>CM026403.1:54986104-55083679 GCA_014843695.1 Archivesica marissinica
CTATATCTTCCATGTTGTAAGACACCGTTTGATGCATCTATATATTCCATGTTGTAAGACACCGTTTGATGCATCTATATATTCCATGTTGTAAGACACCGTTTGATGCATCTATATCTTCCATGTTGTAAAACACCGTTTGATGCATCTATATATTCCATGTTGTAAAACACCGTTTGATGCATCTATATATTCCATGTTGTAAGACACCGTTTGATGCATCTATATCTTCCATGTTGTAAGACACCGTTTGATGCATCTATATATTCCATGTTGTAAAACACCGTTTGATGCATCTATATCTTCCATGTTGTAAGACACCGTTTGATGCATATATATATTCCATGTTGTAAAACACCGTTTGATGCATCTATATATTCCATGTTGTAAGACACCGTTTGATGCATCTATATCTTCCATGTTGTAAAACACCGTTTGATGCATCTATATATTCCATGTTGTAAGACACCGTTTGATGCATCTATATATTCCATGTTGTAAAACACCGTTTGATGCATCTATATATTCCATGTTGTAAAACACCGTTTGATGCATCTATATATTCCATGTTGTAAAACACCGTTTGATGCATCTATATATTCCATGTTGTAAAACACCGTTTGATGCATCTATATATTCCATGTTGTAAGACACCGTTTGATGCATCTATATCTTCCATGTTGTAAGACACCGTTTGATGCATCTATATATTCCATGTTGTAAAACACCGTTTGATGCATCTATATATTCCATGTTGTAAGACACCGTTTGATGCATCTATATATTCCATGTTGTAAGACACCGTTTGATGCATCTATATCTTCCATGTTGTAAGACACCGTTTGATGCATCTATATATTCCATGTTGTAAGACACCGTTTGATGCATCTATATCTTCCATGTTGTAAAACACCGTTTGATGCATCTATATATTCCATGTTGTAAGACACCGTTTGATGCATCTAATCTATATCTTCCATGTTGTAAGACACCGTTTGATGCATCTAATCTATATCTTCCATGTTGTAAAACACCGTTTGATGCATCTATATATTCCATGTTGCAAAACACCGTTTGATGCATCTATATCTTCCATGTTGTAAAACACCGTTTGATGCATCTATATATTCCATGTTGTAAGACACCGTTTGATGCATCTATATATTCCATGTTGTAAGACACCGTTTGATGCATCTATATCTTCCATGTTGTAAAACACCGTTTGATGCATCTATATATTCCATGTTGTAAAACACCGTTTGATGCATCTATATATTCCATGTTGTAAGACACCGTTTGATGCATCTATATATTCCATGTTGTAAGACACCGTTTGATGCATCTATATATTCCATGTTGTAAAACACCGTTTGATGCATCTATATATTCCATGTTGTAAAACACCGTTTGATGCATCTATATATTCCATGTTGTAAAACACCGTTTGATGCATCTATATCTTCCATGTTGTAAGACACCGTTTGATGCATCTATATCTTCCATGTTGTAAGACACCGTTTGATGCATCTATATCTCCATGTTGTAAGACACCGTTTGATGCATATATATATTCCATGTTGTAAGACACCGTTTGATGCATATATATCGTCCATGTTGTAAGACACCGTTTGATGCATCTATATATTCCATGTTGTAAGACACCGTTTGATGCATATATATCGTCCATGTTGTAAGACACCGTTTGATGCATCTATATCGTCCATGTTGTAAGACACCGTTTGATGCATCTATATCGTCCATGTTGTAAGACACCGTTTGATGCATATATATATTCCATGTTGTAAGACACCGTTTGATGCATCTATATCGTCCATGTTGTAAGACACCGTTTGATGCATCTATATATTCCATGTTGTAAGTCACCGTTTGATGCATCTATAATATTGATGCATATATATCGTCCATGTTGTAAAACACCGTTTGATGCATCTATATATTCCATGTTGTAAAACACCGTTTGATGCATCTATATCTTCCATGTTGTAAAACACCGTTTGATGCATCTATATCTTCCATGTTGTAAGACACCGTTTGATGCATATATATATTCCATGTTGTAAGACACCGTTTGTTGCATCTATATATTCCATGTTGTAAGACACCGTTTGATGCATATATATATTCCATGTTGTAAGACACCGTTTGATGCATCTATATCTTCCATGTTGTAAAACACCGTTTGATGCATCTATATATTCCATGTTGTAAGTCACCGTTTGTTGCATCTATATATTCCATGTTGTAAAACACCGTTTGATGCATCTATATCTTCCATGTTGTAAAACACCGTTTGATGCATCTATATCTTCCATGTTGTAAAACACCGTTTGATGCATCTATATCTTCCATGTTGTAAGTCACCGTTTGATGCATCTATATCTTCCATGTTGTAAGACACCGTTTGATGCATCTATATCGTCCATGTTGTAAGACACCGTTTGATGCATATATATATTCCATGTTGTAAGACACCGTTTGATGCATCTATATCTTCCATGTTGTAAGACACCGTTTGATGCATCTATATCTTCCATGTTGTAAGACACCGTTTGATGCATCTATATCTTCCATGTTGTAAGACACCGTTTGATGCATCTATATCTTCCATGTTGTAAGACACCGTTTGATGCATATATATATTCCATGTTGTAAAACACCGTTTGATGCATCTATATCGTCCATGTTGTAAGACACCGTTCTATCTATACATCTATCTATACACTGTTATCCTTATGAAATGTTACATTTTTGGCTACATTTTTTCAAATAGTATTTTTTTTTATATTTTAGGTATAAAATAACAAAATTGGGGTTGATTCAAAATGTTTTAAGTTACCATTTTGGCCGCCATTTTGGATCCATCTCATAGCTGCCGATGTTGATGGAGGCATAGATTTAGTCACAACTAATTAGCATAGAAACTTCTCACAGCCTGTTACAATAATTTCTTTCCCTAACTGGGACAGGGCTGAGAAACTAGGCGTGTTGGCTTTAAGTAGAATTTGGAAGGCTATCTGTGTTCCCGTGCTACGTATGTGGCCAACAGTGGCACACCTTGTTTGACAGTGAAAACCAGGAAGTGCATTTGCAATTTCAGGCCCAAACACATCATAAAAATATATTGGTTGTAAAGGTATCTTTCTTCTTTTATGTGGTACAGTACCCATGAGCATAACAGTATGAGGACCTAGGTCTGAAAGTATATGCTAGATATGACTAGAACATTTGTGTCTTGTGACAATATATGTACTTGGTTAGATTTACATATCTTTTGTGCATGCAGCAGCATATGGATATAGTGGTCGTGATAGCGCAGTGGATGCGCGTTCGCTTCAGATGCGAAAGGTCCGGAGTTCGAGCCCCGCTGGAGCCGTTACGAGTGTGCCCTTAGACAAGGCATTTAAATTCCACGTTGCCTCTTCTCTCTCCTTCATGGCGATGGATTCCTTCAGGAATGAGGTCTCGAGAGTGATTAATATAAGTTGAAAGAACTTGTTTCGCAATCGAGCTAAAATAAATTTGTATAAAGTAAAAGTATGGATATCTGCCTCCTCTTGTGAACTTACACCATTTCTCTGAAGTGGTTGCGTGTTGTTCTGAGCACTCAAACGAGTGGCTGTCACAACCTCAGTTGTGCATAGCCTGATGATTTTGTCAGCAAGAAATATGGTGAGGTAATCCTTTGTGTCCTGTTTTTAACCCATTCAACACCAAGTAACTCACATGGACTGGTCCATGATATTTTTAGACCAATAAATTAATAACAAAATTACATTTGGATCAGTTCATTTATCAAAATGGGTAATTTATTTTCCAAAACTAGTTATATTACTTGAAAAAAGTGCAGATCCTGATGAGACGGCTCGTCACGAGCCGGCTCATCTGGATCTACACATTTTTGTAAGCCAATTTAGAGGTCTGTGGTGTTGAAAGGGTTAAGGAAACTACTGCTATCCACTATTGGTGTTGAATCAACCACATGGAATTCTGTTATTTTCCGTAAGCTTCCATTGAATGTCATCCAATATAACATATGTTCCTTCATACATATTGCTATTTACATCAACCAACGATGCAAATGATTCACCAATGTTTTGAATTCCCGTGTAGACGTAAACTCATGGACCAGTGTCATGACGATGATAATGAGGTATGTATCCTTATTTATAAGTGTGATCTTCATCTTCTGTGTGGTTCACAGACGAATATGTAGTCCAGTGGTAACACGCTGGACTGGTAATCAAGGGATCGCAGGTTCGATCCCCCGTCTTACCATAATAAAATTAACAGTCTTTCATATGGGACGTTAAACCGAGGTCTCGTGTCGGTGCTGTACACCGTGCATGTAAAAGAACCAGAGGTGATTCTGGAATGGGTCTCTGTCTGTATCATGCACTATCCTCCAAAATCTAAAAAACGTTTCGTTTTGATTTGGCTATGACTAAAATTCTAGGTAGTAATGAATTTGTAATTTTGAGTTGTGTCTCTTGTACAACTTGTGTGTTTACTGTTTTAGAAGCATTCTCCCAATTGCAAAACTGTATTCAGTTTTAGTTTATTCATAATATTAACATCCTATATGTTACCACACAATTGAATGAGTCCAGAGCTTCCTGTTCCCTACAGAGACGGGTCTATAATCCAGGGGTAACGCACTGGATTGGTAATCCAGGGATCGCAGGTTCGATCCCCCGCCTGACCATAATAAAATTAACAGTCTTTCAGTTCGGACTTTAAACTGAGATCTTGTGTCGGTGCTTTACACCGTGCATGTAAAAGAACCAGAGGAGACTCTGGAATGGGTATCTGTCTGTATCACTGCACTATCCTCCAAAAATCTAAAATGACTAATCTCTTCAGGAGGCGTCACTCATATGGACAACCGGTAGCGACGATAAATAAAAGTAAAACACACACACTGTTCCCTACCTTAACGATCGAGGTCACACTTTGAGGTTAAATGTGAAATATTGGTATAATTGATCGTGTCTGCTATGTACTTATCGTGGATGCGATGATGATGAAATGGTGTGGCATAAATATTCCCAAATCTAAAATGTATATTGAAGTTATAGTGTTCCTAGTTTTCCACTGTCAAAACAATTGAAGATCCGGGGAATAAACTTATCTTGATAGCATGACGTCATTGGCGGGTTTTCATTAAAAGAAAATGGCGGCCGGTGTGTGTTTTGATTTTTTTCCAAATAAATTTACCTAACTTTGTGTTATTGTATTCATATTTCATTATTCTTATTGGTTTTATGAATCCTTACTTTCATTTCTTTTCTATTTTCATACTGACTGGGGTATAGATGGTAGACAGGTAAGCCGTTTTGTTATTCCTATAGTTTTATTGATGAAATTGAAAATAATCACTTCCGGTGCCATATTCTGAGATAATTACAAGCTCAGTAATCTTACCCCGCTAAATAATACACCTATCAGTGAACTCACACCATCCAGGTAATCGCCTTGTTTACTAGTTTAGTCAATTGCTGATTGAAACCATCATCCCATCCTCCCTTGTTAAAGTTGTTTAGTCGATTGCTGATTAAAACCAACATCCCATCCACTCCTAGTCTGACATGACCTGTGTCCGAAGTTCTCATCCCTCCACCTGTACAGTCATAATAGTGTATTCGGAGTCTACATGTAGATTGTTGTTCCAATGGAAATCATCATCTATAGTGATTGCGTCACTGCATAGAGTATACTCGCAATGTCATTAAAAAGTCAACACCTGCAACAGTCATGGATGGTGTTTCTCAAATTAAAATGTTCCATATTTACAAGAAGTTCTTAAAAAACAGATTATAAAAGAGTCCATGTGTGTTTAGTGGACATAGCCTTTGGGCAGTAACAATTGGAATCAGACGAATGGATTAGGTAATTTGCATATATTTGAGTTCTTCTTGCTAAAGTTATATATATAGAGTTATTATTATTTTAGAGATTGTATTGTAGTTTGTACATGATCCTCCTGTGCCGAGCTTTATAACGCGCCATTGTTAGACGTCACCTTTCATCGCTATCATCAGGGTTGCAGGTTCACTCCTTATCAGCGACAAGTGATAAATGATATGTGAGAAAGTTGTGATTCGCTTGCTTACTGTGGTTCCAAGGAGTATTGAGTACTTGTTCTTATCCAGGAAATGGAGGTGGTCTTAATCTCCACCAGAACAGATTGACCTCCCAATAATAATCGGAAAATGATTAATGGGCATTAGAAAGAGACAATACCTTCATTTAGAAAGTTTCTGCATTTGGTGTTGAATAAAAAATGGTCATAAAAATGATTGGGCAAAAAATGATATCAGTAAATGGCGAACATTTTATATACTGCTTTGTAAACCTGGTCCCTGTTACTAAGTACCACTTTCCATCACTTTCCAGTTTCAGTTAATTTACAAACAAATGGCGAATATTTTATATACTCCATTGGAAACCCTGGTTCCCTGTTACTAAGTACCACTTTCCAACAAACACTTTGCATTACTTCTGTATGCGTTCCCATTTAATTAATGATATGCATAGAGTTTTCACAGTGTATCAGTGACATGAGTATCATGCTTCAGTATATTGTGCAACAAACCATGTTCTGATGTATTTATATATATGTAAACATTGTACTACCTGCTAGGTGGATATTTCAGTAAAATGGATGACGAGGTATTCATATTAATGCCATATCTTTCTATGTGCTGCATTTAAATTACATTAACTTTTATAAGTACGAGAAGCTTAAGCTTGTTCTCTCGGAGTCTGACGTCTGAATGCTTACTGTCACTTATAATTTATATTAGTATTTGTAGGGTTTATTCTAGTGGAAAATCGGACAGGGTGGGTCAGAAATGAGATATGGTGTATTTTGAGAATCGAAGGAGGTATGTGCGGGAGGGGGTATTTGGGACGTTACCTCCTAGAAAATGTTGCTAGCTTCGGTGATTCACAGCTAATTATGTTTGATCAAAGAGGCAGTATGGCTTTACGTATTGATCAAAAGACCACTCAAGTTTATAATGGTCTGCCTGCCAGAAGTGACTCTGGAAAAGATATAAGAAAAAGGCCAACGTGTGGGACTAAAAGGGGGCAGGGTGAGGCACATTAACGCCTCTAGCAAATAAACTAGTTTTTTAACTTGCATTATATCGATGTAATAATACATAATCTTTATGTAGGTATAGTACTGTATAAATGGGATTTAGTCAAGCAAACTTAAGAGTTTCCATTGCCAAGAGAACTGGAAGTCATCTATCAGGGCTATGTGTTTGCTCCCTATCAGAGACTGGCGATAAAATGCTTAATGTTTAAACTGAACCCGAATCAGAAAATAATCATAGAATTGCATACATGTACTGTGCTCTGAAACTAACTTTTAGTCGTGTATTAACAAGGAACAGATGGTACTTGTTAGAGCAAGACGGTGTACGCAAGACAGTGTACATGTACATCTATAGGGTAAAAATCTGCAGAATTGATACGAAAATGGAAAGACGCCCAATTTGTCACGGAAGAGGGATATTTTTCTCCATGGCTACTGTAATGGTGGACATAGTGCCTATTTTGAAAATGTGTTCTCACTTTTTTTTCTTTTGGAGCCTCAGTGTTTTCGCTTTATACTGTGTACTGAAACCTTTATTCATGAATGGGTACCAAGTAAGGTGCTGAGCCAATCTCCGTTCCAGACACTGAACCAACTAGATATATGGACTGTATGCAACAGTATACTACACCTCTATAGTTCTAAGGACAATCGCTCCCTCTCGAAGGGATCTTTGTGTCCGAGTGGTTACGGTTTAATGGGGAAATGATCTGGTGGGTCAGAAAAGGGACACGGTTTATTTCGAGCGGTGAAGTGGGGTACTGTAGATGCGGAAAGGTATATTTGGGGCTTTTTGCCCCTAGAAAAGTTTGTTGAATTCTGTGATTGACAGCTAAAGAGGCAGTAGGGCAGTACAATTTCGCCAGACAAAATTAAATAAAAATGGGAAAGGTGTGGACATAAATGACGGGGCACCCTGTCATTCCATACTGCTGTCGATGACTTCAAATCACCGCTAGTAGGTTTGAATTTCACTGGTGGGATTGAATTATTTCAAGTGATAAAACTAGTCAACTGGCTTGCGGTAGGTCTGTGGTTCTATCCGTGTGTCTGCCCGTGTCTGAAATACTGCTCAGAGGTGTACCCCGTAGTCTTCCTCCATCAGAGATTCGTCATATAGATTTAAACCTAAAGTAACAAACGATCCCACTTGTATAGTATATATATGTATCGTATATGTATCGTATATACATGTAGCTAAGATATCTATAACATCATATACCTACATTGTAACAACGCATTTTAAGGATATCAAAAATTGATATCAAGTTGGGTAATATGAGTTACCAACATGTAATGTAATATACATGTAGAATTGTAGGATTGTTACGTTGCATTCGAGATCCGAGTGATTCAGAACAGATGACACAAGTTGCATAGAGAGCCGCGTGATCAAGTCTGTATCATCTAACGAGAGTGCATTAGGAAATCCAAGTACATGTGTCTATAGAGTGACCTAATAATCCTTTTATTATATGCCCCTCGTTTAAACATTACCAAAACAATAACGTTAATTACTCATTTTCTTTTATTTATGGAATATATTTCCGACGCAATCTTTCTTGTGACGTCACAGCTGGCGAGCTCACAGTTGGAAATGTAAACATTCTGCCATGATGGTTATGTATAAAACATTTACCAAACCCAGCTATGTCTGCAGAGTGTTCAATCTACGATGCAGGCAATTCGTCATTTATTTTACAAATGTTTAAAAATTACTTGATTCATTGCCGCGACTGGTCGTTTTTTAATCAAGGTCGGGCGCCCCCAGCAACTTCAAGTAACAAAATATCTATAGCAACAGAACTTGTCAAAGTCTGATAGACCAGACTCTTATGACCAGAAGCAAACAACGAAAACATGGGTTATTTCTGTGGTTGCAATCAGTTGATCTTTGTCAAGTTACATGTCGCATATGCACAAACGCTACCAGCAATTAGCAGACAAAATGCCCAGTTTATAAGTCGGCAAGGAAGTTGAAAGGCAAGCACATCAAATATCTGCCAAGCATGTTATTTAGGATTCAGTGACGGACAAGTCAAATTCTGCTGTCTATTTGTCCATGGACAAGTGAACACATTTGAAGATTTCCACACTCCCCTTTTATTATGTATATTTTTCGCTTTGTGTAAAAGCGAGAAATGTAGTCTTGCTACGATATTCAGGCCATGATACGGATTCTGTAAACGTTTGATGTTGTACAAGATATTGCATCACAGTGGTATTTATTGTGGATTTATGATGCGCATATAGTAACTTAATATAAATATGTCACATGTACATGCAAGTAACTTAATATAAATATGTCACATGTACATGCAAGTAACTTGGTAATATAAGTATGTCACATGTACATGCAAGTAACTTGGTAAGAAATGTCATGTGAGCATGAAAGACATTTACCAAGAATTTCACCTTTATTTGAGCTTAACTATTATCTAGTGGAAGTCATGATAGCGCCGTGGATGCACGTTCGCTTCAGGTGCGAAAGGTCTGGAGTTCGAGCCCCGCTGGAGCCATTACGATTGTGCTGCCCTTAGGCAAGGCATTTAAATTTCCATGTTTCCCCTTCTCTCTCGTGGCAATGGATTCCATCAGGAATGAGTGTCAAGATTCACACAACCGGTCCGGAGAGACTCGCGTTTTGCCCTCCAGCTATAAGCGTTCAGATCCTTAGCAAGTTATCTTGAGGGTACCAACATTTTGCTACTAGTGTGGTTAATATAAGGTTTGGCATTGTGAAATACTATAACGACATATCATTCCCTAGGGATGGATGATCAATGGAGACGGTTCATGTTCTGTAAATGAGACTTGTTTGTATAATGATATTCTCTGATTTTGGGCACATTGAGCCAACCATACACACACGACATGTTACTCTATCGACTAATTAACCACATGTTTTCCACTACGGTGACTACAACACTTTACTAGGGGTGCACCTGATCTGGATGGTCAAATCCCGCAGGAACCATATTTACAGAATGAGACATACATAATTGTTAATTTCTTGTCGTACATGGGTATGCTATAGAAGGATCAGATGGAACCAAATACATGTACAGCAGTGCTACAGATGTCCATACTTACTATCGTGTACACTTTAAAGATATATAGAATCCGCGAAATTTTATTTAAATTTCGCCAATCAAAAAAGTAATCTAACCAGTGTAAAGTGAATTTTCGTATGTTTACTCAATAGTAAATCTGTCATTCCACGGCCAAGATCATAAGTGGGGCCCTTTGCCCCACATGACCCCCACCATCATGTGACCCACCACCACCACGTGACCCCCACCACCATGTGACCCCCACCACCATGTGACCCCCGCCCCACCACCATGTGACCCCTCCCCCACCACTCCCGCCAGTGAAATAGCTCAGTGTGGATAGGATTTAAGTGTTAAAGGCCCTACCCGTCTTGCATCAGCTTTAAATTCGGATGCGATTTCCTGATTATGTGTGTGTGTTTTACCTAATGTTTATTTATCGTCGCTACCGGTTGCCCATATGAACCACGCCTCCTGAAGAGATGGTCATTTCAGATTTTTGGAGGATAGTGCAACGATACAGACACGAGACCTCGGTTTAAAGTCCCATCTGAAAGACTGTTAATTTTATTATGATCAGACGGGGGATCGAACCTGTGTTCCCTGCATTACCAGTCCAGCGTGTTACCAACTGGACTACAGATCCGTTTGTAAAAATTTGTGAAGATTTCCATACTCTTTTATTATGTATATTTTTCACTTTGTGTACGATATTCAGGCCAATATACAGATTCTGCAAACGTTCGATGTTGTACAAGATATTGCATCACATTGGTATTTATTGTGGGTTTATGATGCGCATATAGTAAATATAAACTTAATATAAGTATGTCACATGTACATGCAAGTAACTTGGTAATATAAGTATGTCACATGTACATGCAAGTAACTTGGTAATATAAGTATGTCACATGTACATGCAAGTAACTTGGTAATATAAGTATGTCACGTGTACATGCAAGTAACTTGGTAATATAAGTATGTCACGTGTACATGCAAGTAACTTGGTAATATAAGTATGTCACATGTACATGCAAGTAACTTGGTAATATAAGTATGTCACATGTACATGCAAGTAACTTGGTAATATAAGTATGTCACATGTACATGCAAGTAACTTGGTAATATAAGTATGTCACATGTACATGCAAGTAACTTGGTAAGAAATGTCATGTTAGCATGAAATACATTTACCAAGAATTTCACCTTTATTTCAGCAATTTCATAATTGTACTTTTAACTATTATCTAGTGGAAGTCATGATAGCGCCGTGGATGCACGTTCGCTTCAGGTGCGAAAGGTCTGGAGTTTGAGCCCCGCTGGAGCCATTACGATTGTGCCCTTAGGCAAGGCATTTAAATTTCCACGTTGCCTCTTCTCTCTCCCTCGTTGCGATGGATTCCATCAGGAATGAGGTCTCGAGAGTGATTAATATAAGTTGTAAGAACTTGTTTCGCAATCAAGCTTAAATAAATTTGTATAAACTAACTATTATCCCAGATTCCCATGAAGTCCCAGTAATGTCTATGGATATTGGAGTAGATAATTATGCCCACTACTTATCCACTGATAGCTAAATGGCAGTCGTCTGTATGGAGATATAGAAGTATATTAACCTAAATCTCTATGTGGGATTTTGTTAAATTAACGGACGTCTGCCAATCTCTATGTGGGATTTTGTTAAATTAACGGACGTCTGCCACACTGTAAGACTATATACATGTAGCAAGTGCTAATCAACGTACGCTAATATAAACAACTGTTATATTGCTGCTCATGTTCTATGCCTTTATACGGGGTGGGGCGCGAGTGGTTATCGTCGTTGAATTCAAATCAGTTGCCCCCTCACTGCTGTAGGTTCAAATCCCACTGGGGGTTTCGATTTATTTCATGTGAGTAAGCTATCCAGGTGGTTCTGCCCAGGTGCCCGTCCGTGTCTTCAATACTGCACGATGGGAGACCTTGGTTCTACCTCCACTTAATAATAACTGAAGATTCGTCGTGTGACATGAGCTGTTGGTGGGACTTTATTTTTTTGTCTTTAAACCCCATAAACAAATTACTCCTTTATGGCAAACAAGCCCCCTTGCATTCTACTGGTCTACAGAACGTGACTGTGTTTGTTTTGAGTTTTTATACATTGTATGTCTACAGTGTATGCCCGAAATAATACAAATTTATGCAAGTACGGATCATAACTTAAAATTGGTTCTCAGTGCAGCACACTTTCCTAGCGTGTCAAGATTCACACAACCGGTCCGGCGAGACTCGCGTTTAGCACTCCAGCTATAAGCGTTCAGATCCTCAGCAAGTTATCTTGAGGGGTCCCAGCATTTTGCAACTAGTGTGGTTATAAGGTTTGGCATTGTGAAATACTATATTGCCATGTCATCCCCTAGGGATGGATGATCAATGGAGACGGTTCATGTTCTGTAAATGAGACATGTTTGTATAATGATATTCTCTGATTTTGGGCACATTGAGCCAACCATACACACACGACATGTTACTCTATCGACTTATTAACCACATGTTTTCCACTACGGTGACTACAACACGTTACTAGGGGTGCACCTGATCTGGATCTGATCTCTCCCTCGTGGCGATGGATTCCATCCTTGTTTCGCAATCGAGCTAAAATAAATTTGTAAAGAAATATGGATGGTCAAATCTGGCAGGAACCAGATTTACAGAATGAGACATACATAATTGTTAATTTCTTGTCGTACATGGGATGCTATAGGAGGATCAGATTGAACCAATGTACAGCAGTGCTACAGATGTCTGTACTGACTATCGTGTACACTTTAAAGGTATATAGAATCTGCGAAATTTTATTTCGCCCCATTCAAAAAAGTAATCTAACCAGTGTAAAGTGAGTTTTCGTATGTTTACTCAAAAGTAAATTTGCCATTCTGTGACCCCCCCCCCCACCATGTGACCCCCCCACCACCACATGACCCCCATCACCACATGACTCCTACGACCATGTGACCCCCCACCACCACGTGACCCCCACCACTCCCGCCAGTGAAATAGCTCAGTGTGGATAGGATTTACGTGTTAAAGGCCCTACCCGTCTTGCATCAGCTTTAAATTCGGCTGCGATTTCGGCTTCTACAAATTATATGTGTGTGTTTTAACATTTATTTATCGTCGCTACCGGTTGCCCATATGAGCCACGCCTCCTGAAGAGATGGTCATTTTAGATTTTTGGAGGATAGTGCAATAATACAGACAAGAGACCCATTCCAGAGTCTCCTCTGGGTCTTTTACGTGCACAGTGTACAGCACTGACACAAGACCTTGGTTTAAAGTCCCATGTGAAAGACAGTTAATTTTATTAGGGTCAGACAGGGGATCGAACCTGCGACCCCTGGATTACCAGTCCAGCGTGTTACCCACTGGACTACAGATCGATTACAGGCAGCAAAACGTGCCTTATCAGTCGTATCTTCTGTTGAAAAATCACATCTGTTGATCATAACTGAAACCGTGGCGTTTTGACTTCCGGTTATTTTCGATTTAAAAACTGTTGTAGTCTTGTCCTCTATCACAGCGCTCAATCATAGAGTGCGTGCATATGCTGAATAGTCGCCATCGTGATCGGGGACAATTTTGTTTTACAATTTTACATACGAAATCTTGTGCAGTAGGCGATTCTCGTCACTGTAAAACATTTCTTCTATTCTAATTTTGTATTTAATGGTTAAATGTAGGTTTTAACCATATTTTATTGAAATTGATTAAATATTGTCATATTAACCCTTTCAACACCACATACCTCTAAATAGGCTTGCAAAAAAGTGTAGATCCAGATGAGCCGGCTCGTTACGAGCCGTCTCATCAGGATCTGCACTTTTTTCAAGTAATATAACTATTTTTAGAAAAAACAAACCCATTTTGATAAATGAACTGATCCAAATGTAATTTTGTTATTAATTTATTGGTCTAAAAATATCATGGACCAGTCCATGTGAGTTACTTGGTGTTGAATGTGTTAAGAGTGTAATCGCCCGCTTTCTCGCCACTCCCAAACATTCGGAACTAGGATGAGCTTTGTTGTCCTACAGCAACAATACTTGGCAATGAAACATTTTGATCTTGTGTAGTCTCCACAAGCAGTATCCATTTATATTGTTTGAAGTTGGGTAATAAATTATTTTACTGGTTTACATATACGTTGTATATTATAAAGTGGTTATCTTGTCTGAATTATTGTATATGATATACCGTAGTGATTCTAATACATGGCAGGGCGTTTATTAAAATGATGATGAGCTCCAAAGTTGCAGGTGAGCAACTACCGTATTAGATACACAATTGTGGAGACCACAGCTTATTTTAGACAGAATATAACTGTACTCATCAAATTTCCGCGGCCAAAAATTCTATAACGAGTATAGTTATATGCCATATTAGAGACCGAGTCCCCACGAAATTGCCGATTCAACCAAAATATGACTACATTTCAAAAGGTATTTTGCGTTATTTTTTTATTTTTATCCTATATTGTTTGCTTCTATTGATACTGTCGATTCCTGCCAAGCTGAAAGTACATGGGTTCTCATTGTAACTCCGTGCCAATAATGAACACCGTATATTCCCGGCCAAGGGTCGACCGTATTCTCATCCAGAAATGGTTAGACAGTACTAGGTCGACTTATGGATGAGACACAAAACAAATTTGGAAAAATACTGAAAACTTTTCTTCTTTTTTTTGAACTTTATTTATGTCTGTTTGTTTGCTTTATTTTATTTAATATAACAATTGGATTAGACAATTATTTACATTATCGACCATAGAAAAGCTACTAAACCAACTTATTGTTGTGTGCATCAGTGCATTTTTTATGATTTGAGGAATAAAGTCAACCAGATATCTCAAATTTAGCTCCGTTTCATTCGAATCAAAAGTGGGGGGGGAAAAACCATTGTCGTAACGAATGTAATACGTTCACAAGGTACCCTCGACTTTTGGAAGGATCCAGCTTAAAATCAGTTTTTGTCAAGCGGAGAACGAGTTATGGCCGGGTATATACAGTATACTAAAGTCGAGTGAAAATAGATCAAAATGTATAAACATGGCATAGCGAAAATCATCTAATGCCATGCTTTCAATGATTAGTTCTTGGCAAATTTAATGAGATCTTCTGTTGCAATGTCTGCATCATATTTTTGCAACAATTTTACACAATATAATGATATACAGGTATTTAGTTTATTATATCTCACACGTTTATTTACAATGTTCATTACTACCATAGGCTAAGCGTGTAAATATTTCACCAGTCAATACCGATTTCATATTTAGACACATGACTGTCTCGTATGGACCGCCCCAGCAGTTTGAATGTTACAGAGGGGCACATAACTCCACCTTGATGGAATGAATTGCAAGAGTGCTATGCTATGGATCTATGATTGAGCTCGCTTTGTGGCTTTTCCTTATTCATAATCATTTATAAAATGAGCTATAATTGGATTCGCACATCTTGATATGAGTAGATATTCCAAGGAGAGACATCGGTGAGTTACTGCCCCTGAATACACCGTATGTAGGTCCTCTTAAGTGGTTTCCTCTGTTTTTATCGTTGTTTCCTTTGCACAACATGCTATCAATTTTCATCCACTTTCTCATCTTATTTATTGTAATTATTAACCCATAAAATGCTAATGACAACTAAAGTTGCTTTTGTAACCTGCATAGAGTCAGATCAGATGGCACAGAATGTTCGGGCTCTATGCGGTTTGCTATTTGAATAGTTGAGCTTTAAACACTTTGCTGAATAGCAAACAACATAGATCCTGATCAGACATGGTGTTATGCAGCGGCTGATCTGGATCTATGTTGTTTGCATATTCTTTCCAATTTATTCGGCATTTTAAGGGTTAAATGACTATATCTCGACAGAATGATGACCTGCGGTATATCTATCCAATGGGTACTTACCGGGTATCTGTAAAGATTTGTTACCATTACCAGTATTAATTTATTAACAAAATTTGGATAAAATCACAATTGTCGTACCGCAACATCTGGTTAGGGAATAAGAGTAAAAACAGAGGATTCCAACTAAAACGACCACTATCCATTTAGGGATAAATGAGAATTTATCTGCGAAGGGAGGTAACAGAAAAGCCAATGATTGTTTCATGAAGTTTGGTATAATAAAATAAATATTACATGTTAGTGTGTGTGGCAATTACTTTGTAGATATTATCAATCCTCAAAACAAGATCTCAAATACCAGCTGTAGGAAATATGCTGTTTAATGTAGATGTAATGCTGCATGAATGATGGTACAGAATTAAGGCTTTTAATAGGAAATATGCTGTTTAATGTAGATGTAATGCTGCATGAATGATGGTACAGAATTAAGGCTTTTAATAGGAAATATGCTGTTTAATGTAGATGTAATGCTGCATGAATGATGGTACAGAATTAAGGCTTTTAATAGGAAATATGCTGTTTAATGTAGATGTAATGCTGCATGAATGATGGTACAGAATTAAGGCTTTTAATAGGAAATATGCTGTTTAATGTAGATGTAATGCTGCATGAATGATGGTACAGAATTAAGGCTTTTAATAGGAAATATGCTGTTTAATGTAGATGTAATGCTGCATGAATGATGGTACAGAATTAAGGCTTTTAATAGGAAATATGCTGTTTAATGTAGATGTAATGCTGCATGAATGATGGTACAGAATTAAGGCTTTTAATAGGAAATATGCTGTTTAATGTAGATGTAATGCTGCATGAATGATGGTACAGAATTAAGGCTTTTAATAGGAAATATGCTGTTTAATGTAGATGTAATGCTGCATGAATGATGGTACAGAATTAAGGCTTTTAATAGGAAATATGCTGTTTAATGTAGATGTAATGCTGCATGAATGATGGTACAGAATTAAGGCTTTTAATAGGAAATATGCTGTTTAATGTAGATGTAATGCTGCATGAATGATGGTACAGAATTAAGGCTTTTAATAGGAAATATGCTGTTTAATGTAGATGTAATGCTGTATGAATAGTGGTACAGAATTAAGCCTTTTAATAGGAAATATGCTGTTTAATGTAGATGTAATGATGGATGAATGATGGTACAGAATTAAGGCTTTTAATAGGAAATATGCTGTTTAATGTAGATGTAATGCTGTATGAATAGTGGTACAGAATTAAGCCTTTTAATAGGAAATATGCTGTTTAATGTAGATGTAATGATGGATGAATGATGGTACAGAATTAAGGCTTTTAATAGGAAATATGCTGTTTAATGTAGATGTAATAATGGATGAATGATGGTACAGAATTAAGGCTTTTAATAGGAAATATGCTGTTTAATGTAGATGTAATGCTGTATGAATAGTGGTACAGAATTAAGCCTTTTAATAGGAAATATGCTGTTTAATGTAGATGTAATGCAGTATGAATGATGGGGTGCACGTTTAAAAGAGGATTCATTGTTTCCAATGTTCATCGGGAAAATAGGGTTTATATAGATAAGTCCGACTATGAGATTCATTTCGGTAGTAGTTAAAGGCAGGTACAATGTAATGTCTTGAATTTTGCATTTGGATGGGGTGTCACTAACTGATCGTCTCCAGGGATGTCAGCAGGCACGCAGCATTATATCCACCCCCACAGCCGGAAATTGTTCAAATAACACCATTGGGATGTTAATGGCTCTATCAGGATATTGGAGCTTTAAAGGCTCTATGAGGGAAATAATTATGAGTAAATATTGTCATATTAACCCTTTCAACACCACATACCTCTAAATAGGCTTACAAAAAAGTGTAGATCCAGATGAGCCGGCTCGTAACGAGCCATCTCATCAGGATCTGCACTTTTTTGCCAGTAATAATTATTACTATTTTTAGATAAAATTACCCATTTTGATAAATGAACTGGTCCAAATGTAATTTTCTTATTAATTTATTGGTCTAAAAATAGCATGCACCAGTCCATGTCAGTTACTTGGGGTTGAAAGGGTTAAAGGATCTAATAGGATATATATTTACGTTGCTATAATTGGGCTTTAATGTCTCTACATGGACATAATTATGGGGCATTAGAGGCTATATGATGAAATAAATATGGAACTTTAAATGCTCATAAGAGGAAATAATGATTGGGATTTTTAAGATTCTCTGAGGGAAATACATGTAATATAGGGGCTTTAAAGACTACAAGGAAATAATTATTGAGATTTTTAAGATTCTCTGAGGGAAATACATGTAATTTAGGGGCTTTAAAGACTATACAAGGAAATAATTGTTGGAAATAATTTTATCAGTAATGAGTATCAGACAGATGTGATTGTGACAAATGACCTTGATCATTGCCCCAGGAGGATATACATTACCTAGTGTCATATACCTATAGGATTTGTGTCATTCTACATAGCTTATTGCAATACTCTACATAGTTTATTGCCAAGTTTTAGGCCACTGTTTTATTTGGTGTTTTTTTTAACAATATTTTTGCCCTCTGGAGACTGGAAATACTATTATTATGTACAGCGTATAATGTGTTTAGCTGTGCCTTCCGCTTGATTTGCAGAATTACACTACAGTCAAACCTGTGCTAGTGGTCACCTCTATTAAGCAACCAACCTGTATTAAGCAGCCAGTTTCAAGATTCCCAATATGTTTGTTTACTATACATTTGACCTCTATTAAGCAGCCACCTGTGCTAAGCAGCCACTTTCAGTGATTCCCTTGGCTGGCTGTTTAAGACAGGTTTGACTGTACAGTTGAATGCTGTATCCAGGTGTACTTTTATTTGTCACTATTTTATTCACAAATAATACAATGGATTATTATTTTTTTGTGTCTGATTTATCTTTTTTATAAACTTTATTTATTTTACAACGATTGCGAAGCAAGTTTTAACAACTTATATTAATCACTCTCATTGGTTCGGATGAAAGCGTATATGTGGTCATTCATGTGGGAGGAAACCAGAAACCAGAGTACCCGGAGAAAACCCACCTGTCCGATCTGGCAACCATCTCACATACTTCCCTTTCCGAGGATCGAACCAGTGTCGCATGGTGAGAAGCGAGCGCGCTAACCACTGCGCTAATCGGACAGCCTGATTTATCTTAAATAGTATTTGCTTTGGGTATTTTTGTGGGTGGGGGCGGGGAGCTGGAACTTGTTCTCTTCTTATTGGTAGATAGGGAAGAGGAAACCGACAATATTATATTACGGCCTTAGGCATTTAATACCATTCATAAAATACAGAAATACAGACATTTGCAGCTCCTAGTCCTACATTGGAAAATTCTTTGTATAAATAATTATACTTCACAGGGGGAAAAACGTTTTTGGATTACCAGTTACAACTTTCCATATAGTGTACAATAACAATTAAATGATACAGAGGAAGGCATTTTGTGGTATATATTATACGTCATTAAAGGCCTGCAAAAATATCGAGAAAACTTTTTATGTTTTCACAGTTGGTTACTAGGGTGGATAATACAGATAATTTTATAGGAGGGTTTTGACATTTCATAGTGCTTGGAGTTTGTTATCGTAGTGAATTTAATTGGTTACAGTTTAATATACTTCTATAATTGGGTTGTAAAACGCTGTCATTTTATGTGAACACTTGTGATTTTACAGTAACAGTTTTGTGAAGGAATAAATCACAGTTGAGTTAGGAGATAACCGTAGCCTTGTTTAATTCTTAAAAAAACTAAGTGTGATATTAATTGTGTTAATTGATTGATATACATGTAGAGGAATTGATATACATGTAGAGGAATTGATATATACATGTACAGGAATTGATATACATGTAGAGGAATTAAATAAAAAGCCATAGTTTTATATTTGAGTTATTTTTATAATATTTGTGGAATTTTTGACGTGTGATGCTGAACGTGTACTGAAGTAATTTGTGTAATACTGACCTAGAACTTTGTACAAATGAGAATGGATGCTGCAGAAAATGTTCCAGTACGGCCACCGACAATTCCGGCTGATAGTTCCCCTGTTCGAGCACCTCCTGTAAGTTTGTTTGTAATTTGATTTTTATATAATTTTGGCATTGAGTGGAGACAACGTGCGGTATTGAAGGAGTGTATGTATGTATGTTCCATTAATGTCAAACCCCTTGCGGGGACATATACATGTCAGGAGTGGATCTGTAATCCAGGAATCGCAGGTTCGATGCTCTATCTGACCCTAAAAATAAAATTAACAGTTTCAATTGGGACTTTAAACCGAAGTCTTGTGTCGGTGTTTACACCATACACGTAAAAAAAAACCAGATTGAGACTCTGGAATGGGTCTCTGTCTGTATCATTGCACTATCCTCCAAAAATCTAAAATGACTAATCTCTTCAGGAGGCATCGCTCATATGGGCAACCAGTAGCGATGATAAATAAACGTAAAACAGTACACACCAGTGGTACTGCACTGGACTCCTAATTCAGGGGTTGTATATTCGACCCTCTGCTCCAACTGTTATATAATTATATAATGACTAATAATGATAGTATTTGGGATAGTTAGTCCTGTGTTGGCACCTTACATACCGGTAGTGAACTTTAAACAATACATAGCTGAATCAATTTTGGGAGACATTTTACGGCCACATTTAACTCTGCATGCTGGTAAAATAAAAGCTATTCATTAATATGTGGTTTTAGCCAATCAGAGTACGTTGTGCTGAAGGTGAGCTTGTGTGATGGCCTCTAGTTCGGCGATATCTCCTGAGCCACAGGTCAACTAACGAAACTTAAGCAATGATTGTTGGGTGACCCTCTTTCAAGAGGTTGTGTTAAAACTGTCGTGGGGGGGGGGCTACACACTTTAAACAGCACAACTTTTTGGAATACCCCAATCAGTCCGCCTCTGTGGTCGAGTGGTTAAGGTCGCCGCCTCTGTGGTCGAGTGGTTAAGGTCGCTGACTTGTATACCACTGTAACCTATCATCACTGATGGTCACGGGTTTGAGCCCCGCTCAGGCCGGGTCTCATTTATATGAAAAAGTTGACAGTTTCTTACGGAGGTTGGTGCACCCAAGTACTGGTTAACCGCTGGAGCCTGCCCAGGAAAGGTGTTGTTAAGTAAACTGCCCGTCGGCGATATAGCCCGAAATGGTGCTGATGCAGGCGTAAAACCCGAAATATAACATAAAAATATAACATATACCCCAATGCAGTTTGATTTTATTCCTTCAGTGGATCTCTACTGCATTTGCTATAATTGTGGTCCTGGGGTCATACTGCTGGCTTGTGGAAGGTCGGTGGTTCTACCCTGGTGCCCGTCCATGCCTGAAATACTGCCCGGAGGTGCACCCAGTGTCTTCCTCCACAAATAATGCTGGAGACTCCCTCTATAACTTAAGCTATTTGAACCTCAAACATATTTGACCCCACCCTACGGGTCACATAGTTTACATTTGCTTATACTAGTAAAACTCATTAAAATATCTTTCTCAGAAACCGCACTACCCAGAGCTTTGATATTTTGCTTGTACAATCAGGGTTTCCTCTGGGTCAATTTTAGTTTGCGCCAGCAAATTCGCCAATCAGAAAAAGTTTGCTCCAATGTTGGAGCCAGCAGTCTATAGTGCCATATTCAATCGGACATCTGGTATGTGCTGATGTTAAACAAGTTGTCAACTTGTGTGCATGTACTACTGTTAATTACTTGTACTTCTGCTGTAGTTGTGTACATGCACTTATGAATAAATAAATACTGTGTAACTTATTACCTACCAATCATAAAAAATCAGGTTTGGGAAATTGGAAAGTGCACTAAGACTAACTATGCATTTTCTTGCACCCACTATGTTCTAAATTCGCGTTTTGATACAGTTTTACGTTTGTAGGGACTATTAGTCATATCACTAAACTGAAGATGTTTCAGTACTTTCATGGTTGGAAATTGTCCGGGCCGAATCATATTCTGGGGTTTCAGGATTAGCAGAATTATTCTGCTTGGAAACTAAACCGGGCATTTCCCGACATTTGACGTACTTACTTATCTGTATCATCTAAACGCTTTTCATTGTACATAATTGTAACAAGTAAAAGCGTCTCGTCAATGAACAAGTACTCGGTGATCTTGTACATGTTATCCCTGCAGAAAGGTCCATATAATCTGCTGTCAAAATATTGTTGCATCACAGAAAACGTATTCAATGATTCTCATTGCGTCTCTGGCCATTTCATTGCATCAAAACCGCAAGAAACGCACAGTGAGAAAAACTGCATTATTGAATTATGATGTACAGAAATATCTGTGCTAATCAGTTGTAGGATTAAAGACCGCCATTTAATCCAATTATCCGTAATTAAAATGTCACCAACTTCTCAACACCTCATGCAATCAAGTGCCAAACAGCTGATTTCCAATAAACAAACCTGTGTGATCATCGCACGCGTGACTGCACACGCGACCTTCATTTTCATGGATTTTCGGCTATCTTTCTTGAACAAAGTTATTTTGTCGATATTTATGGCATGCGCCAAGGATTTTCGCCAACTGAAGATTTTTGGAGCCAGATTTAATTTTTATGCGCATTTGGCGATAAATGCGACCGACAGCGGGAACCCTGACAATGTGTACCAACTAGTGGACCGCTACTACGTTTGTTCAAATAGTGATCCTAGGGTCATAATTGTTTGTTCAAATAGTGATCCTAAGGTCATAATTGTTTGTTCAAATAGTGATCCTAAGGTCATAATTGTTTGTTCAAATAGTGATCCTACGGTCATAATTGTTTGTTCAAATAGTGATCCTACGGTCATAATTGTTTGTTCAAATAGTGATCCTAAGGTCATAATTGTTTGTTCAAATAGTGATCCTACGGTCATAATTGTTTGTTCAAATAGTGATCCTACGGTCATAATTGTTTGTTCAAATAGTGATCCTACGGTCATAATTGACACCACAGTAGGGGTTATATAGTTTACATAGCTTACATATTAAAACTCTAAAAATCTTCTCAGAAATCACAATGTTCAAAGCATTGATATTTTGTATGTAGCATCATCGAGTGGACCACTACTACTTGTATGTTTGCTCAAATGGTGATCCTGACCGTATGGGTCATTTAATTACATCGAGACATAAATTATATAGTACAACTCTTTAAAGTAACCATAATGTTCACATACAGCATTGTTAGCTGTTGCTACAAACACTTCATATACAGCATTGTTAGCTGTTGTTACAAGCAGTTCACATACAGCATTGTTAGCTGTTACTACAAGCAGTTCACATACAGCCTTGTTAGCTGTTGCTACAAGCAGTTCATCAATACAGCATTGTTAGCTGTTGCTACAAACAGTTCACATACACATACAGCATTGTTAGCTGTTACTACAAGCAGTTCACATACAGCATTGTTAGCTGTTGTTACAAGCAGTTCACATACAGCATTGTTAGCTGTTGCTACACGCACTTCACATACAGCATTGTTAGCTGTTACTACAAGCAGTTCACATACAGCATTGTTAGCTGTTGCTACAAACAGTTCATATACAGCATTGTTAGCTGTTACTACAAGCAGTTCACATACAGCATTGTTAGCTGTTACTACAAGCAGTTCACATACAGCCTTGTTAGCTGTTGCTACAAGCAGTTCATATACAGCATTGTTAGCTGTTGCTACAAACAGTTCACATACACATACAGCATTGTTAGCTGTTGCTACAAGCAGTTCACATACAGCATTGTTAGCTGTTACTACAAGCAGTTCACATGCAGCATTGTCAGCTGTTGCTACATGCACTTCACATACAGCATTGTTAGCTGTTACTACAAGCAGTTCACATACAGCATTGTTAGCTGTTGCTACACACACTTCACATACAGCATTGTTAGCTGTTGCTACAAGCACTTCATATACAGCATTGTTAGCTGTTACTACAAGCAGTTCACATACAGCATTGTTAGCTATTGCTACAAGCACTTCATATACAGCATTGTTAGCTGTTACTACAAGCAGTTCACATACAGCATTGTTAGCTGTTGCTACATGCACTTCATATATGCATTGTTAGCTGTTGCTACAAGCAGTTCACATACAACATTGTTAGCTGTTGTTACAAGCAGTTCACATGCAGCATTGTTAGCTGTTACTACAAGCAGTTCACATACAGCATTGTTAGCTGTTGTTACAAACACTTCATATACAGCATTGTTAGCTGTTACTACAAGCAGTTCACATACGGCATTGTTAGCTGTTGTTACAAGCAGTTCACATACAGCATTGTTAGCTGTTGTTACAAGCAGTTCACATACAGCATTGTTAGCTGTTGCTACAAGCAGTTCACATACACATACAGCATTGTTAGCTGTTACTACAAGCAGTTCACATACAGCATTGTTAGCTGTTGCTACAAGCATTTCACATGCAGCATTGTTAGCTGTTGCTACAAGCACTTCATATACAGCATTGTTAGCTGTTACTTCAAGCAGTTCACATACAGCATTGTCAGCTGTTACTACAAGCAGTTCACATACAGCATTGTTAGCTGTTACTACAAGCAGTTCACATACACATACAGCATTGTTAGCTGTTACTACAAGCAGTTCACATACAGCATTGTTAACTGTTGCTACATGCACTTCACATACAGCATTGTTAGCTGTTACTACAAGCAGTTCACATACAGCATTGTCAGCTGTTACTACAAGCAGTTCACATACAGCATTGTTAGCTGTTACTACAAGCAGTTCACATACACATACAGCATTGTTAGCTGTTACTACAAGCAGTTCACATACAGCATTGTTAACTGTTGCTACATGCACTTCACATACAGCATTGTTAGCTGTTACTACAAGCAGTTCACATACAGCATTGTCAGCTGTTACTACAAGCAGTTCACATACAGCATTGTTAGCTGTTACTACAAGCAGTTCACATACACATACAGCATTGTTAGCTGTTACTACAAGCAGTTCACATACAGCATTGTTAGCTGTTGCTACAAGCAGTTCACATACAGCATTGTTAGCTGTTGTTACAAGCAGTTCACATACAGCATTGTTAGCTGTTGCTACAAGCACTTCATATACAGCATTGTTAGCTGTTGCTACAAGCACTTCACATACAGCATTGTTAACTGTTGCTACATGCACTTCATATACAGCATTGTTAGCTGTTGCTACAAGCACCTCACATACAGCATTGTTAGCTGTTGTTACAAGCAGTTCATATACAGCATTGTTAGCTGTTACTACAAGCACTTCATATACAGCATTGTTAGCTGTTGCTACAATCAGTTCATATACAGCATTGTTAGCTGTTGCTACAAGCAGTTCATATACAGCATTGTTACAGCTGTTGTTACAAGCAGTTCATATACAGCATTGTTAGCTGTTGCTACAAACAGTTCATATACAGCATTGTTAGCTGTTACTACAAGCAGTTCATATACAGCATTGTTAGCTGTTGCTACAAACAGTTCATATACAGCATTGTTAGCTGTTACTACAAGCAGTTCATATACAGCATTGTTAGCTGTTGCTACAAACAGTTCATATACAGCATTGTTAGCTGTTACTACAAGCAGTTCATATACAGCATTGTTAGCTGTTGCTACAAACAGTTCATATACAGCATTGTTAGCTGTTACTACAAGCAGTTCATATACAGCATTGTTAGCTGTTGCTACAAACAGTTCATATACAGCATTGTTAGCTGTTACTACAAGCAGTTCATATACAGCATTGTTAGCTGTTGCTACAAACAGTTCATATACAGCATTGTTAGCTGTTACTACAAGCAGTTCATATACAGCATTGTTAGCTGTTGCTACAAACAGTTCATATACAGCATTGTTAGCTGTTACTACAAGCAGTTCATATACAGCATTGTTAGCTGTTGCTACAAACAGTTCATATACAGCATTGTTAGCTGTTACTACAAGCAGTTCATATACAGCATTGTTAGCTGTTACTACATGCAATTCACATACCGCATTGTTAGCTGTTGCTACAAACAGTTCACATACAGCATTGCTAGCTGTTGCTACAAACAGTTCACATACAGCATTGCTAGCTGTTGCTACAAGCAGTTCACATACAGCATTGCTAGCTGTTGCTACAAACAGTTCACATACAGCATTGCTAGCTGTTGCTACAAACAGTTCACATACAGCATTGCTAGCTGTTGCTACAAGCAGTTCACATACAGCATTGCTAGCTGTTGCTACAATCAGTTCATATACAGCATTGTCAGCTGTTGCTACAAGCAGTTCACATACAGCATTGTTAGCTGTTGCTACAAGAAAATCAATGCAGGAGCCAATTATATTAAATTGTTATCCACAGAATAGTGTTAACTTAAATAACTTCTTGATGTGAAGCACTCAATGAAACACTTCACAGAAATTTGAAATGACTGGGCAGGTGAGTGTTTTAAGCCCCCTTAGGCTCTCCTGTCACACAATTAATATGCTCTAATTGGTCCTTATCTGTCAGTTATTATTGAGAAATCTGGACAGATCTATTTCTGCAAGGTAATGGTTACATGTAATACAAGGTTTACAGAGGGCATGTCCAAATGTCAAGTTACTGATCATCTGTTGGTATGCATTGTAGTATATGAAGTGTAGCAAGTGTTGCATAGTTAGTGCACATTGACCTGTCCCTTTTTATTTGGTGATTCGAATAGTGATATGTAATAGTATTGGTTTAACCCTTTCAACACCACAGACCTCTAAATTGGCTTACAAAAAAGTGTAGATCCAGATGAGCCGGCTCGTGATGAGCTGTCTCATCAGGATCTGCACTTTTTTCAAGTAATATAACTATTTTTAGGGAAAAAATTACCCATTTTGATAAATGAACTGATCCAAATGTAATTTTGTTATTAATTTATTGGTCTAAAAATATCATGGACCAGTCCATGTCAGTTACTTGGTGTTGAATGGGTTAAACAGTATTTATTCCAATAAATTTACATGTATAACACAAAAAATGTTACAAATTACATAAATTGTGAATGGTTTGGATTGGAAAACAAGTTTTCAGAGAACTTTTATTAATTCCTCTCCAAATGTAATAGTATTAAATAGTCTATAGTTGATAGCTAGAATAGATGGGTCCAGTGGTTAATACGTTGTACTGCGAAAATCCATGGATCGTAGGTTCGATCTGCCGTCTGACTCAACAAAAAACAATTATAACATTCCTTCAGTTGGGACTATAAACCAAAGTCTCGTGTATCGGTGATGTGATATACACCGGACATGTAAAAAAACCAGGGATGCTTCTGGAATCTTCTGTTGCACTATCCTCCAACAAATAAAATGACTAATATTCTTCTGGGGCATTGCCCCAATTAACCAGGGGGGTAACAATAAATAACCCTATCCAAAGACTTGAAAACTGTTGAATAATGATAAATTTGTTCCACTCAGTTTATGTACATTAACAATTGTCCATAATCCTATGATAACCATATCAATAACGGGCAAATAATAAGCAACAATTAACCCTTTCAACACCACAGACCTCGAAATAGGCTTACAAAAAGTGTAGATCCTGATGAGGCAGCTTATCGTGAGCTTTGTTTGTGCATATCATTTGTGAGGAAATTCATACGAAAATGGATGCAAACGGGGCATATATACATGTACGTTCATTGAAGGAATTGCAATAGCAATGTAAATATTTTCAGATGAGATAATATTTAAAAAAAGGTTCTGTCACCAGTTGTGAGGGATACTCTAGCCTGGGTTCCAGTCTGTCGAATTTTCACTTTTTAACTTCGGGCAAAATGACAGCTTTGGGAAACTGGATTTCCGATTGTATCGCCATCTACTTACACCCACTTTCATTTCCGAATATACACGAATGCTCCCGTAGACTCATTTACATTGCCAACATACATACTATGTCCCGTTTCTGTGTTATATCGACGAGATGGCGGATTTTAAATATTACATTTAGATGGTAATGGATCGATTCGGCGTAATTGAACTAAAGACGACTTAAATATTGAGTAAATATGTCAAATCAGACGCATTGTACTTTTTTAAAACCATTTATCGTTCCATTGACCCGTAAACAATGGCGGCCAATTATAAAGTTTTATCAACATTGCAGTGCCTCGCTTTCGATTCAAGTACGTCATTAATTAAGTCACGTGCTAATAGGCCTATTAATAGGATTAATAATTTCACGGGAAGCCATGCCAGTTTCCCCAGGCGTTGATATGATCAGAAACTCAATATGGCCCAATTAATAGTCTCGGTGTTAAAATATATTTATTTGACTGACCAGGCAAAATATATCGACGCCTGTTCCCAGGCTAGGGATACTCCTGCGTGAGCAATTGCTTTGACAACACACCCTAAATCTGTAGTATATTTTTAACTGTATAGTCATTTGTAGAAATACCCCCATTACAGTGTGTGTGTGTTTTACGTTTATTTATCGTCACTACCGGTTGCCCATATGAGCGACGCCTCCTGAAGAGATTAGTATTTTTAGATTTTTGGAAGATAGTGCAATGATACAGACAGAGACACATTTCAGAGTCTCATCTGGTTCTTTTACATGCACGGTGTACAGCACCGACACAAGACCTCGGTTTAATGTCCCATCTGACTGAAAGACTATTAATTTTATTAGTGTCAGACGGAGGATCGAACCTGCGATCCCTGGATTACCAGTCCAGCGTGTTAACAACCACTGGACTACAGATCCGTCTGTCCTTTACAGTGTATGAGAAAGAACGCTTTTTACTTGAATTTGCAATTTATACGTGCAATTTTCCAATAGCGCCACATACCAGTTTGAAGTACAGTAACAGTATTTAGCTAACCAAGAGAATACACACATCTACCTTAATATAGTCCCTGGAATTTGGGACTGTCATGGTTATTATAATGTTGGCATACCATAGAAAAGACAGCTGTATTAATATTGTATGATTCATTAAGGCTTTGTCACACAAGGGAGGTAATTCTCACTGATAAAATTGAATTTATGATTGGTATGTTATCTCCCTTTATAAGTAACAAGTCCGTGGAATGAGTGAGCAGCTGAGTGGAATTGTTTTATGGCATAATTTAGGTTCAAAAAGTCAATATAAGCCCACACAAGTAATAAATTGTTGATATTTCATGAAGTGTTTTACAGAGTTTTGTAAATAAATGGTCTGATTGTGTTTATAGATGCCAGGTTTTCGTTTGTTAAGTGTTTCATTATCTCACTAGAAGTACCACATGTACAGTTTCTGCATGCTTTAAATGTAATTTGTATTTGTTACAAACCAAGTATTACCCACTTTTTTTTATTATTAGAAATCCAACGTTTAAACAATTTAAATTGTTTTGAACATTGTTGAAGACTTGATGTGGAAGTCGTGATTGAGCAGTGATTGCGCATTCGCTTCTGGTGTGAGAAGTCCGGAGTTCACTCCCAGCTCTAGTCATTACATCTATGCAAATTTATTTTAGCTTGATTGCGAAACAAGTTTTTACAACTTATATTAATCGCTCTCGAGACCTCATTCCTGATGGAATCCATTACCATGAGGGAGAGAGAAAAGGCAATATGGATTTTCACTTGCCTAAGGGCACAATAGTAACGGCTCCAGCGGAGCTCGAACTCCGGGCATTTCGCATCTGAAGAGAACGTGCTACCACTGCGCTATCACGACTTCCACAACTAGTCATAGCGATTGTGCCCTTAGGCAAGGCAATTATTATATTTTATATGCAGGCAAAAATATAACTTGATGGAATTTAGTGTATTTGCACATTTACAGTAGTTTTAGCAAGTACATGTATAAATTGTGGACGCTAAGCAATCAATTAATCATTTTTGTAGCTTTTAATTGACTGTATATATTTCTCCTCATGCCAAGTTTCAGGGTACATTATAGCAGGGATCATTCTAGAGGCGATATAGAGTAAGGCGAGTGGTACAAGGCATTATATGGTATATATAGATGATATAGAGTAAGGCGAGTGGTACAGAGCATTATATGGTATATATAGACGATATAGAGTAAGGCGAGTGGTACAGGGCATTATATGGTATATATAGACGATACAGAGTAAGGCGAGTGGTACAGGGCATTATATGGTATATATAGACGATATAGAGTAAGGCGAGTGTTACAGGGCATTATATGGTATATATAGACGATATAGAGTAAGGCGAGTGATACAGGGCCATCATTGTCTGATCAGGATCTATGTTGTTTGCTATTCAACCAAGTGTTTTAGGTCCACTATCTGAATAGCAAACAGTATAGAGCCTGATCAGACGACACACTCTGTGCCATCTGATCTGGCCCAATACTGTTTGCACAAGTGATTTTGTCTGGCACTAGCGTGCAAAGGGTTAAGTCAATGTTTTTATTTTATATTATCTGAAGACACTGCATGCTCCTGTGGAAATACTGATGGCAGGAAAGTACATTCCAAACCTGTGTCAACATAGACAATGAATGGCCTCTTGAAATTCTTTGCTGAAATAAAATATTTTTTAAATATTTTCTATCAATATTTCATCGTACATTATGGCTGAAAATTTATGATTTGATATAAGACTGGTTTTAATGGATTTCATCGAAAATTGCACTAGCTTACATTCCATGTGGGTGGGGAGGGCAGATGGGGGTAGTTTAGACATGGATGCTTTAAAAATTAACTGGTCCCTCCTTGTTTATTTTCACAAAAATACCTTATTGTTTTTATATTTTTGCCAATGTTATTATCTATATCGGCATAATTATCTATATCAGCATAATTATCTATCGGCATAATTATCTATATCGGCATAATTATCTATATCGTCATAATTATCGAGACATATGCAACATAACGGTCATTACAAAATTAAAACTCCACAGTGTATTAGACATAAAAATGATGACTTGGTCCATAATTGTGTGTCTGTGAGGGGATGGTGTATTTGACTTATTCGTCGACACTACGTTATAAAGTTTCAAAATTAAATTTTGTCCCAAAAAAAAACAACATTGATTTATTGAATTTTGAAGCTATCCCGATTTTATAGCAGTTGTATATTACATTTATACGTGTGACTTACCTATTTTACTTGCTGATAGCAATTTTTATTGTGTTTTTAAAGTGAAGAACTTGCGACTTTGTGAGATGTCTGTATGTAATGATGATAAGAAACGATGTCATAAATTCTGCAGCAGTGTAATCATGTACATCAGTATATGATTGTTTGACATGTTACTGTTATTTAATAACGTAGTTTTCCGGACATTAAGGAAGTTTTCCCCCTGGTAATCTAAAGATTAGTATCCGACGTAAATCAATACACATTGTACAAAATGTAATATATTTACTCACCGACAAGATGGATTACATTATTTTGCTCGTAATGCAATGTAATTGGGTTATTTTTGGTTATACATGTATGACGTGTGAACTTTCTAAGAAAACGATTCCAAAAGGATTTCAATGGGGGGGTAATCAACTCTTCAGAAACCAAATATCTAATGTTTTTCTTGTATTAATGTTATTCTAACATAATCATTTATTAACAATTATTAGTTTTGTTCCAAATTTCCAATATAATTGTATCGACATACGTCAAATTAGTATAAACTCTGAAATAATTATTTGCTGGAAATAGTTAATATTAGTATTGTAATAGACACATTACATTGTTATTGTGGAAGTTGTGATAGCGCAGTGGATTGTATTGGAAGTATTGTATAATGTCTCTCCCTGAATGTGACCATTCTAAGATGGGTTCCGAGGTCATAACACTTTTCTTAGATCTCAAACTCAAGTAGCTTGATTGGTTTATTCTAATATTTACACTCAGCTGAACCAATCGGAAGCATGAGACTGAGATTGGCCAATACACCAACTTTAGTCCAAAATTAGAGTGAAGAAAAAGTTGGTCTTGTAGGCGAGTAAGTGGTGTTGTATTATTTCTTCTGTTAGCTTGCAGTAACTATAACAAAAGTAAATGTGTCAATCAATGTTGTGTGCCATTATATTGAATATCGTTGGTATAGAAGATTTGTTGCATCGTGTTACATGAGGGTGAATGTATTTTGACAAAGTGTAGGATATATCAACTTCTCAATTGTAGTACTTGTTCAGAGTTTAGGTTGTAATGACATGGCGTTGACAGTGATGTTGATGCATGTGTATTTTATGTAAGGCACATTGAGGAGTGTTCTTTATGGATTATCAATGCCTTTAATGTTATGCATAGTACTAAGATATTATTAGAAATCTTTCTTGGAATATGTTTGTAAAAAGGAAAATGGGAATATTAATTCTCAGCTTGGATTTGTGTGGAAATTATTTATTTATGATGGAGTATGAATAAGCGGATTTAATTCAAATAATTAACAATCTTTCAGATGGGATGTTAAACCGAGGTCTCGTGTCGGTGCTGTACACCACCGTGCACGTAAAAGAACCAGAGGAGACTCTGTAATGGGTCTCTGTCTGTATCATTGCACTATCTTCCAAAAATCTAAAATGACTAATCTCTTCAGGAGGCGTCGCTCATATGGGTAACCGGTAGCGACGATAAATAAACGTAAAACACACGCAAATAATGCTTTGTTTTTGTGGGTGTTGGGGTGTTATAGTCACATATTGCTTTGATTTATAGGACTGACAAGTGACTGGTCAGTAGTCCAGGGATCGCAGGTTCGATCCTCCGTCTGACCCTAATAATATTAACATTCTTTCAGATGGTACTTTTAGTAGAGGTCTTGTGTGTCGGTGCTTTAAATCGTGCACATTAAAGAACCAGAATCGACTCTGGAATTGATCATTGCACTGTCCTGCAAAATCTTAAATAACTATTCTCTTCAGGAGACCGCTCATATAGGCAGGCAACCAGTAGCGACGATAAATAAACGTAAGAAACTCACTTAGGTTTGGATAAAATTATGCAAATAATCTGATTATTATTATTAAGGGTAATAATAATTGTCTTACATTTGTCTGTATTAATGCATCTGTAGTTTACCTCCCTTTATGGTTATTTATTTACTGAGTTATTAGCAGCGTCTGAATCTGATTTACTATTCTTGTTTAAAGATATATTCACAGTTTCTAAACAGTTGCTATCTGAGTTATTAGCAGCGTCTGAATCTGATTTGCTATAGCCTGCTACTGCAGAGGAACTTGTTTAAAGATATATTCCTATTCAAAATATATTTTCACATTTTCTAAACAGTTGCTATCCGAGTTATTAGCAGCGTCTGAATCTGATTTGCTATAGCCTAACTGCAGGCAAAGTATTAGGCAGAAATATCAAAATGGGAGTCTAAAAAAATAAGTCCAGCCCCAGAGCGGGACCCGAATGATGACGGAAATTGTCGCACGGACTCGAAGTGAGAACGGCGAACTGACGTGATCGAAATGCGGCAGAAACTGGGAAAGCCCGGGTGGGAAAGCCTCTCCAAAAAGGAATTGCGAACAATATTAGCCTATTATAGGGTCCAGTTCTTGTCATTGTTTTACAGCTGCATATGTTAACAAACCTAGTGAGGTCTCGGAGAAAGAAAAAAAAATTTAAAAAAAAAAAATTAAAAATGTTATCAGCCATTTTTTTAACTGGCTGTCGGTAACCGTCGCCAATATAATTGACCGTCTTATTAGGTGATAGGCCGTCGAAAAGACGGCCCGACGGCTCTCTGCCTAATACTGTGACTGCAGGGGAACTTGTTTAAAGATATATTCCTATTCAAACTGATTGTCACATTTTCTAAACAGTTGCTAACGTACAATAATTCTCTACAAAACCCAGCATTACTCGAGTTTTCCTGTAAATCCATCTTTTTAAATGTACTGGAACATGTTGAAAATATATAATCTTACTTTTGACTTGGTTAGTCTATTTTTTGTTTGGATCTCTTCACATCTCTGTTTCTCCGTAACAAATTATAACAGCAGTGCGTGCGTGCGTGCGTGCGTGCGTGCGTGCGTGCGTGCGTGCGTGCGTGCGTACATCTCGTTTAGCATGTTGTAATCATATTGCTGGCATACTAACGGAACATTCACATACAATGAATGAGGAACATTCACATACAATGAATGAGGAACATTCACATACAATGAATGAGGAACATTCACATACAATGAATACAATTTCGTTGTTTTAAAAGGATTATATTTTTAATTTTATGAATTAATGTTCTATTTCTTCGACTTGAAGACATAAAAACTGCAGGCCAATATTGATTGGAATTTAACTTATTGTTAGACCAATATACAATAACACCTGTGTTAGTGGCCACCTCCATTAAGCAGCCAACCTGTATTAAGCAGCCAGATTCCCAATTTGCTGTTTTATTATTCATTTGACCTCTATTAAGCAGCCACCTGTGCTAAGCAGCCACTTTCTGTGATCCCCATGGCTGGCTGCTTAATATCATTCCATATTCACGTAACCCTTTCTTTTTTTTAAATCCAAAATGAGGATAGGATGGTAAACAAGAGTGGCGGGGGAATCCAGAAATTAATTTATAAATATGGCTTTCGGTCCAAGTTAAAAATCATTTGCTTGTAAGACTTTCGTCGGAAGTGTGAACTGATGTGAAGAGGTTGTTTACAATGATGTACAAGTATGACTACAGATACTTCCTAACAAGAAACACTTCACATATAGATTTCCTCTGTTTTCAGTTGTGTGATTTGTTTTGACATGTTAATTTGCAGTCCATGAACTGCAAGGTATCCTAGAAAATAAAGAAGGGGCATTGTCAATGTTGAGATAGTGGTCGTATACCGGAATAGCAATTAGGCTCTCCAATGATCGTAGTGGTTAGGACGCTCTTTTCTCACCAACGCAACCGGGGTTAGATCCTAGTACTGGAAAGTATGTGATATGTCAGATCGGAGAGACAGGTTTTATCCTGATCGCCGTGTATTCCGGTTTCCTCTCGGTCACTGTGTATTCCGGTTTCCTCTCGGTCACCGTGTATTCCGGTTTCCTCCTGGTCACTGTGTATTCCGGTTTCCCGGTTTCCTCCCGATCACCGTGTATTCCGGTTTCCTCTCGGTCACTGTGTATTCCGGTTTCCTCTCGGTCACCGTGTATTCCGGTTTCCTCCTGGTCACTGTGTATTCCGGTTTCCCGGTTTTCTCCCGATCACCGTGTATTCCGGTTTCCTCCTGGTCACCGTGTATTCTGGTTTCCTCTCGGTCACCGTGTATTCCGGTTTCCTCCCGGGTATTCCGGTTTCCTCTTGGTCACCGTGTATTCCGGTTTCCTCTCGGTCACCGTGTATTCCGGTTTCCTCTCGGTCACCGTGTATTCTGGTTTCCTCCCGGTCACCGTGTATTCCGGTTTCCTCTCAGTCACCGTGTATTCCGGTTTCCTCTCGGTCACCGTGTATTCCGGTTTCCTCTCGGTCACCGTGTATTCCGGTTTCCTCTCGGTCACCGTGTATTAGGGTTTCCTCTCGGTCATCGTGTATTCTTGTTTCCTCTCGGTCACCGTGTATTCCGGTTACCTCTCGGTCACCGTGTATTCTTGTTTCCTCTCGGTCACCGTGTATTCCAGTTTCCTCTCGGTCACCGTGTATTAGGGTTTCCTCCCGGTCACCGTGTATTAGGGTTTCCTCTTGGTCACCGTGTATTCCGGTTTCCTCTCGGTCACCGTGTATTCTTGTTTCCTCTCGGTCACCGTGTATTCCGGTTTCCTCCCGGTCACCGTGTATTCCGGTTTCCTCTCGGTCACCGTGTATTCCGGTTTCCTCCCGGTCACCGTGTATTCTGGTTTCCTCTCAGTCACCATGTATTCCGGTTTCCTCTCGGTCACCGTGTATTAGGATTTCCTCTTGGTCACCATGTATTCCGGTTTCCTCTTGGTCACCGTGTATTCCGGTTTCCTCTCGGTCACCGTGTATCCCGGTTTCCTCTCGGTCACCGTGTATTCTTGTTTCCTCTCGGTCACCGTGTATTCCGGTTTCCTCCCGGTCACCGTGTATTCCGGTTTCCTCTCGGTCACCGTGTATTCCGGTTTCCTCCCGGTCACCGTGTATTCTGGTTTCCTCTCAGTCACCATGTATTCCGGTTTCCTCTCGGTCACCGTGTATTAGGGTTTCCTCTTGGTCACCGTGTATTCCGGTTTCCTCCCGGTCACTGTGTATTCCGGTTTCCTCCCGATCACCGTGTATTCCGGTTTCCTCTCGGTCACTGTGTATTCTGGTTTCCTCTCGGTCACCGTGTATTCCGGTTTCCTCCTGGTCACTGTGTATTCCGGTTTCCTCCCGATCACCCGGTTTCCTCCCGATCACCGTGTATTCCGGTTTCCTCTTGGTCACCGTGTATTCTGGTTTCCTCTCGGTCACCGTGTATTCCGGTTTCCTCCCGGGTATTCCGGTTTCCTCTTGGTCACCGTGTATTCCGGTTTCCTCTCGGTCACCGTGTATTCCGGTTTCCTCTCGGTCACCGTGTATTCTGGTTTCCTCCCGGTCACCGTGTATTCCGGTTTCCTCTCAGTCACCGTGTATTCCGGTTTCCTCTCGGTCACCGTGTATTCCGGTTTCCTCTCGGTCACCGTGTATTAGGGTTTCCTCTCGGTCACCGTGTATTCTTGTTTCCTCTCGGTCACCGTGTATTCCGGTTTCCTCTCGGTCACCGTGTATTCTGGTTTCCTCCCGGTCACCGTGTATTCCAGTTTCCTCTCGGTCACCGTGTATTAGGGTTTCCTCCCGGTCACCGTGTATTAGGGTTTCCTCTTGGTCACCGTGTATTCCGGTTTCCTCTCGGTCACCGTGTATTCTTGTTTCCTCTCGGTCACCGTGTATTCCGGTTTCCTCCCGGTCACCGTGTATTCCGGTTTCCTCTCGGTCACCGTGTATTCTGGTTTCCTCTCAGTCACCATGTATTCCGGTTTCCTCTCGGTCACCGTGTATTAGGGTTTCCTCTTGGTCACCATGTATTCCGGTTTCCTCTTGGTCACCGTGTATTCCGGTTTCCTCTCGGTCACCGTGTATCCCGGTTTCCTCTCGGTCACCGTGTATTAGGGTTTCCTCCCACATGAAGGACCGCATAATAGTTAATACAATAACATACGTGCCAACAGGATTTTTCAGTAAAAAGTTGATAATACATGTTTTGCAATCGTAAAATAAATAAAGTGTAATATTTAATTATGTAACCCAGCACAACAAGTGTCTTTACAATTGTTTCAATGAGAGACATTATTGGGGTTTCGATTACCTCCCTTGACAGATAAAGTCTGATTTATCCCGAAATATGTATTGGTCATTTTAATTTTAGTTGAAGCCTTTGTTTTTATTGGTGTTCCCTGACCAGATGTTGCGGTACGATAAATGTGATTTTATCAAAAGCAAGTTCTAACAACTTATATTAATCACTCTCGTAGGCGCGGATGAAGGTGTAACATGGTCATTCGTGTGGGAGGAAACCGGAGTACCCGGAGAAATCCCACCTCTCCGATCTGACAACCACTGTACCATCTCGCATACATCCCGGTCCGAGGATCGAACCTGGGTTGCATTTGTGAGAAGAGAGCGCGCTAACGGACAGCCTTACTGATTTGTTGATCAACTATTTGCATATACGACCGTCTATTTGTTTGATATGTTTGTTCCTGTGCAGCTAGTTAGATGTTTTTAAAGACACAGGCATTGGAAATTATATTCTTTAAATATACTTTTTACCAATACACATTCTTTATTGCGTTATTATAGTGTTACTTTTATTAACCCTTTCAACACCACAGACCTCTAAATAGGCTTACAAAAAGTGTAGATCCAGATGAGCCGGCTCGTGACGAGCCGTCTCATCAGGATCTGCACTTTTTGCCAGTGATATGACTATTTTTAGACATAATTACCCATTTTGATAAATGAACTTGTCCAAATGTGATTTTCTGATTCATTTATTGGTTTATGAATATCATGGACCAGTCCATGTGAGTTACTTGGGGTTGAATGGGTTAAGGAAGAAAACATGCGCAGTTAAATGTTAAGCTCTGTAAATTTTGACCAGCTTTACAGTAGGGCAAGAAAGTGAAGTAGATTATTCCTTTATTTCTGTTTTTATCATTGTAAAACATCCTCGTTAAATTACTTTGTATCCTAAAGTGGATTTGTGATTGTGTTTGAAGTATAGTTTATAAATTTCAATGAATTTTTTTATTGGATTACAAAGGACATAACTTTTATATCTTTATACTCATACATTGACATTGTATGGAAATATGTTCTGTTGGTAGAGGTTGTTATTTGATTTAACCATATTTTATTGAATATGTAAAACAATCGACAATACAATATTACATAGTTACGAGCATGAATCAGATGTGTAATAAGTTAACAGATTATAAGGCACATATATACATTTGTGTAACAGAGCAAATGGGTCGAGTCGGGCAACAAGTTATAACCAACATTAGAAAACGGCCATTCCCAAGGTTGTTATTTGGTTACTACTGGTGAAAATATTATAAATAAAATTGCAATTTACAAATAAATTATATAATATTATGCAGCTACACAATTTAGAATATTATATAATTATCCCCTCCTCCCAAATGTGGCTCCGTTCATTTTTCACACATGTTATTGGTTAATGAATCGTTTGTATCATCATCAAATGTGGCTCCGTTCAATTTTCACACAGTTATTGGTTAATGAATCGTTTGTATCATCGTCAAATGTGGCTCCATGCATTTTTCACACATGTTATTGGTTAATGAATCGTTTGTATCATCGTCAAATGTGGCTCCGTTCATTTTTCACACAGTTATTGGTTAATGAATCGTTCGTATCATCGTCAAATGTGGCTCCGTGCATTTTTCAATTATGGGTTACTGAATCACATATTAAATAGTGCTCGGAGGTGCATCCGGGTTCTTCCTCCACCAATAACTAGCTGGAGAGTCGCCATATGACCTAAGCTGTTTGTGCGACTTTAATTGCCAGAGTTGTACTTTATTTTATTTTTTTGCGTTTATGCGTAGTACCGTGGTTTATTAGAATGCGCCGTGCGGCCCAGTACTTCCGGCTTCAGCATTCGAGGTTTCTGTTGGGGTTACCTCACCCTTAGGCTAGGACTTTTAAGGTGGCCCATATATTCGCCTGATGCACCCATTGTGGGACACGTGGAGTATTTAATAGGAGTAGCTTTGCCATGTGCTATCCTGCCCCGTCCTGGTAGGTACACCGCCATATGGTCTGGGACTGCTTATTTAATTCACAGCTAACCCCCATATCTGAGGGCCGTTCCCCTATCTGCCACCTGAGGACCCGCTGGGTAGGGGATGGTCGCCCCACTACTGAATTTGAAGCAGCATGGTCCCAGGTACTTTATTTCACTTCCATGTTTTGATTATTCTGGTGCTGCCACTCTGCTGGGGGGAGACATGCAGAGTTATCTGTTTTAAAAAAAGAGGAAAAAAGTCATGTGGTTAATCGAAGATCTTGGTTACACCCACAGCTTGTGTTACAAGATACCCCCACCTGTCATACAGGTACACCAATTGCTTCACGGTTTATTGTCTTCTCAGGAATATAAAATGGAAAAATAATAACAAAATTAAGCCCAGTTTCAGATTACCATACTTAGCTTACTGAAACTTTAGAAAATATGTCTCAATCTCGTGTGGAGGAACAGACAGTTGAGAATGTAAATGAGCTTGTTGTATTATAAAGTTACATTTAATAGAAGGGATGGGTGGCCTCCTTGGCCAAGCTGGGTTAAGCCATAAGGTCATTGACTTCAAATCACTTGCCCCTCACGGCTGTATGTTCAAGTCCCATTGGGGTGGGAGGGGGTCCAATTCCGGCATGTGAGGAAGCTATCCAGCTGGCCTGCAGAAGGAAGGTGGTTCTACCCAGGTACTCGTGACTCAAATAATGTTCGGAGGCGCGCCATGTGTCTTCCGCTATCAGTAATAGCCAAGGTGTCGCCATAATTATGACCAAGCAGCTGGTGCAAATTTAAACCTCCAGAACAATCAAAACAATTACTAGAAATGTTGACAAAATTGTCACTGCAAAAAGATAGAAAGGTCACTGCGACAGTATTTGAAGACAAGTAAATGAGTTTTTTGTTTTACATTTCTTAAATACAGTAAAACCTGTGCTAGTGGTCACCTCTATTAAGCAGCCAACCTGTATTAAGCAGCCGGTTTCCAGATTCCCAATATGTTGTTTTATTATACATTTGACCTCTATTATAAACAGCGACCTGTGTTAAGCAGACAGGTTTGACTGTATGTTTAATTGTAGTTATGTTATTTCATAGTATTTATATATTTTTTTAATGATTGTGTTTTTACCTGTATTTATCGTCGCTAATTGTTGTCTATATCAAATGAGCAACACCTCATTGTAGATTTTGGGAGGATAGAAGGATAATTCAATGATACGTAGACACTCTGAGACCAATTCCAGAGTCTCCTCTGGTTATTTAATGTGCACGGTGTAAGCCACCGGCATGAGACCTCGATTTATAGTCCCATCTGAACGACGATTAATATTATTAGTGTCATATGGGGGAGCGAACCTGCGATCTTTGGAATCGCAGTCATATGTGTTAAGCACTGGACTACTGGGAATCCATCATTTACAAAGTTAATGGTGAATTTGTAAATGAATATCCATAAAGGGAGGTAATAATACAAGTAGTAAGTTTGAAAAACCAATTCATTTGTAAGGCAGAACTTCAACACTTAAAATGCGAAATAAATTGGATCAGGATCTATGTTGTTTGCTATTCAGCCAAGTGTTTTAGCGCCACTATCCAAATAGCAAACGGCATAGAGCCTGATAAGTCTAAGACAGTCTATGCTGTTTGCAAAAGCAACTCTAGTTGCAATTAGCATTTAACGGGTTAAGCAAAATCGGTATAAAATGTTACGGAAAAATTAATATAGAACACATAGTCACGATTTTGTAATCATCTGCTCCTTAGCATATCTGCATGGGTGTGCAGCAATGAACATGCTCATATTGATCGCTGATAGGTCAAGTGTTGACAAGTTAGTTTCAGTTTCGCTAAAACTGTGTAATAGTACAATGTAAATATGTTTAGAATTATTTGAGGGAAAAACACTCTTTTTAAAAAACACATTAAAGATGGCTTCATTTATACTTTGACAACTGAGGTTGAAAAGTCAAGTGGATTTAGATGATGTTTAAATTGTTAAAGAATTGGATTTTGATTGTTAAATTAGCCGGTAATGCACTCATTTTCTGCAGCTGATCATGTTGTGTTCTGGGTAAGGCTAAACGAAACTTACGGGCAAGTTTGGTTTTGTTCATGTTTTTTTGTCTGCTATCTTGCATAGACCATTTTATTGATTTAATTAATTACGATTAATTGAATGACTAGGTAAATGATAATTGATAATTACGTTGTTGGGAGGAGAGATATTTTAATGTTGTTGAGAATTTTTATCATTTTGTGCAGCTGGAATGCTTTTCGTAACAATTTCTGCGTGAACCAAACAGACGTTGCCAATATAAAATAAATGATGCGGTAAACTCTGTGAAACTAATTATAATTTGTTTAGCCTAAAGTGAGTGGATTTTAGATATACATTGATGTATTAGTCATTAGAATGATCCGACTGTTTGTACAATGTGGTAATAAGGGACTTTAATGGAGGAACTTTTCTAAATGACTGATCGGAAACAACAAAGGATGCAACAAAAATGTGATGGGGATCTACGTGTTATAAACCTGCATATTTTTAATATTATATTATATTGTGAATCTTGTAAGTCTTTTTCTGAAAATTGAGCTTAACGTTAAATTATGAGTGATTTATTATTAAATGGAGTTAAACGATCAGACTCGATAAGTAGTCGAGGATCCTCAACGGAGAGCACTGTATCCTCGGAACCAACGTCTCCCGGCGAAGCATTTAAGGATCTCAAACTGCGTAAAACCGGAGGGGAAATACTTCTGTCTCGATATCTAAGGGTAAGTTGCCGTATCAATGTTTAATTCTTTGCATGCTGGGTGAAATAAAGGCTATAAATAGTTCAAATAATTGCAGCAGACGACAATTCATTAAAAAAAAAATTCTTATTTGTAGCTGAACACTCTGGAAATGTGTTGTGGAATTTCATTAGAATTGTGTCATTATGCCACAATCATAATGAATTGCCTGACATATTTGCTATTATTTTCACTGTTGGTATTCTAAGTATCTGCAGTTCTAGATATCACCGTATGTAACCTAAGGCTGTCCCGATTAGCGCAGTGGTTAGCGTGCTCGCTTGTCACCAATGCAACCCGGGTTTGATCCTCGGACCAGGAAGTATGTGAGATGGTACGGTGGTCGCCAGATCGGACAGGTGGATTTCTCCGGGTATTCATCTGCGCCAACGAGAGTGATTAATATAAGTTGTTAGAACTTCGCAATCGTTGTAAAACAAATAAAGTTTAAACTAACCTAAGGAAACCTGTTCTTCTATTGTATACCTATTTCACAGTATATTTGGAGACTACACTGTCTTGTATATAAACCTGTTCTATTGTATACCTATTTCACAGTATATTTGGAGACTACACTGTCTTGTATATAAACCTGTTCTATTGTATACCTATTTCACAGTATATTTGGAGACTACACTGTCTTGTTGTATGTGCAATGTTCTATTGTATACCTATTTCACAGTATATTTGGAGACTACACTGTCTTGTATATAAACCTGTTCTATTGTATACCTATTTCACAGTATATTTGGAGACTACACTGTCTTGTATATAAACCTGTTCTATTGTATACCTCTTTCACAGTATATTTGGAGACTACACTGTCTTGTATATAAACCTGTTCTATTGTATACCTATTTCACAGTATATTTGGAGACTACACTGTCTTGTATATAAACCTGTTCTATTGTATACCTATTTCACAGTATATTTGGAGACTACACTGTCTTGTATATAAACCTGTTCTATTGTATACCTATTTCACAGTATATTTGGAGACTACACTGTGTTGTATGTGCAATGTTCTATTATATACCTATTTCACAGTATATTTGGGGACTACACTGTGTTGTATGTGCAATGTTCTATTGTATACCTATTTCACAGTATATTTGGAGACTACACTGTCTTGTATATAAACCTGTTCTATTGTATACCTATTTCATAGTATATTTGGGGACTACACTGTGTTGTATGTGCAATGTTCTATTGTATGCCTATTTCACAGTATATTTGGGGACTACACTGTGTTGTATGTGCAATGTTCTATTGTATACCTATTTCACAGTATATTTGGAGACTACACTGTTGTTGTATGTGCAATGTTCTATTGTATACCTATTTCACAGTATATTTGGAGACTACACTGTGTTGTATGTGCAATGTTCCAGGATACAGGTGCATATCAATGATAATAGTTTTATTTTCTATTTCACTCAACAATTGTAATTGTAGTTTCCTCCCTTGTCATAGAAAACCAAGAAAACAGTGTAACCAACAACCAAGATATTCATTTCTTAAAAACATCAGGAAACTGTTGATGTGGTTTTGCACATTTGATCCTAATATGATGATTATAGATGTATATTGACACATATCAGGTATATATATATATATACTGAGTCAAAAAAGAAATGATACCTGGTGTTTAGGTGTCTATAATTTCAACATTTATTAAGAAAATTCTTTGAAAATTCATAAGATGATAGTCCAACATGTTTGAAAGAGGAGCACATAAAGCATAATGAGCCTCCGAAACCGTCTGCTGCGTGATGACGTAATTCGTCGGACAGGGGTCTAATGGAGTTTTCACACAGACGTCAATACCGAGTATGGGCACCATTTGCGTCTCTCACTGCAATGCACCGCCGTCGCATCGAACGGAAGAGTGTCTGAATCTCTTGCTGGTCAATATTTGTCCACTCCTGACGCAAAACATCCCTCAGTTGGTTTAACGTTACCGGCTGACGTCGTCTGACGCGGCGGTCTAACGTATCCCACAAATGTTCTATGGGTGACAAGTCTGGTGACAAAGCAGGCCACGGCAGGGTTTCAATATTGTTCTGCTCCAATAATGTGGTGGAAATCCGAGCAGTATGACACCTGGCGTTGTCCTGTTGGAACAGTGTGACGTTTCTGTTGGCGTTAAAGAACGGCACAACAACTGGCGCAAGGATCTCATCACAGTACTGCTGGGCGTTTAGGTTCCCGTCCACCACTAACAGTTCAGTGCGACTGCCGAAGGTGATACCGCCCCATGCCATAACGCTTCCGCCCCCGAACAGATCGACCTGACGTACACATGCGTCGGCGTAACGTTCACCGCGTCTGCGATATACCCGCTCTCTGCCATCCGCTTGACGCAAACAGAACCGCGATTCATCGCTAAACATCACCGAATTCCACTGTAACCGAGTCCAGCGAGCACGTTCCGTCACGGTGACGTCGTGTCAGGATGGGTCCAACGTATGGCCGATAGGCACGAATGCCACATTCACCGAGCCGGTTCCTGACTGTTTGTGCACTGATGCGATTGTTGGTCATCCCAGGAGTAACGGCAGCTGTGTGCGTAGCAGGTAGGAACCGGTCACGTAAATGTGACGTCCGAATGTGACGGTCCTGTTCACGCGTCGTCACACGTGGTCGAGATCTTGGACGGTCGTCCACCGATCCATGTGTTCGATAACGTCGAAGTAGATGTGTTATCGTGATCCGCGTAACCCCGAGTCGATTTGGGACATCACGCTGACGTAAACCGTCGTCAATCATGCCAATGGCACGCATTCTCTGATTGCGGTTTAGCCTAGGCATTTTGTTAGAGGTAACAATGGGTATGTAAGGTGTTTTTCCTCGATGATAATGCAATACCAGTACAATAAACCGGTTTTCCGATTTGTACATGTGTAGGAAGTTGTCTTTGTTGAGGAGCATGTGCAAATCGGAAATTCGGCATTCCAGGATTATCGGGTGTTTATTTACCTGTGTTTATGGTTGGCTGACGTTGCAATAAGATACCCGGTACTGATACGTAATAATATATTAAACCTTTCTATTTATTCATTTTTAGTTTGGTATCGTTTCTTTTTTGACTCAGTATATATACCTAGATACTGTTCCCATTCAAGTCGAGCAGCATGAGAATAAAACATGAATTGGTCAGTGACTACAGGGTGCAGGCAGTAATACTGTACAGTGTTATAGTGTTCATATAGTTGTACCAGTTGTTACAGCACTTGTAATGTTGTTGACCTTCTCACTCTGTGCAACCCGATACAATGAAACACAAATCGATGAAAACAGCTGGACTTGACCTCTCACTCTGTGCAACCCGATACAATGAAACAAAAGTCGATGAAAACAGCTGGACTTGGCCTCTCACTCTGTGCAACCCGATACAATGAAACACAAATCGATGAGAACAACTGGACTTGGCTTCTCACTCTGTGCAACCCGATACAATGAAACACAAATCGATGAAAACAGCTGGACTTGGCTTCTCACTCTGTGCAACCTGATACAATGAAACACAAATCGATGAAAACAACTGGACTTGGCCTCTCACTCTGTGCAACCTGATACAATGAAACACAAATCGATGAAAACAGCTGGACTTGGCCTCTCACTCTGTGCAACCCGATACAATGAAACAAAAGTCGATGAAAACAGCTGGACTTGGCCTCTCACTCTGTGCAACCCGATATAATGAAACAAAAGTCGATGAAAACAGCTGGACTTGGCCTCTCACTCTGTGCAACCCGATACAATGAAACACAAGTCGATGAAAACAACTGGACTTGGCCTCTCACTCTGTGCAACCCGATACAATGAAACACAAATCGATGAGAACAACTGGACTTGGCCTCTCACTCTGTGCAACCCGATACAATGAAACACAAATCGATGAGAACAACTGGACTTGGCTTCTCACTCTGTGCAACCCGATACAATGAAACACAAATCGATGAAAACAACTGGACTTGGCCTCTCACTCTGTGCAACCCGATACAATGAAACACAAATCGATGAAAACAACTGGACTTGGCCTCTCACTCTGTGCAACCCGATACAATGAAACACAAATCGATGAAAACAACTGGACTTGGCCTCTCACTCTGTGCAACCCGATACAATGAAACACAAATCGATGAAAACAACTGGACTTGGCCTCTCACTCTGTGCAACCCGATACAATGAAACACAAATCGATGAAAACAACTGGACTTGGCCTCTCACTCTGTGCAACCCGATACAATGAAACACAAATCGATGAAAACAACTGGACTTGGCCTCTCACTCTGTGCAACCCGATACAATGAAACACAAATCGATGAAAACAACTGGACTTGGCCTCTCACTCTGTGCAACCCGATACAATGAAACACAAATCGATGAAAACAACTGGACTTGGCCTCTCACTCTGTGCAACCCGATACAATGAAACACAAATCGATGAAAACAACTGGACTTGGCCTCTCACTCTGTGCAACCCGATACAATGAAACACAAATCGATGAGAACTGGACTTGGTCTGAGGTTATAAAACTTTTCTCATGTCTCAAACTCGAGCTCAAGAAATTTGATTGGTTGAGTCTGAGATTTGCTCTTGGCCCAACCAACCCGAAAGCTTTAGACCGAGTTTGAGATTGGAGAACAGTTTTATGATCTCCAGGCATTATTTCCGTGTATTTATCGAGTGGAGCAGGTCCGCCTCCGTGGTTGAGTGGTTAAGGTCACTGACTTGTATACCACTGTAACCTATCATCACTGATGGTCACGGGTTCGAGCCCCGCTCAGGCCGTGTCTCATTTATATGAAAAAGTTGGCAATTTCTTACGGAGGTTGGTGCACCCAAGTACTGGTTAACCGCTGGAGCCTGCCCAGGAAAGGTGTTGTTAGGTAAACTGCCCGCCGGCGATATAGCCCAAAATGGTGCTGATGCAGGCGTAAAACCCGAAATATATATAAAATAAATAAATAAAATTGTTGTACCGGGTTGTACATGGTGTTACACTATTTGTTGTATCGGGTTGTACAGAGTGTTACACTATTTGTTGTATCGGGTTGTACATGGTGTTTCACTATTTGTTGTACCGGGTTGTACAGGGTGTTACACTATTTGTTGTACCGGGTTGTACAGAGTGTTACACTATTTGTTGTACCGGGTTATACATGGTGTTACACTATTTGTTGTATCGGGTTGTACAGAGTGTTACACTATTTGTTGTACCGGGATGTACATGGTGTTACACTATTTGTTGTACCGGGATGTACATGGTGTTACACTATTTGTTGTACTTTCACTATTTGTTGTACCGGGATGTACATGGTGTTACACTATTTGTTGTACCGGGATGTACATGGTGTTACACTATTTGTTGTACCGGGATGTACAGAGTGTTACACTATTTGTTGTACCGGGTTGTACATGGTGTTACACTATTTGTTGTACCGGGATGTACAGAGTGTTACACTATTTGTTGTACCGGGTTGTACATGGTGTTACACTATTTGTTGTACCGGGTTGTACAGGGTGTTACACTATTTGTTGTACCGGGATGTACATGGTGTTACACTATTTGTTGTACCGGGATGTACATGGTGTTACACTATTTGTTGTATCGGGTTGTACATGGTGTTACACTATTTGTTGTATCGGGTTGTACATGGTGTTACACTATTTGTTGTACCGGGATGTACATGGTGTTACACTATTTGTTGTACCGGGATGTACATGGTGTTACACTATTTGTTGTACCGGGTTGTACAGAGTGTTACACTATTTGTTGTACCGGGTTGTACATGGTGTTACACTATTTGTTGTACCGGGTTGTACAGAGTGTTACACTATTTGTTGTACCGGGTTGTACATGGTGTTACACTATTTGTTGTACGGGATGTACAGGGTGTTACACTATTTGTTGTACCGGGATGTACAGGGTGTTACACTATTTGTTGTACGGGATGTACAGGGTGTTACACTATTTGTTGTACGGGATGTACAGGGTGTTACACTATTTGTTGTACTAGGATGTACAGGGTGTTACACTATTTGTTGTACGGGATGTACAGGGTGTTACACTATTTGTTGTACCGGGATGTACAGGGTGTTACACTATTTGTTGTACCGAGATGTACAGGGGTGTTACACTATTTGTTGTACCGAGATGTACAGGGTGTTACACTATTTGTTGTATCGGGTTGTACAGAGTGTTACACTATTTGTTGTATCGGGTTGTACAGGGTGTTACACTATTTGTTGTACCGGGATGTACAGAGTGTTACACTATTTGTTGTACCGGGTTGTACAGAGTGTTACACTATTTGTTGTACCGGGATGTACAGGGGTGTTACACTATTTGTTGTACCGGGATGTACAGAGTGTTACACTATTTGTTGTACCGGGATGTACAGAGTGTTACACTATTTGTTGTACCGGGTTGTACAGGGTGTTACACTATTTGTTGTACCGGGTTGTACATGGTGTTACACTATTTGTTGTACAGGGTGTTACACTATTTGTTGTACCGGGATGTACAGGGTGTTGCACTATATGTTGTACCGGGATGTACAGGGTGTTACACTATTTGTTGTACCGGGATGTACAGGGTGTTGCACTATATGTTGTACCGGGATGTACAGAGTGTTGCACTATTTGTTGTACCGGGATGTACAGGGTGTTACACTATTTGTTGTATCAAGTTGTAAGAGAAATAAAAGTTAGGATTCCTCAGTGACTAGGTGTATATAGCACTGTTTGGTAATAAAATGGGACACTGGGCCTGCATTTATCTCAGTTTTAAGGATGTTCATTTATTTTAAATACCCATGTGACCTGTGTGATACTTGTAATGACCACTTTACAAGCAGAATCAAATCTACCATAGGCACTCCTAAAGAGGCTCATGTATATAGAGACTTGTTTAATTACATATAAGAATGGGGGTCATTACTTATAAGAGGGATTAATTACATATCAATTTGGTTCATTACATATATGATGGGTTCATTACATTTAAATTGGGTTCATTACATATATGGTGGGTTCATTACATGTAAATCAGGTAGACGTGTATGTATGCACACAGTCTGTCAGTCCGTGGTCGAGTGGTTAAGGTCGCTGACTTGTATACCACTGTAACCTATCATCACTGATGGTCACGGGTTCGAGCCCCGCTCAAACCGTGTCTCATTTATATGAAAAAGTTGGCAGTTTCTTACGGAGGTTGGTGCACCCAAGTACTGGTTAACCGCTGGAGCCTTGCCCAGGAAAGGTGTTGTTAGGTAAACTGCCCTCCGGCGGCGATATAGCCCAAAATGGTGCTGATGCAGGCGTAAAACCCGAAATATAATATAACATAACGTAACTGTCAGTCCGTTTGCTGTATATATTATGAATAGAGTTTGGATTGATAACTTGCACGTATATTTTGTGGTAGATCGTGATAGCGCAGTGGTAGCTAGCACCTTCGCTTCAGGTGTGAGAAGTTCGGAGTTTGCACCCAGCTGGCTGTTCGGAGTTTGCACCCAGCTGGCTGTTTGGAGTTTGCACCCAGCTGGCTGTTCGGAGTTTGCACCCAGCTGGCTGTTCGGAGTTTGCACCCAGCTGGCTGTTCGGAGTTTGCACCCAGCTGGCTGTTCGGAGTGTGCACCCAGCTGGCTGTTCGGGGTTTGCACCCAGCTGGCTGTTTGGGGTTTGCACCCAGCTGGCTGTTCGGGGTTTGCACCCAGCTGGCTGTTCGGAGTTTGCACCCAGCTGGCTGTTCGGAGTTTGCACCCAGCTGGCTGTTCGGGGTTTGCACCCAGCTGGCTATTCGGAGTTTGCACCCAGCTGGCTGTTCGGGGTTTGCACCCAGCTGGCTGTTCAGGGTTTGCACCCAGCTGGCTGTTCGGGGTTTGCACCCAGCTGGCTGTTCGGGGTTTGCACCCAGCTGGCTGTTCGGAGTTTGCACCCAGCTGGCTGTTAGGATTGTTTCCTTAGGCAAGGCACTTATATTCCTCATTGTCTCTTCTCTCTCCCTCGTGGCGATGGATTACAGCAGGAATGAGGTCTCGAGAGCGTTTTAACACATATAATGGTGTAAGAACTTGTTTTGCAAGCGAGCTAAAATAAATTTGTATCATATATTAATTTTATGTTTGCCACAAGGATCATAGACCTGGAAAGTCAAGGTCAGATTAATAGGCTAGTTTATACACATTTATTTAGCTCGATTGCAAAACAAGTTCTTACAACTTATATTAATCACCTTCGAGACCTCATTCCTGATGGCATCCATCGCCACGAGGGAGAGGGGAGGCAAGGGCACAATTGTAATGGCTCCAGCGTGGTTCAAACTCCAGACCTTTCGCACCTGAAGTGAGCCCGCATCCACAGCGCTATCACGACTTCCACGAATTAATAGGTTAAGATATCTTTTTAACTTCATGATGTTTATAGGTCAGGACTTATCAGCAAGCAATATGATTATATGTGGGAAATAATCCATGCAACTGCTTTCTCACATATAATAATCTCCCTTTACCATCTTCCAACATTTGACTTCTGTAAATAATCTCCTCCCCCACACACATCTGTATATAACCTCCCCCCCCCCCCCCCACACACACACTTCTGTAAATAATCACCACCCCCCCCCTAATGCCCAGTACATTGTAAAATTTGAACCTTGAAAACCCAAAAGCCCAGTACAGTTTTCACTTTTCAAGCTCACCACTGTAATATAATCTTCATATTTTAAAAGCCCAGAGCCAAGAACACAGTAAATTCTTCATGTTTGAATTACCAGGACTTTATAATTTCACACCTGTGCCATTTTTTAATATTTAAAAGTGTTGATTCTGACAATTAGGGGTTAATGGAATTCCTTTATGACCTTCTCTAAAAAGGTAATAAATATCGCTGACAGTAATGTATAGAATATTAAATGATTAATGATCACAAAAGAACAAATTGACTCCATGGTGGTATACAGGCATACCAAATGTTGGATATTTTGTTAAATATGAATTTGACACTAAACAATTTCAAATATGAACTTCACAATAAACAATTTCAAATATGCATTTGACAATAAACAATTTCAAATATGAATTTCACAATAAACAATTTCTTAGTTTGAGTCCACCCTCTCACACTATGAGTTCTAGGTGCCCTATTTATGGGTTGTTCTGTCCAGTTTGTGTCTCTGGTTGCATGGGTTAATGGATGATAGTTTGTACAAATTCAATTGGCTCTGTTGGCCTTCGTGGCCGAGTGGTTACGGTCATTGACTTATTTCAAGTGAGGAAGCTATCCAGCTGGTTTGCAGTAGGTCAGTGGTTCCGCACATGTGTCCGTCCGTGCCTGAAATACTGCTCAGAGGGGCATTCGGGTCTTCCGTCACCATTAACATTCTCCTTCATAGAAGCACCTCTTGACGCCATTACCAATACAACATACATTGACAATGTAGCAGCCAAACCAATGTTCATAATAAAGGCCAGAATCTCTATGTAGTCCCAGTAATATCTATGGATGTGGTATAGATATGACGACTACTTATCCACTGCATGATAGCTAAATGGCTGTCGTTTGTATGGAGATATAATAGTATATTAACCTAAATCTCTATGTAGTCCCAGTAATATCTATGGAGGTGGGATAGATATGGCGACTACTTATCCATTGCATGATAGCTAAATGGCTGTCACTGCATGATGGCTAATAATATGTTTCAACATTAATGTTCAAAATCCTGTTGGCAAAAATAAATATAATGTAAACGGGGGGGCGGGGGGCCTTCAGCTTAATGTTACACATCTGAAATTGCACAACACAGTTGTACATTGACAAACATGATTCAAGCTGACATAGTTGCAAAATAATTAGTGAAAATGCATTAAAATGTAATGAGACCTAATTCTGACACATTGACATGTTTTCGAGCACTCTCCTGTTTCATGTGTTGTGTATTTTAAAGTAACTAATTAGTAACCCCATATATAAATGAATCCAGGTGGAAGAAGTACTGAGCAACATGTAAAAGTAGCAATAATTTGAATAAAAAAGTTACGCTCCCGTGTCTATGTATACAGTCAAACCTGTCTTAAGCAGCCAGCCAAGGGAATCACAGAAAGTGGCTGCTTAGCACATGTGGCTGTTTAATAGAGATAACATATATGATAAAAACAACATATCGAGAATCTGAAAAATGGCTGCTTAATACATGTTGGCTACTTAATAGAGATGACCACTAACACAGGTTTGACTGTATGTAATAGCCAACAGTTTGTCCTTATTCCATCGTAATACTGTAGATCGGATTATATAATACAGTTATTTGTCAATATTTCGCTTTCATCAAGAATGCTCGAGCAGAAAATGAGCACTGGAAACAAAAGATTATATGCTGTCTCCTTTAACCCTTTCAACCCCACAGGCCTCTAAATAGGCTTATGAAAAGTGTAGATCCAGATGAGCCGGTTCGTGACGAGCCGTCTCATCAGGATCTGCACTTTTTTGCCAGTAATAATTATTACTATTTTTAGATAAAATTACCCATTTTGATAAATGAACTGGTCCAAAGGTAATTTTCTTATTAATTTATTGGTCTGAAAATATCACGCACCAGTCCATGTCAGTTACTTGGGGTTGAATGGGTTAATGCCCTGTGGCATTGGGGCAAGCCATTTCCATCTGCAGTAAATACATAGTCCTAGGTGGTAGCATTATCTTGTTCATCTACTATAATTGTAATAATTCATTGGGAAACAAATTGGTACAACATTAGATTAATGTAATCCATCGCCATGAGGGAGAGAGATGAGGCAATGTGGATTTTAAGTGTCTTGGCCAACGACACAACCATCGTCACATTCTGTCGGGGTTCGAACTCGCAACTTATCGGTTATAAGGCGGACATGGTATCCATTACACCACGGAGGCTCCTCGTTGCATAATCTGTTTAGCTTGATTGTTTTACTGGAAAACTGAGTAACACATGGTAAAGTAATTTGTTGACCTAGATCATCTGACTGTTGAAGTTTAAGTACCAGTATTATTCAGATTATTAGTGGAAGTCGTGATAGCGCAGTGCATGCATCGCTTCAGGTGCGAAAGGTCCGGAGTTTGAGCCCCGCTGGAGCCATTACGATTGTGCCCTTAGGCAAGGCATTTAAAGTCCACATTGCCTCCTCTCTCCCTCGTGGCAATGGATTCCATCAGGAATGAGGTCTCGAGAGTGATTAATATAAGTTGAAATAACTTGTTTCGCAATTGAGCTAAAATAAATTTGTATAAACTTTTCAGATATTCTGGATCATGGGTTTGCTACAACAAATAATATATGCCTCTTAATTACATAGTAACAAATAAGAACATGCAGTCTTTTCTTTGATGTTCTTTGATGTATATACATGTAGGTATTCAACAAAAAATTTATGTAATCGAAAAACAGAACAAAAAAGATTTGTTTTAACGTTAGGCTTTGCAGTAAGGCTATAAAAACATTAATGTTCAGATTCCCATCCCCGCCGGCCCCTAACGGGCCGCTGGAGCATTTTTATATCAATTATAAAAATAATAATTAAAATAAACAAAATTCCCACACAGTGCTTGTCAATTATCACAGTGTATCCAAACTTGCAGTATTTAAGTATTTATGTCACATCTTTTCTACATGGTCTTGAATATTCTCATGTCATAATTATAACTTAATAAAATACACAACAATTCTGCACAACACAACATGAAAATGCATTTTATTTTCAACAAAAAAGAAAAGAAAATTGGACTAATTTGTGTATATTTTGTTATAATTATGAACTACATTTGAGTGTATCTGTTATTAACAGTCTCTTATAATCTGTGATGGTAGCAAGTTTCAAACAGGTAAATATATTTTATTACCATAAATACTCCGCCATAAGTCGACCTAATGTACGTTTATTGAGGTTGTCCGTACAATACCACTTATGTATTTTGTAGGTGCAAAATAAAATACTGTTTTTGCTCAAACACAATATTACTCCTCGACTTATGTGTGAATTCGACTTATGGCTAAGTATTTATTGTACGGTATATATTATGCCAATCTCGTGATCTTGGATGGATGCAATTTCCGACACATCGGTAGATTGGCATCTTTTATTATTGCATACGAGTCAGTTCATAAAATGTTTTATTATTGTCTACATAGAATTACATAACAGATACTTGATCATGTATACAACTCTCAACCTAGACTGGTTTATAATAAGACAAGCATTAATCCATTCAACACCAAGTAACTGACATGGATTGGTGCATGATATTTAACCCATTCAACACCAAGTAACTGACATGGATTGGTGCATGATATTTAACCCATTCAACACCAAGTAACTGACATGGATTGGTGCATGATATTTAACCCATTCAACACCAAGTAACTGACATGGACTGGTGCATGATATTTAACCCATTCAACACCAAGTAACTGACATGGATTGGTGCATGATATTAACCCATTCAACACCAAGTAACTGACATGGATTAGTGCATGACATTTTTAGAGTAATAAATTTAATAAGAAATTACATTTGGACCAGTTTGTTTAGCAAAATGGGTAATTTTGTCTAAAAATAGTAATATTACTGGCAAAAAGTGCAGATCCTGATGAAAAGGCTCATCATGAGCCAGCTCATCTGGATCTACACTTTTTGTAAGCCTATTTAGAGGTCTGTAGTGATAACCGTGATAAATGGTAATAAGCTGCAATTTAATTCAGTTTATTTCTCTCATGACATGTAACCTTGACAATGACAATATGAGGTATATAACAACCAAAGCACGATATAACGAGACTGATCTGTAGTCCAGTGGTTAACACGCCGGACTGGTAATCCAGGGATCGCAGGTTCGATCCCCCCGTCTGACCCTAATAAAATTAACAGTCTTTCAGATGGGACGTTAAACCGAGGTCTTGTGTCGGTGCTGTACACCATGCACGTAAAAGAACCAGAGGAGACTCTGGAATGGGTCTCTGTCTGGAATGGGTCTCTGTCTGTATCATTGCACTATCCTCCAAAATCTAAAATGACTAATCTCTTCAGGAGGCGTCGCTCATATGGGCAACCGGTAGCGACGATAAATAAACGTAAAACACACACACAATAATGAGGCAAGTTGTACCATACAACAGTTACTGTTTACATGGTTGACAGATAAATAATGTATTATGATTAATTGTATAATAAGTAACAATATGACATTCACAATTTTCATCGGGAGAGTAACCATGAATTTCACATTTTTACTAAACCCTTCTGCCTGCTGAGTAAATAAAATCACATTTGCAAACAACATAGATCCAGATCAGCTGCTGCGTAATGCTGTGTCTGATCAGGATCTATGTTGTTTGCTATTCAGCCAGATGCTTAGTTCTACTATCCCAATAGCAAACAGCATAGAGCCTGATCAGACGGCTGTCTGATCTGGCTCTATGCTGTTTGCAAAAGAATGTGCCATCTGATCGGGCAAAAGTGATTTTTATCTACCGCTAGCATGCAAAGGGAATCTAGAGAATTACTGCATGAGAATATTGATACTGCATTCTCTCAATATGTTAGTTATCATTTAAATTTAAGTATGATTTCCTTCATAAACACAAACAGTTTTCTAAATTCTGGAACATTTTCAACATTCACATTCATAACAGAATCTAAACTGTATTTGGCAATGTTTTTCTTCTATACTACCTGTGAAACATTAGATACAATGGCACTAAAGATGTGCTGAGAGAATCATTGAAGCAATCAACATATCACATGTGTTCTATGGCCACATTTGTCTCCTTAATTTGCTCTTTGTAAATTGTAGTCTGGTTTAAGTTTCCACTAGGCATGTATTGTGTCTGGTTCTAGCTCATTGTGTCTGGTTTAGCCTTCCACTATGCATGAAGTGTGTCTGGTTCTAGCAATGTGAGTCTGGTTTAAGCTTCCACTATGCATGTATTGTGTCTGGTTCTAGCAATGTGAGTCTGGTTTAAGCTTCCACTATGCATGTATTGTGTCTTGTTCTAGCAATTTGAGTCTGGTTTAAGCTTCCACTATGCATGTATTGTGTCTGGTTCTAGCAATGTGAGTCTGGTTTAAGCTTCCACTATGCATGTATTGTGTCTGGTTCTAGCAATGTGAGTCTGGTTTAAGCTTCCACTATGCATGTATTGTGTCTGGTTCTAGCAATGTGAGTGGTTTAAGCTTCCACTATGCATGTATTGTGTCTGGTTCTAGCAATGTGAGTCTGGTTTAAGCTTCCACTAGGCATGTAGTGTGCTTAGTTCTAGCAATGTGAGTTTGGTTTAAGCTTCCACGATGCATGTATTGTGTCTAGTTTAAGCTTCCACTAGGCATGTAGTGTGCCTGGTTCTAGCATTGTGAGTCTGGTTTAAGCGCCTGGTTCTAGCATTGTGAGTCTGGTTTAGCCTTCCACTATGCATGAAGTGTGTCTGGTTCTAGCAATGTGAGTCTGGTTTAAGCTTCCACTATGCATGTAGTGTGTCTGGTTCTAGCTATGTGAGTCTGGTTTAAGCTTCCACTAGGCATGTATTGTGTCTGGTTCTAGCAATGTGAGTTTGGTTTAAGCTTCCACTATACATGTATTGTGTCTGGTTCTAGCAATGTGAGTCTGGTTTAAGCTTCCACTATGCATGTATTGTGTCTGGTTCTAGCAATGTGAGATTGGTTTAAGCTTCCACTATGCATGTATTGTGTCTGGTTCTAGCAATGTGAGTGGTTTAAGCTTCCACTATGCATGTATTGTGTCTGGTTCTAGCAATGTGAGTTTGGTTTAAGCTTCCACTATGCATGTATTGTGTCTGGTTCTAGCAATGTGAGTCTGGTTTAAGCTTCCACTATGCATGTATTGTGTCTGGTTCTAGCTATGTGAGTCTGGTTTAAGTTTCCACTAGGCATGTATTGTGTCTGGTTCTAGCTCATTGTGTCTGGTTTAGCCTTCCACTATGCATGAAGTGTGTCTGGTTCTAGCAATGTGAGTCTGGTTTAAGCTTCCACTATGCATGTATTGTGTCTGGTTCTAGCAATGTGAGTCTGGTTTAAGCTTCCACTATGCATGAAGTGTGTCTGGTTCTAGCAATGTTAGTCTGGTTTAAGCTTGCACTATGCATGTATTGTGTCTGGTTCTAGCAATGTGAGTCTGGTTTAAGCTTCCACTATGCATGTATTGTGTCTGGTTCTAGCAATGTGAGTTTGGTTTAAGCTTCCACTATGCATGTATTGTGTCTGGTTCTAGCAATGTGAGTATGGTTTAAGCTTCCACTATGCATGTATTGTGTCTGGTTCTAGCTATGTGAGTCTGGTTTAAGTTTCCACTATGCATGTATTGTGTCTGGTTCTAGCTCATTGTGTCTGGTTTAGCCTTCCACTATGCATGAAGTGTGTCTGGTTCTAGCAATGTGAGTCTGGTTTAAGCTTCCACTATGCATGTATTGTGTCTGGTTCTAGCAATGTGAGTCTGGTTTAAGCTTCCACTATGCATGAAGTGTGTCTGGTTCTAGCAATGTTAGTCTGGTTTAAGCTTGCACTATGCATGTATTGTGTCTGGTTCTAGCAATGTGAGATTGGTTTAAGCTTCCATTAGGCATGAATCCAACTTCAGTAGGGCTTGAACCCAAATGTGGGCAAATGATGAACTGTCCACCATGTTAGCAACTCCACCACAGAGAACAGAAACAGAAGTACATTTTATATAATGTTGCTATGATACAGATGCCATAGCTATGGACGGGTCAGTAGTCCAGTGGATAACATGGTGGACTGCGAATCCAGGGATCGCAGGTTCGATCCCCCGTCTGATCCTAATGCTACTAACAGTAATGTCAGATAGGTCTGTAAACCAAGGTTGTCCGATTAGCACAGTGGTTGGCATGCTCGCTTCCCACCAATGCAATCCGGGTTCGATCCTCAGACTAGGAAGTATGTGAGATGGTACGGTGGTCGCCAGATCGGACAGGTGGGTTTCCTCAAATGACCACAAATACGCTTTCATCCGCGCCAACGAGAGTGATTAATATAAGTTGTTAAAACTTGCTTCGCAATCGTTTTAAAATAAATAAAGTTTAAGGTTTAAACCAAGGTCTCCTGTACCGATTAAGCAGGGGGACGGCAATAAATAAACAGATGAACTCGTGGAAGTCGTGATAGCGCAGTGGATGAGCGTTCGCTTCAGGTGCGAAAGGTCCGGAGTTCGAGCCCCGCTGAAGGCATTTAAATTCCAAGTTGCCTCTTCTCTCTCCCTCGTGGCGATGGATTCCATCAGGAATGAGGTCTCGAGAGTGATTAATATAAGTTGAAAGAACTTGTTTCGCAATCGAGCTATAAACTAATAAATAAACGTATAAAACAAAAGATACCCTAGCACAAGTCATTGCAAATAGAGAGAAGCCTGTTATGGTACAGGGCAAGACTTGAGACGTTTCATTTCCTTGTGTACACAGAATGATGAAGGCCTACAATTGAAATGGACATTTTCCCTGAAAGCTTGTTGAAGAGTTAAGTATCGATAAAAATGTACGCTTTGTACATTTTCTGTTCACCCGTATTTCTATTTAAACTGTAAACGTGGGTAAAAATAAGACCGCTTTTTCATCAAATCAAATTTAAGCTTCTAGTATTTGTTGTGAACTGTGTAACTGTGTGAATGATGTGATTGTAATTCGGTCTTTATCGTAAAGCAAATGACTATGAATGACATACTTCTGTGATTTGGCGGTCTATGTAAGGTTGTTCTTAACACATCACGTGGATTATATTTTTAAAAGTCTGGCTAAAATGATAGAGATAGTGTGTAAAGTTTAATTACCAGAGGAGTATCATAGTGTCATCTTGATTTGTGTAGGAAAGGTTGAAAAGTCGGAATACAGTTATAATTAAGTAGAAGATGTTTTGATACAGAATTGATGGACTATTACGTGTTATGATGGATATTTAGTTTTACATGCTTTAAATGTTGTATTCTTAGTTTTTCTAATGTTGCGTTGTGATTGGTCAACTTGGGTACCAGATGGTGAAAGGGCTATTTGATGAATATTCAGTTTTATGAAAGTGGGGTTACTAATTCACGTAAATGAAAATTGTTTGTATTACATAGAGATTTATGAAATTGCTGGCTCTACTTAGTCGTGTCTTGGATAATGTTGTTATTATTGTGTCCTTTCATATCTTGGAGGTTTATTTAATCGGTTAATGCATGGAGTCGTGAATAATCCTTGAATAGCAAACTAAAATCTGTGTCATTGAGATGTCTTCGGTTTTGTATACATGTACATGTATTGGCTAGGGTTTATTCTAGAGTGGAAAAAAGGGCAGTGTATGTCAGAAAAAGGGCAGTGTGCAGTTTGATTGCAAAGAGGATAGATGCGCTATGAGGTATTTGGGGGTATTTTTGCCAATAGAAAATGTTGCTAACTTAACAGTTATTGACAGTTAATTATGCTTGATCAAAGAGGGGCAGTAGGGTCGTACATATCGGGCAAAGGGGCGGATGATTGCGAAAGTATAAAGGTGGCAGAACAAACACCCTGTCATACCGCTCCAGAAAATACCCAATATTGGGCACTCTACCAAATGTATCATACTGTATCCCTCATACTGAGCTGTATCCCTCATACTGAGGTGTATCCCTCATACTGAGCTATATCCCTCATACTGTATTCCTCATACTGAGTTGTATCCCTCATACTGAGCTATATCCCTCATACTGAGCTGTATCCCTCATACTGTATCCCTCATACTGAGTTGTATCCCTCATACTGTATCCCTCATACTGAGTTGTATCCCTCATACTGAGTTGTATCCCTCATACTGAGTTGTATCCCTCATACTGAGCTATATCCCTCATACTGAGCTGTATCCCTCATACTGAGTTGTATCCCTCATACTGAGCTGTATCCCTCATACTGAGTTGTATCCCTCATACTGAGCTGTATCCCTCATACTGAGCTGTATCCCTCATACTGAGCTATATCCCTCATACTGAGTTGTATCCCTCATACTGAGTTGTATCCCTCATACTGAGCTATATCCCTCATACTGAGCTATATCCCTCATACTGTATCCCTCATACTGAGTTGTATCCCTCATACTGAGCTATATCCCTCATACTGAGCTATATCCCTCATACTGTATCCCTCATACTGAGTTGTATCCCTCATACTGAGCTATATCCCTCATACTGAGTTGTATCCCTCATACTGAGCTATATCCCTCATACTGAGTTGTATCCCTCATACTGAGCTGTATCCCTCATACTGAGCTGTATCCCTCATACTGAGTTGTATCCCTCATACTGAGCTATATCCCTCATACTGAGTTGTATCCCTCATACTGAGCTATATCCCTCACACTGAGCTGTATCCCTCATACTGAGCTATATCCCTCATACTGAGTTGTATCCCTCATACTGAGCTGTATCCCTCATACTGAGCTGTATCCCTCATACTGAGTTGTATCCCTCATACTGTATCCCTCATACTGAGTTGTATCCCTCATACTGAGTTGTATCCCTCATACTGAGTTGTATCCCTCATACTGAGCTATATCCCTCATACTGAGCTGTATCCCTCATACTGAGTTGTATCCCTCATACTGAGCTGTATCCCTCATACTGAGTTGTATCCCTCATACTGAGCTGTATCCCTCATACTGAGCTGTATCCCTCATACTGAGCTATATCCCTCATACTGAGTTGTATCCCTCATACTGAGTTGTATCCCTCATACTGAGCTATATCCCTCATACTGAGCTATATCCCTCATACTGTATCCCTCATACTGAGTTGTATCCCTCATACTGAGCTATATCCCTCATACTGAGCTGTATCCCTCATACTGAGCTGTATCCCTCATACTGAGCTGTATCCCTCATACTGAGCTATATCCCTCATACTGAGCTGTATCCCTCATACTGAGTTGTATCCCTCATACTGTATCCCTCATACTGAGTTGTATCCCTCATACTGAGCTATATCCCTCATACTGAGTTGTATCCCTCATACTGAGCTATATCCCTCATACTGAGTTGTATCCCTCATACTGAGCTGTATCCCTCATACTGAGCTGTATCCCTCATACTGAGTTGTATCCCTCATACTGAGCTATATCCCTCATACTGAGTTGTATCCCTCATACTGAGTTGTATCCCTCATACTGAGCTATATCCCTCATACTGAGCTGTATCCCTCATACTGAGTTGTATCCCTCATACTGAGCTATATCCCTCACACTGAGTTGTATCCCTCATACTGAGTTGTATCCCTCATACTGAGCTATATCCCTCATACTGAGTTGTATCCCTCATACTGAGCTATATCCCTCATACTGAGTTGTATCCCTCATACTGAGCTATATCCCTCATACTGAGTTGTATCCCTCATACTGAGCTATATCCCTCATACTGAGTTGTATCCCTCATACTGAGCTATATCCCTCATACTGAGTTGTATCCCTCATACTGAGCTATATCCCTCATACTGAGTTGTATCCCTCATACTGAGCTATATCCCTCACACTGAGTTGTATCCCTCATACTGAGCTATATCCCTCACACTGAGCTATATCCCTCATACTGAGCTATATCCCTCACACTGAGCTATATCCCTCATACTGAGCTATATCCCTCACACTGAGCTATATCCCTCACACTGAGGTGTATCCCTCACACTGAGCTATATCCCTCACACTGAGGTGTATCCCTCACACTGAGCTATATCCCTCACACTGAGCTATATCCCTCACACTGAGGTGTATCCCTCACACTGAGCTATATCCCTCACACTGAGGTGTATCCCTCACACTGAGCTATATCCCTCACACTGAGGTGTATCCCTCACACTGAGCTATATCCCTCACACTGAGGTGTATCCCTCACACTGAGTTGTATCCCTCACACTGAGCTATATCCCTCACACTGAGGTGTATCCCTCACACTGAGCTATATCCCTCACACTGAGTTGTATCCCTCACACTGAGCTATATCCCTCACACTGAGGTGTATCCCTCACACTGAGCTATATCCCTCACACTGAGGTGTATCCCTCACACTGAGCTATATCCCTCATACTGAGTTGTATCCCTCATACTGAGCTATATCCCTCACACTGAGTTGTATCCCTCATACTGAGCTATATCCCTCACACTGAGTTGTATCCCTCATACTGAGCTATATCCCTCACACTGAGTTGTATCCCTCACACTGAGCTATATCCCTCACACTGAGCTATATCCCTCACACTGAGCTATATCCCTCATACTGAGTTGTATCCCTCACACTGAGCTATATCCCTCATACTGAGTTGTATCCCTCACACTGAGTTGTATCCCTCATAATTGTATTATTATTATTCTATGTTTCACTCTCGTCCATAACCGCACAAACCGTGTTTTACGTTTATTTATTGTCGCTATCGGTTGCCCATATGAGCGACACCTCCTGAAGAGATTAGTCATTTTGGAGGATAGTGCAATGATACAGACAGAGACCCATTCCAGAGTCTCCTCTGGTTCTTTTACGTGCATGGTGTAAAGCACCGACACGAAACCTCGGTTTAACGTCCCATCTGAAAGACTGTTAATTTTACCCATTCCAGAGTCTCCTCTGCTTCCTTTAAGTGCACGATGTAAAGCACCGACATGAGATATCAGTTTAAATTCCCATCTGAAAATTTGATTAGGGTCAGACGGGTGATCGAACCTGTGATCCCTGGATTACCAGTCCAACGTGTTAACCACTGGACTACAGATCCTATATAGATCTAATATACTTGGCTTGGCCTGTACAACTTCTTTTAAATGAATACCTCCATTATTTAATTAAATTGAAATTAAATTTTATTGACTGTGTATAATTCACCCAAAGGGGATTTAAAATAAATGAAGCATTGTGTGAAACAGCGAAAATGCAAATTATAATGCATTTATGCATGGTTGAATGTGTAACTAGTGAAATAATGACTGTTGTGTGACAGATAATTAACTTTTGTTTGTGAATGATTGTAAACTTACGACATGCAGTCATATTTCATAGCAGCTGGTTGGTTACATACATTTTCGCACTATAAAGCATTCAGGTCATACTGATGTTCTGATAATTGAAACATTTATATTATGTAGTATCAGCTCTGTAGTAAGATCATTTCCGGTTACCCCACCCACATCAATGTCCATTCTAGGATTGAAAAAGTAAGGGGGGGAATTTCTGCCATTCAGGGGGGAATTGAAAAACATACAGGGGGGGGGGGATTAATAATTATATTCCATATCTTACATGTACAGCACCATCTTGCTGAATATATTATTGTATATGTTATATTTCGGGTTTTACGTCTGCATCAGCACCATTTCGGGCCATATCGCCGGCGGGCAGTTTACTTAACAACACCTTTCCTGGCAGGCTCCAGCGGTTAACCAGTACTTGGGTGCACCAACCTCCGTAAGAAACTGCCAACTTTTTCATATAAATGAGACACGGCCTGAGTGGGGCTCGAACCAGTGACCATCAGTGATGATAGGTTACAGTGGTATACAAGTCAGCGACCGTAACCACTCGACCACGGAGGCGGACATGTTGCTGAATATACAGTGAATGTTACCATGATGTAAGCCGAGGCCGAGGGTCGAGTTGACTAGGGTAAGAGGAGATATGTATGTCAGACTGTAGTGTAAACAAACCACTGTGAAACCCGATTGGCAGTCTGGACATCGATAAACTTGATTTTATTTCTTCGCAGTTTAATTTATGCGCGATTATCCCGCACTCGATTTATAAACATGCAGGATCTTCATAAAGTTTGAGTGAATTCCTTCAATCACGCATCCTAGAATGGACACTGCCACATGACCTGTAAAAGAACTTTCACATTTATTTAACTGAATTACTGCCGCATTTGTTACCATTGAAGTTGCATGATTTAGTGTGCGTGATTTAGTGTGCATGGTTTAGTGTGCATGATTTAGTGTGCATGATTTAGTATGCATGATTTAGTATGCATGATTTAGTGTGCATGATTTAGTGTGCATTATGTGGTGTGCATTTGTTGTATGCCCTTTGGATGCAGGTATGAGGGAGAGGGTAAACTCAACGATTTAGGAAAGTTATAAATATGATAAAAATGCTAAGGAGGAGTTATCTTTACGTGACAATCGGGAGTATTTGAAATTCACACTCCCCTGAATTTCTCTCTCACGTCTCCCTAAATAGGTTGATGGGGGTAATTGACTCAGCCAACCAATGAAGGCGACGTGGCCGGAAAAATAGTGACGATTTTGCCCCCAAAGTTGAACTCTGATAATGACAGTGGTTATCACTAACTCTCACTTATTGAATTTCACCATAATTCACTATTAACCCATTTGATTCTGGATACCGTTCAAAAAGTATTTGCAAAGAACATAGAGCAAGATCAGCCGCCACGGAACATGCTGTCTGATCAGGCTCTATGCTGTTTGCTATTCAGATGATCTTGCTAAGATACTTGGCTATGTAGCAAACAACATAGATCCTGATCAGCATGCAGCGTCACGCTGCAGCTGATCTGGATCTATGTTGTTTGCAAAAGCCTTTAAATGTATCCAGAATGAAATGGGTTAATGCAGTTACAGCTTCTGACAGTGGACTGATAAAAATTCTTGTAAAATAATGCCCATGCTAAAAAAAGAATGAGAGTTTTTGTTTATGCAAGTCCGCCTCCGTGGTTGAGTGGTTAAGGTCACTGACTTGTATACCACTGTAACCTATCATCACTGATGGTCACGGGGTCCGCCTCCGTGGTTGAGTGGTTAAGGTCACTGACTTGTATACCACTGTAACCTATCATCACTGGTGGTCACGGGGTCCGCCTCCGTGGTTGAGTGGTTAAGGTCACTGACTTGTATACCACTGTAACCTATCATCACTGATGGTCACGGGTTCAAAATGGTGCTGATGCAGGCGTAAAACCCGAAATATAACATATAACATTGTTTATGGAAATGTAAAAACTGTTGAAAGCAAAATGAAATATTGCAGCATTATTACTTGCTTGTGTTTATTTTCGTGGTTGGCCAATCGGCAGGGATCACAAGCTGAAAAATATGCTAATTTTCTTTTTAACAAACAAAAAAGCGTCAGAATGATGTAGGTTAGATATTTGCAAATTGGTGGTAGTATCTAATATTATTTGGATTCTATATTAAAGTGGGGCCTCTGTGGTCAAGTGGTTGTGGGCATTGGCTTCAAATCATATGTGTACATACTGTCACTCATTTCCATTGTACGCTCAAATCCCACTTGTGGTGTCAAGTTATTTCAATTGAGGAATATATCCATCTGGCCTATGGAAAGTATGTGGTTCTACCCGGGTGTCTGCCCGTTAATGAAATAATTTACGGAGGATCACATGTGATCCCCCCCCCCCCGTTTATAAGAGCTACAAACTAAACTGTCAGTGCTCTTTTAAATTAAAACCCACACAACAAACAAGCAATATACAGTCAAACCTGTCTTAAGCAGCCAGCCAAGGGAATCACAGAAAGTGGCTGCTTAGTACAGGTGGCTGCTTAATAGAGGTAAAATAAAAAATAAAACAACATATTGGGAATCTGGTAAGTGGCTGCTTAATACAGGTTGGCTGCTTAATACACGTTGGCTGCTTAATAGAGGTGACCACTAACACAGATTTGACTGTAAGCACATGTACATGTATATAGACATGATTAGTACAAAGTGGTGCTTTATACTGAAATGTTTACTACAGTTGTTTATCGACAATTAGATTTTAATTGATGTACATGTTGCTGAATGCAGATCATAGATAAAAGTAAGGTTAAAAGTTTTAACAAACATGTGTCATGTTTTTAAAGGTATTAAATATCGTTAGTCATGAAGTTTATCTATTTCCTTAATCAAGGCATTGTGAAACTGAGTGAAGCGTGTACCCTCCTTGTGGACAGGCTTTCAGTGCAGTTGACACTTGAATGGCTCACAGTTAATCCGAGTCCATCAGAAGCTTGATATGTGATTCAAGATCTCAGTAGACATGAAATGAACCCTTCTAGAATTTATGACCATTTTTGAATGAAATTAAAAACAATTTTTTCTGACTTAGGTGTGTGTGTGTTTTACGTTTATTTATCGTCGCTACCGATTGCCCATATGAGTGACGCCTCTTGAAGAGATTAGTCATTTTAGATTTTTGAGGATAGTGCAATGATGCAGACAGAGACCCATTCCAGAGTCTCCTCTTGTTCTTTTATGTGTACAGTGTAAAGCACCGACACAAGACCTCAGTTTAACGTCCCATCTGAAAGACAGTTCATTTTATTAGGGTCAGACGGCGGATCGAACCTGCGATCCCTGGATTACCAGTCCAGCGTGTTACCACTGGACTACAAATCCATCTGTAGGAGTGTGACTTGTAGGTTGAAAATGTTGTTTATTTTAAATAGAAGGCCATGTGTTCAGCAAATATCAGGGATCAGTTTAGAGGGCGATGTGGGCGAAATTGTCGCCCTAGGGGGCCCCACTTTTCCCCTAAAAAAAATAAAATTGTTTTTGGTTTTTACGATTTTCAAACAAAATTTTGTCTAGTAAGATACACTGGCCCATTATAAAGCACTCCTTGTATTCAAATGTTGTATTTCATGGTTGTAGGCCTACTGTGGATTTTAACCCTATTTTGCAGAAGTATATTAAAGAAGTGATCACGCGCTTTCTCACTTCTCCCAAAAATTCTGATCTGGAATGAACCCTGTGTATTTATATTATATTGTCATGTTTTTATAAACTATGCCAGTTGACATTTACCCTGCCCATTTGTTTGTCTGAAAATTTATACTTTAATAAATAGTGAGTGTATGTAAAATATGGCTGACAGTATGTTTTCCATTTTTTGTTGCTAAAAGAATTTCACAAAACATGAGTACCCAATGACAAGTAACTTCAAATGTTTAAAAACAGATAGACATTAAACCACTTGTTTACTTGGATGAGGTATGGGAATTGTCAAAAATGTGTAATTTAAGAGGTAAAATATAATACCAAATTAAGCAATAAAAGCTTGCATTCGAATTTTGTGTAACTTCTGCATTATGTGAACAAAGTGTGTTATTAATTGATTTTAAATGACTTGTACTAAACTTGGAAACTAAATAAATTGATTGGTAACGTTATAAATGAGTTTGCTTTCATTTTTACATCTTTACCAGTTGCAATAAATGTAAAATATACGTGATGTTTCTGTTTATATAATTATATTTATCCACTGCAATCTGGTTCAGTAAATCATCTACATTGTTAATAATTGATTCACCAAAACAAGAAAATTGATTGAAACGACTGCGACTTGTTGACATTTGTTATTATACCCCACTGTCCGATTGGCGAAGTGGTTAGCACGCACGCTTCTCACCAATGCAACCCTGGTTCGATCCTCGGGCAGGGAAGTTTGTTAGATGGTATGGTGGTCGCCATATCTGACAGGTGGGTTTTCTACGGGTACCTGGTTTCCTCCCACACCAGTGACCACATATAGTAATACGCTTTCATCCGTTTACGCCAACAAAAGTGATTAATGCTTGTTTCGCAATCATTGTAAAATAAATCATGTTTACACTTTTTGCCCCGCCAAAGGTGTTGACCTGTTTGTCTGTCTGTGCATATAAATAATGAGTAATTAGGGGAACAGCAGGAACAATAGACTAACAGTCTAGTGTTAGCTCTTACAAATGTGACTATTAATGCTCTTGCGTTGCTAACAGAACAAAATATTGTAGAGACCAATAGGGGAGCCACCTACATACCCATTTGTGATCATGTATGTATATATATATGCAACTTTATCTAAGAATGGATTGAATTTAATAATATTTCATGCAAATGTTTGCGTATTCCAAATACCCTCAGTAACTCCAGAGTTATTATCCTTGAATTATTGTCGGAACCATTAAATAATAAGTTCAATTAACACAAAGCATCAGATGTTTGTATTTACTAAATAATAAGTTCACCCGGCACGTATACACCCGGCATGTATACACCCGGCACGTATACACCCATCATGTATACACCCGGCACGTATACACCAGCATGTATACACCCGACATGTATACACCGGGCACGTATACACCCGGCATGTATACACCCGGCACGTATACACCGACATGTATACACCGACATGTATACACCCGACATGTATACACCCGGTATGTATACATCCGGCACGTATACACCGACATGCATACACCCGACACGTATACACCCGGCATGTATACACCGGGCATGTATACACCCGGCATGTATACACCGGGCATGTATATACCGGATATGTATACACCCGGCACGTATACACCGACATGTATACACCTGGTACGTATACACCCAACATGTATACACCGGGCACGTATACACCCGGCATGTATACACCGGACACGTATACACCCGGTATGTATACACCGGGCACGTATACACCCGGTATGTCTACACCGGGCACGTATACACTGGATATGTATACACCGGGCATGTATACACCGGGCATGTATACACCGACATGTATACACCGACATGTATACACCCGGCATGTATACACCCGGCATGTATACACCAGGCACGTATACACCCAGCATGTATACACCCGGCACGTATACACCGACATGTATACACCCGGTATGTATACACCCAGCACGTATACACCGACATGTATACATCCGGCACGTATACACCGACATGTATACACCCGGCATGTATACACCGGATATGTATACACCGGGCATGTATATACCGACATGTATACACCTGGTACGTATACACCCAACATGTATACACCGGGCACGTATACACCCAGCATGTATACACCGGGCACGTATATGCCCGGTATGTATACACCAGGCACGTATACACCCGGTATGTCTACACCGGGCACGTATACACCGGATATGTATACACCGGGCATGTATACACCCGGTACGTATACACGACATGTATACACCCGGTATGTATACACCCGGCACGTATACACCGACATGTATACACCCGGCACGTATACACCGACATGTATACACCCGGCACGTATACACCGACATGTATACACCCGTCATGTATACACCGGGCACGTATCCACCGTATATGTATACACCGGGCATGTATATACCGACATGTATACACCGGGCACGTATGCACCCGGCACGTATACACCCGGTATGTATACACCGGGCACGTATACACCGGTATGTCTACACCGGGCACGTATACACCGGATATGTATACACCGGGCATGTATACACCGGGCATGTATACACCCGGTACGTATACACCGACATGTATACACCCGGCATGTATACACCCGGTACGTATACACCGACATGTATACACCCGACACGTATACACCGACATGTATACACCCGGCATGTATACACCCGGCATGTATACACCTGGCATGTATACACCGGGCACGTATACACCCGTCACGTATACACCGACATGTATACACCTGGTACGTATACACCCAACATGTATACACCGGGCACGTATACACCTGGTACGTATACACCTAACATGTATACACCCGGCACGTATACACCGACATGTATACACCTGGTACGTATACACCCAACATGTATACACCGGGCACGTATACACCCAGCATGTATACACCGGGCACGTATATGCCCGGTATGTATACACCAGGCACGTATACACCCGGTATGTCTACACCGGGCACGTATACACCGGATATGTATACACCGGGCATGTATACACCCGGTACGTATACACGACATGTATACACCCGGTATGTATACACCCGGCACGTATACACCAACATGTATGCACCTGGCACGTATACACCGACATGTATACACCCGACACGTATACATCGACATGTATACACCCGTCATGTATACACCGGGCACGTATCCACCGGATATGTATACACCGGGCATGTATATACCGACATGTATACACCGGGCACGTATGCACCCGGCACGTATACACCCGGTATGTATACACCGGGCACGTATACACCCGGTATGTCTACACCGGGCACGTATACACCGGATATGTATACACCGGGCATGTATACACCGGGCATGTATACACCCGGTACGTATACACCGACATGTATACACCCGGCATGTATACACCCGGTACGTATACACCGACATGTATACACCCGACACGTATACACCGACATGTATACACCCGGCATGTATACACCCGGCATGTATACACCTGGCATGTATACACCGGGCACGTATACACCCGTCACGTATACACCGACATGTATACACCTGGTACGTATACACCCAACATGTATACACCGGGCACGTATACACCGACATGTATACACCTGGTACGTATACACCTAACATGTATACACCCGGCACGTATACACCGACATGTATACACCTGGTACGTATACACCCAACATGTATACACCGGGCACGTATACACCGACATGTATACACCTGGTACATATACACCCAACATGTATACACCGGGCACGTATACACCAACATGTATACACCTGGTACGTATACACCCAACATGTATACACCCGGCACGTATACACCGACATGTATACACCTGGTACGTATCAGGGTTGTTTGATTTAAATCATTTGATTTAAATCAATGATTTAAATCACGATTTAAATCACTTAAAAAAATCATCAAAAAATCATTTGTATGATTTTTAAAAAATTTGTTTACATTTTATAATAATTTTCATGTTCATAATGTCATAATAATATATTGCTTGATTTCCCACTCAAATACCAATTCCAATATCTTTCTAAACTGTTTTAATTAGATTTTTAAAAATATATAGGGTTACTAGCACCAAGGAGAAAATCAATATATTTGTCTGTGATTCTGTGTTGGCATATGTCAATCATGTCTAGACAATGACCTATATGGTAGTCCTGCTACATTCTGTCAATTAAGTTGAATTAACATGTCACTATGTGGCATATGGCAGTGTATAATTGACATATACCTGTAGACTCCAGATCTATCCTAATATGGAACTGGGACATGTGTCTGTGTGTATATATATATATACAGTATGAAGCTTAGGTGGCTGATTCATTCTATTACTGAGTTTCCAGAGTATACTTGATCAGTAATTCACAAATCACTATGCCTGGTAGAAAGAGTGATAGTGTATGGATTCATTTTGACAAAATAGTTGTTTGTGGCAAGACTGGATGTCCTGCGAGATGCAAAACTTGTAATAGAGACATGCAGGGACTAGTAGCCCGCATGAAATCACACTATCATTCATGCATTATGAAAAAATCAAAAAAATCTGATTTAAATAAAAAAAATCTGACTTTTCTGATTTTTTAAAAAATTTATCAACCCTGGTACGTATACACCCAACATGTATACACCGGGCACGTATACACCCGGCATGTATACACCGGGCATGTATACATCCGACATGTATACACCGGGCACGTATACACCCGTTATGTATACACCCAACACGTATACACCCAACACGTATACACCCGGCACGTATACACCCGTTATGTATACATCCGGCATGTATACACCCACCACGTATACACCCGTTATGTATACACCCGACACGTATACACCCGACACGTATACACACCCGACACGTATACACCCATTATGTATACACCCGGCACGTATACACCCGGCACGTATACACCCGACATGTATACACCCGACACGTATACACCCGTCATGTATACACCCGGCACGTATACACCCGGCATGTATACACCCGGCACGTATAACTCTACTAGGGATGCTTCTGGAATTGTCTTGTGAGTGTCTTTCCTGAAATTGTGGGGAAACAATGAGTTCTGCCTCTGACACAACTCCTGGTTGATGCCCTTCAAGATTAGGGGGCTCTAATGGACCTTTGAAGGTCTGTGACCATGCACCATAGCTAATCATTAAGCAAAATCCGATTTCACTTTTTCCATTATGCAACAACAAAGCGTAAACAATTGTTTGTAGTAGGATTTTATATGGATGATTTAAAGAGGTTTGGAAAGTGGAGTGTGAGCTAGTGTTAGGAGAATGTAGATTGTTTTATAGATGTTATTACATGTAAGATATCTCTTTGAAATGTGGTTTTGTGTTTGAGCATAATTAGATAGAGGATAATGTTTTACAGTCTATATGGATAAGACCTGCTATAAAATTGCATGGTGAATGATGAACAAAAACACTTGTAATGTTTAGGGCCAACCATAAAAACAATCTTTACTTTGCCGTTTAGGGCCATAAAAACAATCTTTACTTTGCCGTTTAGGGCCAACCATAAAAACAATCTTTACTTCGCCGTTTAGGGCCAACCATAAAAACAATCTTTACTTTGCCGTTTAGGGCCAACCATAAAAACAATCTTTACTTTGCCGTTTAGGGCCAACCATAAAAACAATCTTTACTTTGCCGTTTAGGGCCAACCATAAAAACAATCTTTACTTTGCCGTTTAGGGCCAACCATAAAAACAATCTTTACTTTGCCGTTTAGGGCCAACCATAAAAACAATCTTTACTTTGCCGTTTAGGGCCAACCAAAAACAATCTTTACTTTGCCGTTTAGGGCCAACCATAAAACAATCTTTACTTTGCCGTTTAGGGCCAACCATAAAAACAATCTTTACTTTGCCGTTTAGGGCCAACCATAAAAACAATCTTTACTTTGCCGTTTAGGGCCAACCATAAAAACAATCTTTACTTTGCCGTTTAGGGCCAACCATAAAAACAATCTTTACTTTGCCGTTTAGGGCCAACCATAAAAACAATCTTTACTTTGCCGTTTAGGGCCAACCATAAAAACAATCTTTACTTTGCCGTTTAGGGCCAACCATAAAAACAATCTTTACTTTGCCGTTTAGGGCCAACCATAAAAACAATCTTTACTTTGCCGTTTAGGGCCAACCATAAAAACAATCTTTACTTTGCCGTTTAGGGCCAACCATAAAAACAATCTTTACTTTGCCGTTTAGGGCCAACCATAAAAACAATCTTTACTTTGCCGTTTAGGGCCAACCATAAAAACAATCTTTACTTCGCCGTTTAGGGCCAACCATAAAAACAATCTTTACTTTGCCGTTTAGGGCCAACCATAAAAACAATCTTTACTTCGCCGTTTAGGACCAACTTTAAAAACAATCTTTACTTCGCCGTTTAGGGCCAACTTTAAAAACAATCTTTACTTTGCCGTTTAGGACCAACTTTAAAAACAATCTTTACTTTGCCGTTTAGGGCCAACTTTAAAAACAATCTTTACTTCACCGTTTATGGCCAACTTTAAAAACAATCTTTACTTAGGCTTCCGAACCCAGATCCGAGAAGTCTATATACATTATATATATATATATATAGTCAAACCCACCATATATATATATATATATACAAATAATGGCCACCCTCGGGAAAGTAAAAAAGTGGCCTTTGTTGGCAGGTGGCCTCTCAATAGAGGGTTAAAATGCATTGAAAATGGCTCGACAGGAGAGAAAAATGGTGGTCTTTAGAGACAGGTTTTTCATATGCGGCCTTTATTCGGATGTGGCCTTTAGCACAGGTTTGACTGTATATATTGTTGATAGGTCAGCAATGAGCAAGTTTCCAGTTTTCTTGCTCTCTCATTAAATATACTATCTAATCCAAAAAAAGGTCTGGTACTTGGGTCCTGTGGTAATCAGAGCTTTTCCACTGATCTACTTTTGAGCCGGAACAATACCTAGGTAGCCATTTCCAAACGAAAGTTTCCCAAAGATGAAAAATTCCTAATTGAATTCAAAACAATATCACAATTTTACAATAACTTGTTTTATGTACATCAGATTGTTATGTACGTCAGATTGTTATGTATGTCAGATTGTTATGTATGTCAGATTGTTATGTACGTCAGATTGTTATGTATGTCAGATTGTTATGTACGTCAGATTGTTATGTACATCAGATTGTTATGTATGTCAGATTGTTATGTACGTCAGATTGTTATGTATGTCAGATTGTTATGTACGTCAGATTGTTATGTACATCAGATTGTTATGTACGTCAGATTGTTATGATTGTTATGTATGTCAGATTGTTATGTACGTCAGATTGTTATGTACGTCAGATTGTTATGTACTGTACGTCAGATTGTTATGTACCGGTATGTCAGATTGTTATGTACGTCAGATTGTTATGTATGTCAGATTGTTATGTACATCAGATTGTTATGTATGTCAGATTGTTATGTACATCAGATTGTTATGTACGTCAGATTGTTATGTACATCAGATTGTTATGTATGTCAGATTGTTATGTACGTCAGATTGTTATGTACGTCAGATTGTTATGTACGTCAGATTGTTATGTACATCAGATTGTTATGATTGTTATGTATGTCAGATTGTTATGTACGTCAGATTGTTATGTACGTCAGATTGTTATGTACGTCAGATTGTTATGTACATCAGATTGTTATGTACATCAGATTGTTATGTACGTCAGATTGTTATGATTGTTATGTATGTCAGATTGTTATGTACGTCAGATTGTTATGTACGTCAGATTGTTATGTACGTCAGATTGTTATGTACGTCAGATTGTTATGATTGTTATGTATGTCAGATTGTTATGTATGTCAGATTGTTATGTATGTCAGATTGTTATGTATGTCAGATTGTTATGTACATCAGATTGTTATGTACGTCAGATTGTTATGTATGTCAGATTGTTATGTACGTCAGATTGTTATGTATGTCAGATTGTTATGATTGTTATGTACGTCAGATTGTTATGATTGTTATGTACGTCAGATTGTTATGTACCGGTACGTCAGATTGTTATGTACCGGTATGTCAGATTGTTATGTACCGGTATGTCAGATTGTTATGTACCGGTACGTCAGATTGTTATGTACCGGTACGTCAGATTGTTATGTACCGGTATGTCAGATTGTTATGTACCGGTATGTCAGATTGTTATGTACCGGTACGTCAGATTGTTATGTACCGGTATGTCAGATTGTTATGTACCGGTACATCAGATTGTTATGATTGTTATGTACTGTACGTCAGATTATTATGTACCGGTATGTCAGATTGTTATGTACGTCAGATTTATCAATAAACTATTTTGTGTAGCTACGATCATTCTGTGCTGCTTAGGGATAAATAATCGCAAGCGTTGTTGTCGCTGTCGTAATAACTAACAACATTGTACATGAAAAAGCCCATTAACTTGCAACTATCAAGTCTATCATACAAACGTATTAGATCCGCCTCAGTGGTCGAGTGGTTACGGTCACTGACTTGTATACCACTGTAACCTATCATCACTGATGGTCCGCCTCCGTCGTCGAGTGGTTACGGTCACTGACTTGTATACCACTGTAACCTATCATCACTGATGGTCACAGGTTCAAGCCCCGCTCAGACTTTGTTTGATTTATATGAAAAAGTTGGCAGTTTCCAACCGCTGGAGCCTGCCCAGTAAAGGTGTTGTTATGTAAACTACCCGTCGGCACTATAGCCAAAAAGTGTTGCTGATGCAGGCATAAAACCCGAACAAACTTATTAATGGACCTTATTGTTTCTAATTATAGCACGGACAATTTCAATTCAAACTTTCAAAATTTAATGGTGTTATGACTATTGTTTATACACATTTATTTTAGCTTGATTGCGAAACAAGTTCTTACAACAAATTAATCACTCTCGAGACCTCATTCCTGATGGAATCCATCGCCACGAGGGAGAGAGAAGAGGCAACATGGAACTTAAATGCCCTTACCTAAGGGCACAATCGTAACGGCTCCAGCGGGGCTCAAACTCCGAACCTTTCGCACCTGAAGCGACTGCGCTATAACGACTTCCACTAATGATATCGGCGTTTATCTCATTTAACGGATTATATGTCCATACCATATTTAAGGGAACTGGAAAACAAACATTTTATTTTACGACCTGGAAGATGTGCAAAACACTGGTAGGACCAGTGCAAAACACTGGTAGGACCAGTGCAAAACACTGGTAGGACCAGTGCAAAACACTGGTAGGACCAGTGCAAAACACTGGTAGGACCAGTGCAAAACACTGGTAGGACCAGTGCAAAACACTGGTAGGACCAGTGCAAAACACTGGTAGGACCAGTGCAAACACTGTAGACCAGTGCAAAACACTGGTAGGACCAGTGCAAAACACTGGTAGGACCAGTGCAAAACACTGGTAGGACCAGTGCAAAACACTGGTAGGACCAGTGCAAAACACTGGTAGGACCAGTGCAAAACACTGGTAGGACCAGTGCAAAACACTGGTAGGACCAGTGCAAAACACTGGTAGGACCAGTGCAAAACACTGGTAGGACCAGGTTGAATTTCATGATTAGGTATTGTTTTTATACCATAAATTATACATACCAAGTTTCACTATAAGGGAACCGGGGAAACAAACATTTTTATTTTACGGCCTGGAAGATGTGCAAAACACTGGTAGGACCAGGTTGAATTTCATGATTAGGTATTGCTTCAGCTGAGGTTATATAGATAATGTTGATGTAATGTGCTGTCACCTTCCTCCCTAAATTTGCTCTCATTTGGAAAATTGGAAGATTTGTTGTGGTGGATTGATTATATTTGCATCATGTTACATTTGGGTTTGCAAGGTGTGTGTGTTATAGTGTTCTTATATGGTTGCTGTGATTTTCTCTCTTTTTTCGATATTTCCAAATTTTATTCTGGGTTTTGAGTAGCTGTTGTTCTGGATTTTGAGTAGCTGTTGTTCTGGATTTTGAGTTGGATTTTGAGTAGCTGTTGTTCTGGATTTTGAGTAGCTGTTGTTCTGGATTTTGAGTAGCTGTTGAGTGGATTATTTTAAATGCATCGCTTATAATTTATGATTCTGTGGAATTAATTGTTTTATGTATTTGGAAAACCAGGATCATGAATGGCACTTGTGCATTTTGTGTGTAACGGATTTGTAGGAAAGATTTAATGTAATGAATCGAATTTGTAGATAAGAAGACTAGCTAAGATAGGATACATCAAAAAACGGAAAAATACAATTGAAATATTATTAAGTGTGGATAATGATTGTTTTATTTGATTCGGAAATATAAGAACTTCCCATCATGCATAGAAGGGATCGTATTAGTTCTGGTTCCTCTGTGTCGTCAGTGGTTTCCAGTTTCACTCGGAAATCCCGAGAATCGGCGAAAGAAAACATTCCTTCCAGGCTACCTCGTGGTCTGACATCGACAAAAGAACAGTTATCTCGAAATAAAGAGACTGCACCAAGTTCCAAATCTAGGGATCATGTGCATCTAAACGGCTCTTCTGGTACCCGTTCTGAACCTTCCACGGGTTCAATCCGACGTGCAAGTGCAACAAGCTCTGCGAGCAGTACAGATGGGGAACCAGTCAGTCCGGTTGCTCAGACTGGCCCCATTCCAGTTGCACAGACAGGTTCAGCTTCAGTCGGTACGGTTCAGCAGACTGGTTCTACTCCAGTCGATACTGTTCCGGAGACTGGTTCTGCTACTCTAGCAGGCTACAGTCAGACTGGGAAAGTAGCATCACCAAAGGTATGTGTTTTGTCGACAAAATGTATAATGCAGTTTTTAGCCTTGTGATATTTTTTTTAAAGAAATTGATAGAAAAAATGAATTATTGTCAAGGCCTGACAGCTGTCAGTTACATCAGGGTGTGTAAGTTGTCAGTTACAGTAGGGTGGGCAAGCTGTCAGTTACAGCAGAGTTGGTAAGCTATCAGTTACAATAGGTTGTGTAAGCTGCCAATTACAGCAAGCTGTCACTCACCATGGGGTGATAAAAAGATGTCAGTTACAGCAGTGTATGTAAGCTGTCAGTTACAATGGGTGGACATGCTGTCAGTTACAACAGGGTGAGCAAGCTGTCAGTTACAATGGGTGGGCATGCTGTCAGTTACAATGGGTGGGCAAGCTGCCAGTTACAATGGGTGGGCAAGCTGTCAGTTACAATAGGTGGGCAAGCTGTCAGTTAGTTACAATTGGTGGGCATGCTGTCAGTTACAATTGGTGGGCATGCTGTCAGTTACAATGGGTTGGCATGCTGTCAGTTACAATTGGTGGGCATGCTGTCAGTTACAATGGATAGGCATGCTGTCAGTTACAATGGGTGGGCAAGCTGTCAGTTACAATGGGTGGGCAAGCAGTAGTTACGATGGGTGGGCAAGCTGTAGTTACGACGGGTGGGAAAGCTGTCAGTTACAATGGGTGGGCATGCTGTCAGTTACAATGGGTGGGCATGCTGTCAGTTACAATGGGTGGGCATGCTGTCAGTTACAATGGGTTGGCATGCTGTCAGTTACAATGGGTGGGCATGCTGTCAGTTACAATGGGTGGGCATGCTGTCAGTTACAATGGGTGGCAAGCTGTAGTTACGATGGGTGTGCAAGCTGTCAGTTACAATGGGTGGGCATGCTGTCAGATACAATGGGTGGGCATGCTGTCAGATACAATGGGTGGGCATGCTGTCAGATACAATGTGTGGGCATGCTGTCAGTTACAATGTGTGGGCATGCTGTCCGTTACAATGGGTGGGCAAACTGTCAGTTACAATGGGTGGGCATGCTGTCAGTTACAATGGGTAGGCAAGCAGTAGTTACGATTATGCTCTTATGCATGGCACTTGCATTCCACCGTGCCACTTTCTCTCTCATGGCGATGTATCAAGAATGAGGTCTCTAGAGCTATACAATAATGTTGTAAGAACTCGTTTCATAATCGGGCTAGAATAAAATGTGTATAATATAACGTGGTGTGCAAGTTGCCAGTTATAACATGGCTATAGTTTCGTTATTTAATTTTCACATATAATCTTAGGTGCAGGTGCAAAAACAAATTACATGTTTTTTGTTTGATGATTGTGTAGACCTGTATCTGCATTATTGATTCCATTTATAACCAACGCCATTTCACTGCACTGCAAGTGATTGCAATTAATGTGTTCATTCATGCGCACAAAATAAATCACCTGCTTGGGAAATCCAGTTACATGTTGAGACGACCATGCAAATTTCTTTTGAGACAGTCCCTACTGGAAATTGTATCTGATCACATGACTCATTGAGAAAAAAAAAAGCATCAGCACCATAAAAATGATCTTGATAGGAAATCCATTCTGAACAGTGCAAAGTGACTGACTGGATTGCCTGGCTTTGGATACATTTCATAAGCACATTTTCATTCATGAGTACAAACAATTCATTGTTGGTGCATTCTAGTTGGTGGGATACAATTTCATCATAAATATAGTGCATAGTGTTTCATTGTATTGTTGTCTGGAGATATTTCTGTTTCTTGGATTTCTTGGATCTTACTTTTTGAGCAGTTTGATATGCTTCCTGCAGGGTCGGAAGAGATGGTGAGCAAAATCGTTCTATAAAATCAGATTTCTTCTTCACGGCTGGGTGATTTTCATACATATATATACATAAAGTTGATATTCGAGATCTTTAAATTAAGGGGCTATGGCTTCTAGGATGTGCTAGATATTGACCCAAATCTAATACTTTGAAAACAACCTACTAACGCATTATCACAACTCTTTTTAGTTTTTATTAACCCTTTCCTTCATAGAGATTTTAGGTTAATATACTATTATATCTCCATACAAACGACAGCCATTTTACCTATCATGATAGTGGCTGTATATATCCCACCTCCATTGATATTACTGGGACTACATGCGATTCTGGCCTCTTATTATGAACGTTGGTTTGGCTACTACAATGTCAATGTATGTCATATTGGTAATGGCGTCAAGAGCCTCTTGAAGAGGTGCTTCTATGAGGAGAAAGGGTTAATATGACTATCGGCTCAAATACAATGTTTAGAAGTAGCAACTTTGTGTGTAGAAATGATTTGTTAATTTAATGAATCTCTACTCTAGAACAATAAATTATTTTCTTTAACCCACATAATGACGATAATTAACAGTTTATGTATTGACGATAATTAACAGTTTATGTCAGTAGTTTATAGTTTTATTTTAGGTTAAATTGAGTGTTTATTAGAGTGTACAAGGATTATTTTTTGCCTTTAGTAACTCGTTTTGCTCTCTAAGAATGATGTCACTCAATTTCGCGACCACAACAAACCCAAGGTCAAACATGTTTACAGTGATTGTGCTCATTCTACATAGCATACAAATATTTACTTACACAGCATACCTAATACTCTGCACCAAATATTTACTTACACACAGCATACCTAATCCTCTGCACCAAATATGTACTTACACACAGCATACCTAATACTCTGTACCAAATATGTACTTACACACAGCATACCTAATCCTCTGCACCAAATATTTACTTACACACAGCATACCTAATCCTCTGCACCAAATATTTACTTACACAAAGCATACCTAATACTCTGCACCAAATATTTACTTACACACAGCATACCTAATACTCTGCACCAAATATTTACTTACACACAGCATACCTAATACTCTGCACCAAATATTTACTTACACACAGCATACCTAATCCTCTGCACCAAATATTTACTTACACAAAGCATACCTAATACTCTGCACCAAATATTTACTTACACACAGCATACCTAATACTCTGCACCAAATATTTACTTACACACAGCATACCTAATACTCTGCACCAAATATTTACTTACACACAGCATACCTAATACTCTGCACCAAATATTTACTTAAAACATAATTGTGCCAAATATTGCCATATTCTGTTCATTTCTTATTTAAATAATAAATAATAAAAATAAAATTTATTTGATACTTTCCAATGAAATACAGCAATTTGTGAAGGAAAATAAATTGTGTTTATCCACTGGTTGAAAGCACTGGAATAACACATTTTTATTTCTCATTGCTTTGCGTGTGTGACTGGTACCTAGTCCGCATGTTAAAATTTTGTCAATGCGAATGTTTTCAGTATCTATCCGTTAGTAACCATAAATGACGTCTGAACACGACGACGTTCTAGCACAATTTAGTGCACCGTGAGTTGCATTGTTTTCTATCATAAAATACACTTTCTTGTGCTGTTTTACCATGCGCCGACGGTATCTGTGCATGTGTTATTAGCACTCGTGGTATGAAAGCTTTGAAAGCTTTCGATGTTCGTTCGGTGAAATATCATTTGATTATACACTGAAACAAACAAATACCCTTTATCTGTTGGTTTTTTTTAATACAAATTTATTTTAGCTCGGTTGTGAAACAAGATCTTATAACTTATATTAATCACTCTCGAGACCTCATTCCTGATGGAATCCATCGCCACGAGGGAGTGAGAAGAATTAACCTGGAATTTAAATGCCTTGTGCTTAAGAGCACAATCGTAACTCCTCCAGCGGGGCTCGAACTCCAGGCCTTTCGCACCTGAAGCGACTGCGCTACCGTTGCGCTATCACGACTATCTGTTGTTCTGGGAGATTAATTAATTAACCATTCTTTTTCAAACTTCCAATAGTAAATTTAACTCTTTGCAGACTTTGTAAAATGATTGCTATAAATATTTCTAATAATTCATTTATGTGTTTTTAGTAACTGAAAACTCTGGAATTGTCATTGAATTTCATTAGTATTATATCGTAATATTTTACAGTTATTTTCAACGCTAGCGCGCAAAGTGTTAATAAAATCAGTGCTTGGTGAGAATGCTCTTGTTGTTTGTTTTCAAAGTATTTATTTTGGGTCAATATCCAGGACAGCTTAGATCTGAAGCCGCAGTCCCTTAAAATAGCTTTGTGTGACATCAGTATGTTGTAGAATGTAATTCTTAATTGACATACATTTTACATAATTTAATTTACACATCAACTTGATTAAGTGTTCTCAATGAACCATTTTCTATCGTGGTGTCCTTTAACCTATTCAACACCAAGTAACTGGTGGACTGGTGGTGTCCTTTAACCTATTCAACACCAAGTAACTGGTGGACTGGTGGTGTCCTTTAACCTATTCAACACCAAGTAACTGGTGGTGTCCGTTAACCTATTCAACACCAAGTAACTGGTGGACTGGTGGTGTCCTTTAACCTATTCAACACCAAGTAAGTAATTGGTGGACTGTTGGTGTCCGTTAACCTATTCAACACCAAGTAACTGGTGGACTGGTGGTGTCCGTTAACCTATTCAACACCAAGTAACTGGTGGACTGGTGGTGTCTTAACCTATTCAACACCAAGGAACTGACATGGACTGGTTGTGCATGATATTTTCAGACCGATAAATTAATAAGAATATTAAATTTGGACCAGTTCATTTATCAAAATGGGTAAATTTTATCTAAAAGATAGTAATATTACTAGCAAAAAGTGCAGATCTTGATGACGAGTCGGCTTATCTGGATCTACACTTTTTGTAAGCCTATTTAGAGGCCTTAGGTGTTGAAAGGGTTAAATAGTAAATATATTCTTGTATATATATTTCTTGTAAGAACAATAATGCTAAACGTTTCATATTATATAAAGGTTATACTACAATGCTTAACATCTGTTCATTGTAATCTGAGCTAGTGGCCCCTTTATATAAGCCAAGTGAACTGAATCATGGATGGGTTATCAGACCCCACCATCAGTTGTCTGTTGCAGGCCACACTTGTATATAATTGGTGAAGGCAGCTTCAAATAAGCTATGGATGTGTTGTCAATGGTTTGTAAGTGGATGTAGTGTAACACTGTGTGCAACCTGATCAAATAAATAGTCATAAACACTGTGTGCAACCTGATCAAATAAATAGTCATAAACACTGTGTGCAACCTGATCAAATAAATAGTCATAAACACTGTGTGCAACCTGATCAAATAAATAGTCATAAACACTGTGTGCAACCTGATCAAATAAATAGTCATAAACACTGTATGCAACCTGATCAAATAAATAGTCATAAACACTGTGTGCAACCTGATACATACAATGTTATGATCACTGTATGCAACCTGATACATACAATGTTATGATCACTGTATGCAACCTGATACATACAATGTTATGATCACTGTATGCAACCTGATACATACAATGTTATGATCACTGTATGCAACCTGATACATACAATGTTATGATCACTGTATGCAACCGTATACATACAATGTTATGATCACTGTATACAACCGTATACATACAATGTTATGATCACTGTATGCAACCTGATACATACAATGTTATGATCACTGTATGCAACCTGATACATACAATGTTATGATCACTGTATGCAACCTGATACATACAATGTTATGATCACTGTATGCAACCTGATACATACAATGTTATGATCACTGTATGCAACCGTATACATACAATGTTATGATCACTGTATACAACCTGATACATACAATGTTATGATCACTGTTTCCAACTGATACTTACAATGTTATGATCACTGTATGCAACCTGATACATACAATGTTATGATCACTGTATACAACATGATCAAATAAAATGTTATGATCACTGTATACAACATGATCAAATAAAATGTTATACAAACACTGTATGCAACCTGATACATACACTCTTATGATCACTGTATGCAACCTGATAAAATAAATAGTCATAAACACTGTATGCAACCTGATAAAAATATATCGTTATTATGACCGAATACAACCTGATACAATCAATCGTTATAATCAATCACCGAATACAACCTGATACAATCAATCGTTATAATCAATCACTGAATACAACCTGATACAATCAATCGTTATAATCAATCACCGAATACAACCTGATACAATCAATCGTTATAATCAATCACCGAATACAACCTGATACAATCAATCATCGTTACTACTGTGAAAACTTTATAAAAACGGAACTCAAATATCAATCTGAAATAATACAACTCACCTTTAGTTAACCCTTTCAACCCCACAGGCCTCTAAATAGGCTTATGAAAAGTGTAGATCCAGATGAGCCGGCTCGTGACGAGCTGTCTCATCAGGATCTGCACTTTTTTGCCAGTAATAATTATTACTATTTTTAGATAAAATTACCCATTTTGATAAATGAACTGGTCCAAATGTAATTTTCTTATTAATTTATTGGTCTAAAAATATCACGCATCAGTCCATGTCAGTTACTTGGGGTTGAATGGGTTAATCAGTTGATTTTCGTGGTTTAGTTGTATCATCTGTTGACTCAGTGAGGACAAAGTGTTGTATCGGGTTAGATGGAACCATGTTTCATAAAGCAGAATATTGGTGTAGTTAGCCTAGACGTCCAGGAAACGGAAAATAGTTTCGATAGTGTTTGACAGCATTTTAGTCTTTAGCCCTTTAGTCTTTTAACCCTCTAAATCGGCTTACAAATAAGTGTAGATACAGATGAGCCGGCTCATGATGACAGTTTCTTACGGAGGCTGGTGCACCAAGTACTGGTTGACCACTGGAGCATGCCCAGGAAAGATGTTGTTAGGTAAACTGCCCGTCTCTCAAATGGGCGAAATAAACTTAATAATAAACAAAAGACATTCACACACAACACGGAGGGTGGGGTGGGGGGGGATTTATATTTTGATGACCCAATCAATAGGGTTTATAATAGTTACATAGAGTTGAATCTGAACTGTACAGGAGACTATTTCCTCCAATAGATTGCACTTCATTGTTTGTGTTAGTGATGAGTCAGGGTTGACACTGTCTCATTGTTTGTGTTAGTGATGAGTCAGGGTTGACACTGTCTCATTGTTTGTGTTAGTGATGAGTCAGGGTTGACACTGTCTCATTGTTTGTGTTAGTGATGAGTCAGGGTTGACACTGTCTCATTGTTTGTGTTAGTGATGAGTCAGGGTTGACACTGTCTCATTGTTTGTGTTAGTGATGAGTCAGGGTTGACACTGTCTCATTGTTTGTGTTAGTGATGAGTCAGGGTTGACACTGTCTCATTGTTTGTGTTAGTGATGAGTCAGGGTTGACACTGTCTCATTGTTTGTGTTAGTGATGAGTCAGGGTTGACACTGTCTCATTGTTTGTGTTAGTGATGAGTCAGGGTTGACACTGTCTCATTGTTTGTGTTAGTGATGAGTCAGGGTTGACACTGTCTCATTGTTTGTGTTAGTGATGAGTCAGGGTTGACACTGTCTCATTGTTTGTGTTAGTGATGAGTCAGGGTTGACACTGTCTCATTGTTTGTGTTAGTGATGAGTCAGGGCAGGTTGGTGGATGGAAGATGTATGTATTAGTTGGGTAGGTTGGTGGATGAGCGATGGATGGATTAGTTGGGCGGGTTGGTGGATGAGCAATGGAGGATTATTTGGGCGGGTTGGTGGATGGAAGATGTATGTATTAGTTGGGTAGGTTGGTGGATGAGCGATGGATGGATTAGTTGGGCGGGTTGGTGGATGAGCAATGGAGGATTATTTGGGCGGGTTGGTGGATGGAAGATGTATGTATTAGTTGGGTAGGTTGGTGGATGAGCGATGGATGGATTAGTTGGGCGGGTTGGTGGATGAGCAATGGAGGATTATTTGGGCGGGTTGGTGGATGGAAGATGTATGTATTAGTTGGGTAGGTTGGTGGATGAGCGATGGATGGATTAGTTGGGCGGGTTGGTGGATGAGCAATGGAGGATTATTTGGGCGGGTTGGTGGATGGAAGATGTATGTATTAGTTGGGTAGGTTGGTGGATGAGCGATGGATGGATTAGTTGGGCGGGTTGGTGGATGAGCAATGGAGGATTATTTGGGCGGGTTGGTGGATGTACATTGTTTTGTGCCCAGTAGCTTCAGTATCAGTTACATGTTTTCCCACTAATTGGCAATGAAAAATGTCATTATTTGTGTGTCTGTGATTTATAACCACCCTGTTGGCGGCCACCCTGGTATGTCGTGTCGGACCAGTATAACCACCCTACCGGCTGCCACCCTGGTATGTGGTGTCAGACCAGTGTTTTATAACTACCCTACCGGCTGCTACCCTGGTATGTGGTGTCGGACCAGTGTTTTATAACTACCCTACCGGCTGCCACCCTGGTATGTGGTGTCAGACCAGTGTTTTATAACTACCCTACCGGCTGCTACCCTGGTATGTGGTGTCAGACCAGTGTTTTATAACTACCCTACCGGCTGCCACCCTGGTATGTGGTGTCGGACCAGTGTTTTATAACTACCCTGCCAGCTGCCACCCTGGTATCAGACATAACGACCAAAATGGCATTTGCATGGTTTCTCACTTCTCCCTAGAATTTTGACCTAGGATGATCCCTGATTCTGGACCAACAACCACACTGTGTTTAGGGTGACACTGTTATTGCTCATACAGATAGAGTATTAGACAGTTTTGCAGCTGAGCAAGTCCTTACCATAACATTTCACAGCAGTATATCCTGAATGAAATTCTACTTACAATGTATGATCCTCACATACTTGAACCGTACTTCATTTTCAGGAGAAAACTACTTGATAATCTGACAGAGTCCTTGGAAAAATCTTGAATTCCATAATTTGTGGTTAAATTCGATCGATTAAAAATTAATGATGTGCAAGAATCTGTGAAGACGATTGAAATATCAGCTTAAAGCAAGAGCTGAACTCATATCTGTACAACACCATCCTTCCATGTAGAGCTCAACTCGTGTCTGTACAACATTGTCCTTCCATGTAGAGCTCAACTGTGTCTGTACAACACCATCCTTCCATGTAGAGCTCAACTCATATCTGTACAACACCATCCTTCCATGTAGCATTCAAGGTTTCTCATTGCTCAGTTGAACCATTGACAGCTGGAAATAAGATCTGCACTCTGTAATTAGAGGTGAGAGTGATCTGGTGTAACCATGGGGTGAAGTGTGCATGACAGGCTGACAGGAAACATTTCTGGGCATCCATTTCCCAGATTCATAATGAGAGCTCTAAACAGGCCATTATAGATTTGTGCCACTATTGATGGATTATGTATGGTTTGGTTAACTCTGTGCATGCTGGGTAAAATAAAGGCTATAAATAGTTCAACATATTTGTAGCAGACAACAATTCATTAAAAATGTGTTTTTTTCTTATATGTAACTGTAAAGTCTAGAAATATGTCGTGGAATTTCATTAGAATTGTGTTGTTACCACAAAATTCTAATGAAATGTCATGACATATTTTACGGTTATTTGCACCACAAGCCTGCAAGTCCACCTCCGTGGTCGAGTGGTTAAGGTCGCTGACTTGTATGCCACTGTAACCTATCATCACTGATGGTCACGGGTTCGAGCCCGCTCAGGTCGTGTCTCATTTATATGAAAAGGTTGGCAGTTTCTTACGGAGGTTGGTGCACCCAAGTACTGGTTAACCGTTGGAGCCTGCCCAGGAAAGGTGTTGTTAAGTAAACTGCCCGCCGGCGATATAGCCCGAAATGGTGCTGATGCAGGCGTAAAACCCGAAATATAGCATAGCATAGCAACAAGCCTGCAAAGAGATGCCTGCCAGTATAGATGTGTGTCACTATATCACTATATTGATGGATTATGGTTTTGTTGATAGAGATGGAAGTTTGTGTAAACAGTATCGCTTACTGGGGTTGTGCTTTCTATACAAGTGAGGAAACCACTCTGGTTCCTTGCAAATGATATGTGTATATCCAGGGGTTCCCTGTTGAGTGCTTGATAAATGCCAACTTTATCCCCCCTCCCCCCCGTCAGTATCCTCCCCCTCCCCCGTCAGTATCCTCCCTCCCCCCCACTGACGGAGACGTAGGCTTATGCGATAAGCCATCTCCATACATAGCATGATAGTAAATATCGAGGGGCGGGTCAGTGGTCCAGTCGTTAACAAGCTGGACTTGTAATCCAGGGGTCACAGGTTTGACCCTCAGCTATACCATACTAAAATGACTCTTTATCACAGTCCTTCGGATGGGACTTTAAACTGAGGTGTTGTATCGGTTCTTTACACCGTGCACATAAAAGAACCAGAGGAGACTCTGGAATGAATCTCTGTCTGTGACATTACACTCTAAAATGATGGATTTCTTCAAGAGGCGTCGATTTTCTTCAAGAGGCGTCGCTTTCTTCAAGAGGCGTCGCTTTCTTCAAGAGGCGTCGCTCATATTGGCAATCAGTAGCGACACACATAGTGGCGTTTCTATACATTTATGCAGTACATGTATATTATTATGGCATCGATATGTGCTGGTATTGGGGAAAAGGTTAACCCTTAACATAATCAACTTACTAAATTGGACGGAATGTGCAAACAACATAAGATCCAGGATCTATGTTGTTTGCTATGCAGACAAATGTTTTAGCTCAACTATCCGAATAGCAAACAGCATAGAGCCTAATCAGACGGCACAGAACTCTGATCTGGCTCTATGCTGTTTGCAAATACGACTTGTTGTGATTGGCAGGTTAACCCTTTCAACACCACAGACCTCTAAATAGGCTTACGAAAAGTGTAGATCCAGATGAGCCGGCTCGTGACGAGCCGTCTCATCAGGATCTGCACTTTTTGCCAGTAATATTACTATCTTAGACAAAATTACCCATTTTGATAAATGAACTGGTCCAATTTTCGTATTAATTTATTGGTCTAAAAACTGATCATGGACCAGTCCATTTCAGTTACTTGGTGTTGAATGGGTTAAGGGTTAAACTGGACAGCCGCTACAATGCATGTGGTCTAAATAACAAATTGGAACAATTAATTTGGATGTTACTTGTACATGTAGCTAGGATATGGGTAGTTTGGTTTGCTTTACCAATTTGACTTGAGAATTCTTGGCATTGCCAGCAGCTGTATATAACATGGTGTTTAGTTGATGGTGCATGCAGTGATACACTTGCATGTAGCCTCAGGTACAGCAGGTGTGTGTGTATGTTTTGTATGGATGTAGGATACATGTGTTATGATTGATGTAAAGTTCCAGAACTGAGGTTAATTATAAATAAATGCAGGCCTGTGGACAGACTAGGTAGCCCAGTTAGTCAGTGCAGTAAGATTGCTGATTGCTAAAGCCCGTATACATGTATATTAACCCATTCAAGTAACTGACATGGACTGGTGATTGCTAAAGCCCAGTCTTCACGAAACTTTGCCAGAGTTTGTCTGACACCGGTCAGACAAATGATTAAAATGCACTTAAGCTTTCAATATATTTTGTCTGACCGAAGGATTTTTTGTCTGACATGTCAGGTGGTCCTACGGATTTCAGGAAGACTGAAAGCCCTTATACATGTATATTAACCCATTCAAGTAACTGACATGGACTGGTGCATGATATTTTCAGACCAATAAATTAATAAGAAAATTACATTTGGACCAGTTCATTTATCAAAATGGGTAATTTTTGTCAAAAAATAGTAATATTATTGGAAGAAAGTGCATATCCTAATGAGACGAAATAACGAGCCAGCTCATCTGGATCTACACTTTTTGTAAGCCTATTGAGAGACCTGTGGTGTTGAAAGGGTTAATAATGCCTTCAGTCCTCTGTTCTGCCTTCGTAATGCCCGTACAGTAATGTTGTTCTAAGGGAGCATGCATACACTATGAATCCAGTGACCAGACTTCCTGTCCCACCTTTAGAATATATTCATGTACTACCATTCTTCCGTATGAGAGTTTAATTAAAGAGTTTGTCCTTTGAAAATTCAGCAGCTTGAGAAGTCTCTGCATTTTCATCTTGAGAAGTCTCTGCATTTTTATCTTGAGAAGTCTCTGCATTCTCATCTTGAGAAGTCTCTGCATTTTCATCTTGAGAAGTCTCTACATTTTCATTTTGAGAAGTCTCTGCATTTTCATCTTGAGAAGTCTGCATTTTCATCTTGAGAAGTCTCTGCATTTTCATCTTGAGAAGTCTCTACATTTTCATCTTGAGAAGTCTCTACATTTTCATCTTGAGAAGTCTCTGCATTTTCATCTTGAGAAGTCTCTGCATTTTCATCTTGAGAAGTCTCTACATTTTCATCTTGAGAAGTCTCTGCATTTTCATTGTTATATATAATCGATAACAAAAACTAACAAAACATTTGGACACAATCATTTGTGTATGTTTTTGTAGCTACAGTCAAACCTGTGTTGAGTGGTCACCTCTGTTAAGCAGCTAACCTGTATTAAGCAGCCAGTTTCAAGATTCCCAAAATGTTATTTTGTTATTGATTTTATCTCTATTAACCCGTTGCATGTTGAGTAAATTAAATCACATTTGCAAACAACATAGATCCAGATCAACCCGACATAATGCCGCGTCTGATCAGGATCTATGTTGTGTGCTATTCAGCCAAGTGTTTTAGCTGCACTATCTGAATAGCAAACAGCATAGAGCCTGATCAGATGGCACATTCTGTGCTGTTCCGTCTGATCTGGCTCTATGCTGTTTGCAAAAGTGATTTTATCTGCCGCTAGCATGCAAATGTTTAAGACAGAATTTGACTGAACATCATTTTCTTCAGAACACTTTTCCACTCTCCTGTAGACTTTACTTATAGCAGATTCCCCGTTTGTGAGCTGATATCGGTATGGATCTATGTAAAAATGATAAACTTTTCTAAGAAATTCATCTCTCAATGTTTATGTTATCTGTCCAATGTACTTTAATCTGCATAATACACTCAAGATTCTTGGGATAAGTTCAGGAAAAAAATCTGCAGATTTCCAAAATCCAGATATTATCTGTGAGAAGACATATATTTAACCAATCAAAAACAGTGTTTCAATGGTGACTCACAGTTTATTTACTAGATTGATATCTAACATTTTGAAAATGTACAGAGTTGCACTGTAGGTAAACCAACGTAATGGCCTTGAAAATGCATGCATGTATAGAATATAAGCCGAAAACGATCCAATATGTAAAATATTGGACTGTATGAGGTGCGTAGTACGATAAGACAGTGCCAATATTTTACATATTTGATTCGTTTGAGGCTTATATCTTACTTAAAACACTCACTTATATAACAATTATCCTACTAATTAAAATTGTTAATTTCATACATGTACACACACGTAGATGTAGGATTTAATATAATACTCTGGCCTTTTGACAGCAGTCCAATATTAATAATAATGGACTGCAAGTACAAAGGTATGATGTTACAGTGTTTTAAAACTTGTGAACCGGTTATTTGCTCCTTTTTTATCGAAATTGACTGCTTAGCACGTGTTTGCCATTTGAATCTTGATAGTATTCTAAACTATACCTTCTAGTTCGATACCAAGTTTAACATTCTATCATGGACATTCTGTGTGTTTTACGTTTATTTATCGTCGCTACCGGTTGCACATATGAGCGACGCCTCCTGAAGAGATTAGTCTTATTAGATTTTTGGAGGATAGTGCAATGATACAGACAGAGACCCATTCCAGAGTCTCCTCTGGTTCTTTTACGTGCACGGTGTACAGCACCGACACAAGACCTCGGTTTAGAGTCCCATCTGAATGACTGTTAATTTTATTAGGGTCAGATGGGGGATCGAACCTGTGATCCCTGGATTACCAGTCCAGCGTGTCACCACTGGACTACAGATCCTGTCTGTCATGAACATTCCATGCATATACAAGATATATACATTCATCACATGACTGATTGTATACTGTTTCATACAGCATTCACATGCTTTCTTGTATGTACACAACCTAGAAGTTGGTTGAAAGAATAATCCTTTTAAATTGCAAATTAAACTCAAAATATCAAGGCCTACTTTCTATGAAAAATATTATAGAGAGGTGGAACCTATGCTCGGCATAAATCCCACATATAATGACCAGTAAAAAAGGTAAATTGCACTTGCCGTATATTATTATTTTGTGAAAACAACTTTAAAAAAACTCTTGTTGACAGTTTTAACTTCATCACGTGATCTTGCTGCTCAATTCAGCTATCGCAACGGCGTCGGGCGGCACCCGTTTATATGGGGAACTCAAGACTTCAGGGCACCTATGCACGGTGTACTTGTAACATATTTTTTATTTATGCACTAGAATTTGTTGAATATCTTATTTTGATAATTATAGTAACATCATTGAATAAAAACGCTTATTGTTGTTAATCAGAAATGGTAGAGAAACCAAATTATTTGTTTGTTCATATTTGTCTGCTGGACCAGTCACATGACAGTTGCATCAGGCTACCAATACATGAAACGGAATGCTATTGAACCATGCTTTGGCTCTCTCCGAAAAATTAGCCCAGAACTATATAAATATTTTAAATACTGATGTAAATGGACAAATACGCTTAGCATAGGATCCACCACTCTACACATTTGTTATCTGCTCATTTCACCTATAGCCAGCTGCTAATGGTTAGCTAGGTCACAGCAACCATAGCTTGGTATATGACAAACAGCTGTCCTTGGATGTATCCACATACCAATTAGTTTGGTATCTGCATGTCTTCAAGTAGTGAACATGATATGGTTTGGACAATAATCTCAGAAATACATACCAACAGATGGTTGATTATATTATGTGGTATCATATATAAAACAGGTACTGAAGAATACTACCTGTACATACATACATGAAGAATACTACCGGTACATACATACATGGAGAATACTACCGGTACATACATACATGGAGAATACTACCTGTACATACATACATGGAGAATACTACCTGTACATACATACATGGAGAATACTACCTGTACATACATACATGAGAATACTACCGGTACATACATACATGGAGAATACTACCGTACATACATACATGGAGAATACTACCGGTACATACATACATGGAGAATACTACCGGTACATACATACATGGAGAATACTACCGGTACATACATACATGGAGAATACTACCGGTACATACATACATGGAGAATACTACCGGTACATACATACATGGAGAATACTACCGGTACATACATACATGGAGAATACTACCGGTACATACATACATGGAGAATACTACCTGTACATACATACATGGAGAATACTACCTGTACATACATACATGGAGAATACTACCTGTACATACATACATGGAGAATACTACCTGTACATACATACATGGAGAATACTACCTGTACATACATACATGGAGAATACTACCTGTACATACATACATGGAGAATACTACCTGTACATACATACATGGAGAATACTACCTGTACATACATACATGGAGAATACTACCGGTACATACATACATGGAGAATACTACCTGTACATACATACATGGAGAATACTACCGTACATACATGAGAATACTACCTGTACATACATACATGGAGAATACTACCGGTACATACATACATGGAGAATACTACCTGTACATACATACATGGAGAATACTACCTGTACATACATACATGGAGAATACTACCGTACATACATACATGAAGAATACTACCGGTACATACATACATGGAGAATACTACCGGTACATACATACATGGAGAATACTACCTGTACATACATACATGGAGAATACTACCGGTACATACATACATGGAGAATACTACCGGTACATACATACATGGAGAATACTACCGGTACATACATACATGGAGAATACTACCGGTACATACATACATGGAGAATACTACCGGTACATACATACATGGAGAATACTACCGGTACATACATACATGGAGAATACTACCTGTACATACATACATGGAGAATACTACCGGTACATACATACATGAAGAATACTACCGGTACATACATACATGGAGAATACTACCGGTACATACATACATGGAGAATACTACCTGTACATACATACATGGAGAATACTACCGGTACATACATACATGGAGAATACTACCGGTACATACATACATGGAGAATACTACCGGTACATACATACATGAAGAATACTACCGGTACATACATACATGGAGAATACTACCGGTACATACATACATGGAGAATACTACCGGTACATACATACATGGAGAATACTACCTGTACATACATACATGGAGAATACTACCTGTACATACATACATGGAGAATACTACCGGTACATACATACATGAAGAATACTACCTGTACATACATACATGGAGAATACTACCGGTACATACATACATGGAGAATACTACCTGTACATACATACATGGAGAATACTACCGGTACATACATACATGGAGAATACTACCTGTACATACATACATGGAGAATACTACCGTACATACATACATGAGAATACTACCGGTACATACATACATGAGATACTACCGTACATACATACATGGAGAATACTACCGGTACATACATGGAGAATACTACCTGTACATACATACATGGAGAATACTACCGGTACATACATACATGGAGAATACTACCTGTACATACATACATGGAGAATACTACCTGTACATACATACATGGAGAATACTACCTGTACATACATACATGGAGAATACTACCTGTACATACATACATGGAGAATACTACCTGTACATACATACATGGAGAATACTACCTGTACATACATACATGGAGAATACACACAACACGTACATACATACATGGATACTACCGGTACATACATACATGGAGAATACTACCGTACATACATACATGGAGAATACTACCTGTACATACATACATGGAGAATACTACCTGTACATACATGGAGAATACTACCTGTACATACATACATGGAGAATACTACCTGTACATACATGGAGAATACTACCTGTACATACATACATGGAGAATACTACCTGTACATACATGGAGAATACTACCTGTACATACATACATGGAGAATACTACCTGTACATACATACATGGAGAATACTACCTGTACATACATACATGGAGAATACTACCTGTACATACATACATGGAGAATACTACCGGTACATACATACATGGAGAATACTACCGGTACATACATGAAGAATACTACCGGTACATACATACATGAAGAATACTACCGGTACATACATGGAGAATACTACCGGTACATACATACATGAAGAATACTACCTGTACATACATACATGGAGAATACTACCGGTACATACATACATGGAGAATACTACCGGTACATACATACATGAAGAATACTACCGGTACATACATACATGGAGAATACTACCGGTACATACATACATGGAGAATACTACCTGTACATACATACATGAAGAATACTACCTGTACATACATACATGGAGAATACTACCGGTACATACATACATGAAGAATACTACCGGTACATACATACATGGAGAATACTACCTGTACATACATACATGGAGAATACTACCGGTACATACATACATGGAGAATACTACCGGTACATACATGAAGAATACTACCGGTACATACATACATGAAGAATACTACCGGTACATACATGAAGAATACTACCGGTACATACATACATGGAGAATACTACCTGTACATACATACATGGAGAATACTACCGGTACATACATACATGAAGAATACTACCTGTACATACATACATGGAGAATACTACCGGTACATACATACATGGAGAATACTACCGGTACATACATACATGGAGAATACTACCGGTACATACATACATGAAGAATACTACCTGTACATACATGAAGAATACTACCGGTACATACATACATGGAGAATACTACCGGTACATACATGGAGAATACTACCGGTACATACATACATGAAGAATACTACCGGTACATACATACATGGAGAATACTACCGGTACATACATACATGGAGAATACTACCGGTACATACATACATGAAGAATACTACCGGTACATACATACATGGAGAATACTACCTGTACATACATACATGGAGAATACTACCTGTACATACATACATGGAGAATACTACCTGTACATACATACATGAAGAATACTACCTGTACATACATACATGGAGAATACTACCTGTACATACATACATGGAGAATACTACCTGTACATACATACATGGAGAATACTACCTGTACATACATACATGGAGAATACTACCTGTACATACATACATGGAGAATACTACCTGTACATACATACATGGAGAATACTACCTGTACATACATACATGGAGAATACTACCTGTACATACATACATGGAGAATACTACCTGTACATACATACATGGAGAATACTACCTGTACATACATACATGGAGAATACTACCGGTACATACATACATGAAGAATACTACCTGTACATACATACATGGAGAATACTACCGGTACATACATACATGAAGAATACTACCTGTACATACATACATGGAGAATACTACCTGTACATACATGAAGAATACTACCTGTACATACATACAGGAGATACTACCGGTACATACACATGGAGAATACTACCGGTACATACATACATGGAGAATACTACCTGTACATACATACATGGAGAATACTACCGGTACATACATACATGGAGAATACTACCGGTACATACATACATGGAGAATACTACCGGTACATACATACATGGAGAATACTACCGGTACATACATACATGGAGAATACTACCTGTACATACATGAAGAATACTACCGGTACATACATACATGAAGAATACTACCGGTACATACATGAAGAATACTACCGGTACATACATACATGAAGAATACTACCGGTACATACATACATGGAGAATACTACCGTACATACATGGAGAATACTACCTGTACATACATACATGGAGAATACTACCTGTACATACATACATGGAGAATACTACCGGTACATACATACATGGAGAATACTACCGGTACATACATACATGGAGAATACTACCTGTACATACATACATGAGAATACTACCTGTACATACATACAGAGATACTACCTGTACATACATACATGGAGAATACTACCGTACATACATACATGGAGAATACTACCTGTACATACATGGAGAATACTACCTGTACATACATACATGGAGAATACTACCTGTACATACATACATGGAGAATACTACCGGTACATACATACATGGAGAATACTACCTGTACATACATGGAGAATACTACCTGTACATACATACATGGAGAATACTACCGGTACATACATGAGAATACTACCGTACATACATGAAGAATACTACCTGTACATACATACATGGAGAATACTACCGGTACATACATACATGGAGAATACTACCTGTACATACATACATGGAGAATACTACCGGTACATACATGAAGAATACTACCGGTACATACATGAAGAATACTACCTGTACATACATACATACATGGAGAATACTACCGGTACATACATACATGGAGAATACTACCGGTACATACATACATGGAGAATACTACCGGTACATACATACATGGAGAATACTACCGGTACATACATACATGGAGAATACTACCGGTACATACATACATGGAGAATACTACCGGTACATACATACATGGAGAATACTACCGGTACATACATACATGAAGAATACTACCGGTACATACATACATGGAGAATACTACCGGTACATACATACATGAAGAATACTACCTGTACATACATGGAGAATACTACCTGTACATACATGGAGAATACTAC
>CM026403.1:55084679-55220662 GCA_014843695.1 Archivesica marissinica
AGAATACTACCGGTACATACATACATGGAGAATACTACCTGTACATACATACATGGAGAATACTACCTGTACATACATACATGGAGAATACTACCTGTACATACATACATGGAGAATACTACCTGTACATACATACATGGAGAATACTACCGGTACATACATACATGGAGAATACTACCGGTACATACATACATGGAGAATACTACCTGTACATACATACATGGAGAATACTACCTGTACATACATACATGGAGAATACTACCGGTACATACATACATGGAGAATACTACCTGTACATACATACATGGAGAATACTACCTGTACATACATACATGGAGAATACTACCTGTACATACATACATGAAGAATACTACCTGTACATACATACATGGAGAATACTACCTGTACATACATACATGGAGAATACTACCGGTACATACATACATGGAGAATACTACCGGTACATACATACATGGAGAATACTACCGGTACATACATACATGGAGAATACTACCTGTACATACATACATGGAGAATACTACCTGTACATACATACATGGAGAATACTACCTGTACATACATACATGGAGAATACTACCTGTACATACATACATGGAGAATACTACCGGTACATACATACATGGAGAATACTACCTGTACATACATACATGGAGAATACTACCGGTACATACATACATGAAGAATACTACCGGTACATACATACATGGAGAATACTACCGGTACATACATACATGAAGAATACTACCGGTACATACATACATGGTTGGTCATACATACATGGAGAATACTACCTGTACATACATGGAGAATACTACCTGTACATACATACATGGAGAATACTACCTGTACATACATACATGGAGAATACTACCGGTACATACATACATGGAGAATACTACCTGTACATACATACATGGAGAATACTACCGGTACATACATACATGGAGAATACTACCGGTACATACATACATGGAGAATACTACCGGTACATACATACATGGAGAATACTACCGGTACATACATACATGAAGAATACTACCGGTACATACATGGAGAATACTACCGGTACATACATACATGGAGAATACTACCTGTACATACATACATGAAGAATACTACCGGTACATACATACATGGAGAATACTACCTGTACATACATACATGGAGAATACTACCTGTACATACATACATGGAGAATACTACCTGTACATACATACATGGAGAATACTACCTGTACATACATACATGGAGAATACTACCGGTACATACATACATGGAGAATACTACCGGTACATACATACATGGAGAATACTACCGGTACATACATACATGGAGAATACTACCGGTACATACATACATGGAGAATACTACCTGTACATACATACATGGAGAATACTACCGGTACATACATACATGGAGAATACTACCGGTACATACATACATGAAGAATACTACCTGTACATACATACATGGAGAATACTACCGGTACATACATACATGGAGAATACTACCGGTACATACATGAAATACTACGGTACATACTACATGGAAATACTACCGGTACATACATACATGAAAATACTACCGGTATACATGAAGAATACTACCGGTACATACATACATGAAGAATACTACCGGTACATACATGAAGAATACTACCGGTACACATGGAGAATACTACCGGTACATACATACATGAAGAATACTACCGTACATACATGAAGAATACTACCGGTACATACATACATGGAGAATACTACCTGTACATACATGAAGAATACTACCGGTACATACATACATGGAGAATACTACCTGTACATACATACATGGAGAATACTACCTGTACATACATGGAGAATACTACCGGTACATACATACATGAAGAATACTACCGGTACATACATACATGGAGAATACTACCGGTACATACATGGAGAATACTACCTGTACATACATACATGAAGAATACTACCTGTACATACATACATGAAGAATACTACCGGTACATACATACATGGAGAATACTACCTGTACATACATACATGGAGAATACTACCGGTACATACATACATGGAGAATACTACCTGTACATACATACATGGAGAATACTACCGGTACATACATACATGGAGAATACTACCGGTACATACATACATGAAGAATACTACCGGTACATACATACATGAAGAATACTACCTGTACATACATACATGGAGAATACTACATACATACATACATACATGAAGAATACTACCGGTACATACATACATGGAGAATACTACCGGTACATACATACATGGAGAATACTACCGGTACATACATACATGGAGAATACTACCTGTACATACATGAAGAATACTACCGGTACATACATACATGAAGAATACTACCTGTACATACATACATGGAGAATACTACATACATACATACATACATAAGAATACTACCGGTACATACATACATGGAGAATACTACATACATACATACATACATGGAGAATACTACCTGTACATACATACATGACATACTCCGGTATTACATACACGAGATACATACTACATACATACATACATACATACATACATACATACATACATACATACAACACATACATACATACATACATACATACATACATACATACATACATACATACATACATACATACATACATACATACATACATACATACATACATACATACATACATACATACATACATACATACATACATACATACATACATACATACATACATACATACATACATACATACATACATACATACATACATACATACATACATACATACATACATACATACATACATACATACATACATACATACATACATACATACATACATACATACATACATACATACATACATACATACATACATACATACATACATACATACATACATACATACATACATACATACATACATACATACATACATACATACATACATACATACATACATACATACATACATACATACATACATACATACATACATACATACATACATACATACATACATACATACATACTACTACATACATCTACGTATACATACATCTACATATACCAACATGTTCCTGGTTCCTAATAATTCATGCTATATTATTTTGAGAGGGGGAATCGTCCTGTCTATAAAGTTGTATTATAAAATATTGAATATGGAGAAAAGGGTAACTATAAAACTCCTTCAATGGGAGGAGACCTGTCCTGTTGAAATAACATTAAATCAATTTGACATTATAACCTAGTAGTTTTAAAACAAATGTTCAATTTTCCTGAAACAATTGTGTGTTTTTATAGCCCTTTGAGCAGGGGGTGGTGGTTGGGTTGGGGGGGGGGCATTTGGTCTTGATATTTTTGTGAAATTTATATATATATAATGTAGGGATGTCAACGAGTAGTGATTTTGGTACTCGAGTACTCGGAAAGGTATTCGATCGAGTACTCGGTTACTGTTACCGTGGATTATGCTTCTTGTCTCGTCAATCAGATTGGTCCTGTTTTAATCAATTCATTGCTTCGATGTGTTGTCAAGTCTTTCAAAGTACTTCCATACCACAGATTTAGGTGGAGGCATTCTCACAATTCACTTATATTACTATACTACTATTATATTCTAAAGATCTCTTCACAGTTTAACGTTAATGGCAAAAGGTACGATATTTATTATTTAACAACTATTTCGGTATTGCCTTGCTATGGGTAGCTGCTTAAAGTTTTAAATTGAGTAATCAATTAAGTGTCAATTATAACATCAAAACAAGTTCTGACCACCAGACAAAAGATGTCATTCACACGACATACAATCGGACGACCCGCCTCAGTAGTGACAACAATGATAAAATAAGTTGCATCAAACTTACGCTTACCAATTAAATTGAATCAACACCTTAATTATTCGGTAACTGTGGCCGGCTCTGTGTGATATACAGGTATTGTTAATCACCATGACACGCTGTATATTGCATTGTTTGGTACAGCGGAAGTTTCGCTAATCCCACTGATCACGATTTGTTCACAGGCAACTCCGTATTTGCGCAAAATAAAGATTTGTTGATTTTTTAACCGAGTACTCGATTATCTGAGAGTACTCGTTGACATCCCTAATATAATGGCAATGAATAGCGATTTTGGTATTCGAATATTCGGTTGGGAAGGCATTCGAATATTCGATAGAATTCTATCAAAAACTCGTATTTGCATGGCCTTACCGGAAGAAGATGACATTTACGCAAGAGTTTGAGTGATTTATATACTGGAATAGTATTCGAATATTTGGACGCCCAAGCGAATATTCGTTGACATCCCTAATATATAATTATGTTGAATGATCAATTTGTACATTTAAAGATATCTCTACCACTCTTGTTTCATTCATCAGTTGTGCATATCCATATTTAGAATGTGATGTTCTATGAGCACCCAGTACTGGGTATATGCTGAGGATAGTTCTATGAGCACCCAGTACTGGGTATATGCTGAGGATAGTTCTATGAGCACCCAGTACTGGGTATATGCTGAGGATAGTTCTATGAGCACCCAGTACTGGGTATATGCTGAGGATAGTTCTATGAGCACCCAGTACTGGGTATATACTGAGGATAGTTCTATGAGCACCCAGTACTGGGTATATACTGAAGATAGTTCTATGAGCACCCGTACTGGGTATATACTGAGGATAGTTCTATGAGCACCCAGTACTGGGTATATGCTGAGGATAGTTCTATGAGCACCCAGTACTGGGTATATGCTGAGGATAGTTCTATGAGCACCCAGTACTGGGTATATGCTGAGGATAGTTCTATGAGCACCCAGTACTGGGTATATGCTGAGGATAGTTCTATGAGCACCCAGTACTGGGTAGATGCTGAGGATAGTTCTATGAGCACCCAGTACTGGGTATATACTGAGGATAGTTCTATGAGCACCCAGTACTGGGTATATACTGAGGATAGTTCTATGAGCACCCAGTACTGGGTATATACTGAGGATAGTTCTATGAGCACCCAGTACTGGGTATATGCTGAGGATAGTTCTATGAGCACCCAGTACTGGGTATATGCTGAGGATACTCACACAGTGTTGAACAATTCCTATAACATCCTCCACACAACTGCCAAGAAAGATGTGGGAGATAATTTGTAATGCAGTTAATGTAAACATGTAAGACTGAAGGTAGCTCAGTTTACATTTGTGTGAGTTATGGAATCGATCAGTACAGTGAGAATTAATGGGAAATGTTGGAGGACCAAAAGAGAACTAGTCTGATAGTGTGGGAGTACAGTAATCAGTGTGGTTATAAATTAACAGGTTCCCCACTTTGATAAGACACTGGTTCTACGCGTATAAGGGGCAAAGATTACTTAATTTTACTCTAGTTTCGTGTGATTGTTTTGTTTTTAAAGTCTGTTTCATGCATTTCTTTTCTTCATGTTGAAAAATATAACTAAAAATGTCATTAGCAAATTTCTCAGATTTACCTCGAGTAAATAAGCATTGATGATTTAATAATAAAATATGCAAAAAGGGAGGTAATTTACAAATTGTAATTTCACAAATCCAGTAGGTTTGTTGCCAGAAAATCAAGCACATTCTCGGTACACTCATTCTGAGGCTTAACTGGCTCGACTTGAGCTGTGGGGGTGATGTGTTAGGACTGCGTCAAGATTTGTAGGAGAATCTAGCAATTAATGTTTATAATGACCAAATATGATTTCCGATTGATATCACGATCAAAAGTAAGAATCTGTGGTGCTCAAATGCTTCCTTGGTATTGTGTGGTAGTTCATTCATTCACTAGGTACCGTACGTGAACCTGTGACATTTGTGTATTTTCAGTTTGTGAATCCAGAGCAGTCCGGATATGTGGGCTTTGCCAATCTTCCCAACCAGGTGCATAGAAAATCTGTGAAGAAGGGCTTCGAGTTCACGCTGATGGTTGTGGGTAAGTGGAAACATGGCTTGATTCAAACCTTCCAAAATGCATGTACGGGAAAGATAAAAAATGTTCAAGCTGGACATTTGAGAACTCAGCAAAGGGGGGGGGGGGGTTCGTCCTGTATGTATTCTACATTTTACATGAAAATCTGCACCCTAAGCATAGGCTATTCAACTACGTAGGAGGTTCGAGGTCTAATCAGTGGCTTCTCTTGTTGCAGGTGCGAAACCCCGTTATAGATTCATCTACATTCATGTGGTAGACACTGGTCTCTATAATGGTCAGGGATGTGATTTTTCCACACTTTTGCAGATTTTCGCTTAATCTGAACCGAAAAGGCTGTTTTTGTGAATCGCTTAATCCGTTGAGAAAATATGGGGGTGGGGGAGGTATGGCTAAAGAATTCCAAATCTTCGGAAATTATTTTGTGCGCCAAACTAGCTAGTCGGGAAGTATTATACTCTAGCACCGATAGGTTGTTTACCCCGTTGTAACACGCTATCTGATTGGTAAATGCCAGTCTCTTAAACTAACTGTAGCGAATCAGAACATGCATATTTTTAGGGACAAATATTCCCATTTAATTAGAGAACTTGATAAAAATGTCATCAATTCAATGCGCTGACTGACAATTGTTAGGTGATTCAGCAACTGAGAAAGCGACTCGATCCAGTCGCGAAGTCAGAGCCTTATTAAAAAGAACGCTGCTAAAGGATTGAAACATTTAGCCAAAAGTGGAGAAGAAATTCACTGATTGCGATATGATAATGAAACAATGAAATGTGAGAACCAAAAAACAACTTATATTAATCACTCTCGTTGGCGCGGATGAAAGCGTATATGTGGTCATTCGTGTGGGAGGAAACCGGAGTACACGGAGAAAACCCACCTGTCCGATCTAGCGACCACAGTACAATCTCACATAACACCTTTACTGGCGGCTGCACTAATTACAGAACATTAGAACATCAAAAAGCTATACAGCTTTCTGTCCAATTCCTTAGATCAGTTGTTGTAAATAATCGTGTTTTGACAGAAAATAAATATGTTTAAACTAACTAAAACTAGGTCACTGTGTATTAATTATATTATCTTATAATGTTATGAATTTGCAAAATGTCCCCTAATGATGGCAATTGTCCACTAAATGTTAATAATACTTAATATGTGAGGAATAATACTTAATATGTGAGGAACAAATGTCTATCAAAATTAAAAGCTTAGGGAAAACCCTGATTGCGTATTTTTTCCATTTACATCCGTATTTAAAATATTTAAATAGTTTTAACCTATTTTCGCTGACAGAGGTGAAGCATGGTTCAATAGCATTCCGTTGGGCATACCGGTAGCCGAATGCAACTGTCACCTGACTGGTTCAGTAGCAGAACAGACAACTTGTTGGGGAAAAAATTTCCGCCAAAATGATGCAGTTTATGAGCATTTCAGTTAGCTATCCGAATTGGAAAAAAATAAAAAAACAAATAACCAGAAAAAAAGTTTCTTATGAGGTATAGTTATTGATGTTACTAAGTCAAAATTAATATATTCAGCATTTACCCGTGCATAAATTAAAAAAATCATGTACGCTGTGCATATGGCACCTAAAGTATCTAGTTTCCCATGGAAACAGGTGCCGTTACAATAGCTGGCTGTATATGATCACGTAATGAAGCTAACAAATTTAACAACAATTTTTTGAAAGTTGTGTTCACGACTTAAGAAAATAATAATATACGACAAGTGCATTTAACTTTTTTTATATGATATGTAGGATTTACACTGAGCATAGGTTCCACCACTCTATATGTAGGATTTACACCGAGCATAGGTTCCACCACTCTATATGTAGGATTTACACCGAGCATAGGTTCCACCACTCTATATGTAGGATTTACACCGAGCATAGGTTCCACCACTCTATATGTAGGATTTACACCGAGCATAGGTTCCACCACTCTATATGTAGGATTTACGCCGAGCATAGGTTCCACCACTCTATATGTAGGATTTACACCGAGCATAGGTTCCACCACTCTATATGTAGGATTTACACCGAGCATAGGTTCCACCACTCTATATGTAGGATTTACACCGAGCATAGGTTCCACCACTCTATATGTAGGATTTACACCGAGCATAGGTTCCACCACTCTATATGTAGGATTTACACCGAGCATAGGTTCCACCACTCTATATGTAGGATTTACACCGAGCATAGGTTCCACCACTCTATATTTTGTCACAGCAATAAACTATGTTTAAGCTGAATATATTCAGAACTCGGGAGGATATTCCCATCCTCCCCGATAATTGGAATATTATTTACACGAGGCAAGCTGGAGATGTTATCTTCATGGATTATATATTGAATGCATGAGTTCCTGTAATGTTTGAATTAAGATTGGCTATGATAGCCTTGATTGTATTTAGGTATCTCCAGAGGGGTATTGCCATTTATAGTTTCTTATCATATGATAATATCGGATGTAAATATTGACGTCTATGTGTAGCAATTAGTTATTCATAGTGTTGTGTTATATTTATTAACCCATTCAACACCCAAGTAATTGACATGGCCTCAAGGTTATAAAAGTGTTCTCCTATCTCAAACTTGAGTCTCAAGCTTCTGATTGGTTCAGCTGGCAGGTAAAATTCAGAATCAACCAATCAAATCATTCGAGCTTGAGATCTGAGAAAAGTGTTATAACCTCGGGCAATGGACTGGTGCATGATATTTTTAGACCAATAAATTAATAAGAAAATTTCATTTGGACCAGTTCATTTATCAAAATGGGTAATTTTGTCTTAAAATGGTAATATTACCGGCAAAAAGTGCAGATTCTGATGAGAGCGGGCTCATCTGGATCTACACTTTTTGTAAGCCTATTTAGAGGTCTGTAGTGTTGAAAGAGTTACGGTAATTTCCATGTGGGCATGTGTGTTGTCTTGCTGGTATTTCACTCGATTACAGGCAGAGTTGCTATGCAATATAAAAGTGTACGAATCTGATCACTTACATAAACTCATTCTAATTGGTTTATACAAATTTAATTTAGCTCAATTGCGAAACAAGTTCTTTCAACTTATATTAATCACTCTTGAGACCTCATTCCTGATGGAATCCATCACCATGAAGGAGAGAGAAGAGGCAATGTGGAATTTAAATAACTTGCCTAAGGGCACAATCGTAATGGCTCCAGCAGGGCTCGAACTCCGGGCCTTTCGCACATGAAGTGACTGCTATCAATACTTCCTTCTGATTGGTTGGGGGAACCTCGCCTGCCGCCAAGGTGGGTGTGGAGATTCTGCTACTGTTGCTTGATTTGTTTATTTTTATATTATAGGTGAATCGGGGCTTGGTAAATCCACACTAGTAAACAGTTTATTCCTCACAGATCTGTACCCCGAGAGACAGATACCCAGCGCAACAGGTAAATACACCCTAGTTTAGTTTATACAAATTTATTTTAGTTTGATTGCGAAACAAGTTATTTCAACTTATATTAATCTCGAGACCTCATTCCTGATGGAAGAGAGAAGAGGCAACGTGGAATTTAAATGCCTTGCCTAAGGGCACAATTGTAACAGCTCCAGCTGGGCTCGAACTCCGGATCTTTCGCACCAGAAGCGAACGCCCTAGTAAACAGTTTATTCCTCACAGATCCTCTACCAGGTATATAGTGTCATTGAGCAAGCACCTCACACACACACGGCTTAGTACTGGTTAACCGCTTATGTCGGCCAAGCCTGCCCAGGAAAACATGTCTAGGTCCACACGAGGGGTTAGACATTAATGTAACATACATACATACACCCACCTACTGTGATATTTCTTGTTTTATGATAGAAAACTTTGCAACCGTGTGCTAAATGGCACTAGTATGTCATTATAGACGTCGTATAAATGACAGCATTGATAAGTTGAGTTGGCAAAACATTTCGCATTGGCCAACATTTAAATATGCACAAGCTATGTTTGTACTACATGTACGGCTATGTATGTACCACACGTATGGCTATCTATACGGCTATGTATGTACCACACGTATGGCTATGTATGTACCACGCGTACGGCTATGTATACGGCTATGTATGTACCACACGTACGGCTATGTATGTACCACACGTACGGCTATGTATACGGCTATGTATGTACCACATGTACGGCTATGTATGTACCACATGTACGGCTATGTATGTACCACATGTACAGCTATGTATGTACCACACGTACGGCTATGTATGTACCACACGTATGGCTATGTATACGGCTATGTATGTACCACATGTACGGCTATGTATGTACCACACGTACGGCTATGTATGTACCACACGTACGGCTATGTATACGGCTATGTATGTACCACATGTACGACTATGTATGTACCACATGTACGGCTATGTATGTACCACACGTACGGCTATGTATGTACCACACGTACGGCTATGTATGTACCACACGTACGGCTATGTATACGGCTATGTATGTACCACATGTACGGCTATGTATGTACCACACGTACGGCTATGTATGTACCACACGTATGGCTATGTATACGGCTATGTATGTATGTACCACATGTACTGCTATGTATGTACCACACATACGGCTATGTATGTACCACACGTATGGCTATCTATACGGCTATGTATGTACCACACGTACGGCTATGTATGTACCACGCGTACGGCTATGTATACGGCTATGTATGTACCACATGAACGGCTATGTATGTACCACATGTACGGCTATGTATGTACCACACATACGGCTATGTATGTACCACATGTACGGCTATGTATGTACCATACGTACGGCTATGTATGTACCACATGTACGGCTATGTATGTACCACACATACGGCTATGTATGTACCACACGTACGGCTATGTATGTACCACATGTACGGCTATGTATGTACCACATGTACGGCTATGTATGTACCACACATACGGCTATGTATGTACCACATGTACGGCTACGTATGTACCACATGTACGGCTATGTATGTACCACATGTACGGCTATGTATGTACCACATGTACGGCTATGTATGTACCACACGTACGGCTATGTATGTACCACACGTACGGCTATGTATGTACCACATGTACGACTATGTATGTACCACACGTACGGCTATGCATGTACCACACGTACGGCTATGTATGTACCACATGTACGGCTATGTATGTACCACACGTACGGCTATGTATGTACCACATGTACGGCTATGTATGTACCACATGTACGGCTATGTATGTACCACACGTACGACTATGTATGTACCACACCTACGGCTATGTATGTACCACACGTACAGCTATGTATGTACCACACGTACAAAGCAGTGAGAAATTAAATGTATCCTTTCATTGCTTTCAACCAGTAGAATAACACATTTTCCACTGATATATTTCTATATTTCATTGGAAATCATAAAATTGTGTATTTCATATAAAATGATATATGTTACAAACGCTAAAAATGTTCAGCTATTTTGAACCTTGACCATCGTATTAACTGTAGAGTGACATTGGTATTGTGGACAAATGCACCATCAATCAAGAGTTTATTTACACTAGAGAAAAAATGTTTTTATTGCCACACATTGTGTCTAGTTTATGGTCTGTATTGAATTCCAGGAATGATGAGTTTTCTTGGAACTTTTACAAACATTCAGTGGAAGTCGTGATAGCGCAGTGGATGCGCGTTCGCTTCTCGTGCTAAAGGTCAGGAGTTTGAGCCCTGCTGGAGCCATTACAATTGTGCCCTTAGGCAAGGCATTTAAATTCCACATTGCCTCTTCTCTCTCCCTATGGCGATGGATTCCACATTGCTGTGGTAGCATACAGTATAAGTAAAAGTACTATTGCTGTATTTATTTCAGAAAAGATAAAACAGACAGTAAAGATAGATGCGTCTACAGTCGAGATCGAAGAACGAGGTGTCAAATTGAGACTTACTGTCGTCGACACACCAGGATTCGGAGACTCGTTGAATTCAGTGGACTGGTACGATCTATTCACTTGTACAATTTCCAGCTACAATAATGTTAGTTTAGTGAAATGAAACAATTTCTTAATAATGTTAAATGTTTATGTGGAAGATCCTTCAAAAGTTACTCCCCTTTGTATCATAACGCTGTTTGCACTAGCCTAGTAAAACTATAAAATTGATCGACATTACCTCCGTTATATAGCAACTGTATGTTCCTATGTGTACGTCTATATATATAATAGTTGCACGTGTATTATATGCAATTGAAATGGACTTGATCGTGTATCAGCGTTTTAGACATATTTTATTGCCTCTTCAATATACAGAATACAGGTTTGGGCCACAAGTGCAAATATTGTATTTTGTGCCTTCTATAACTTTAATCTTCCATACATTTTAAGTTTCAACTATAGTATATAGGTTATATATTAGGGCTTATGCCAAATAAGAGCCAGGTAGGCTGAGGTAGCATTAGGAGTTGCAGAAGGTCAGTGGGTATTGCAAGGTGCCTGTCCATGTCTGAAACCGTACTCTGCCAATAAAGTCTGTATGATCACCATGTTACCTGTAGTGCGCGACATAAAACATGGAAGCCATGTATAGCGCAGTGGTTCGCTTCAAGTGCGAACGGTCCTTCTATTTTAAGCCGCGCTGGAACTGTCACTATTGTGCCCTTAAGCAAGGCATTTAAATTACACGCTACCTCTTCTCTCCCTCGTGGCGATGGATTCCATCAGGAATGATGTCTCGAGAGCGATCAATATAAGTTGTAAGAACTTGTTTCGCAATTGAGATCAAATAAATTTGTATAAACTAAACCTAAGCAGACAAGCACAATCCGATATAGTTAGTTAGCAGTCACTTACGGGAAGCCACTTTGAGGCCACAATCTGGTGGTAAAAAGCTTGTCTTATAGTATGGATGGATGGTAGTGATCACAGTTGGTTGAGATCAGGCTTATAACACCAGGGTTCATTCTAGGTCAGAATTTTTGGGAGAAGTGAGAAAGCGCGTGATCGCTTCCTTAAATGGTGTTCTTTAATATACTTCTGCAAAATAGGGTTAAATGGCACAGTACAACCATTAAATACAACATTTGAATAGAAGGAGTGCTTTATAATGGGCCAGTGTATCTTACCAGACAAAATTTTGTTTGAAAATTTTAGGGAGAAGTGGGGCCCCCAGAGGGCGAAGTCAGGGTCCCTAGAGCGACAATTTCGCCCACATCGCCCTCTAAAATGATCCCTGATAACACCTTGGTATTATAAAAAACTGGCCAGATATATTTTTGTAACAGTCATCTGACTTTGTAAATATCTCAGAAGAATATGAAATCTTATTTGACTGTGTTATGTTTCAGTTTCAAGCCAATAATTAAGTATGTAGACGACCAGTTTGAGCGATTCTTGAACGACGAGAGCGGTTTGAACAGACGGCATATTATAGACAACCGTGTGCATTGCTGTTTCTATTTCATTAATCCATCAGGACACGGGTAAGCTCAATATTAATCCCTCGGGACACGGGTAAGCTCAATATCAATCCCTCGGGACACGGGTAAGCTCAATATTAATCCCTCGGGACACGGGTAAGCTCAATATTAATCAATTGGGACACGGGTAAGCTCAATATTAATCCATCGGGACACGGGGTAAGCTCAATATTAATCCCTCGGGACATGGGTAAGCTCAATATTAATCAATTGGGACACGGGTAAGCTCAATATTAATCCCTCGGGACACGGGTAAGCTCAATATTAATCCCTCGGGACACGGGTAAGCTCAATATTAATCCATCGGGACACGGGTAAGCTCAATATTAATCCATTGGGACACGGGTAAGCTCAATATTAATCCATCGGGACACGGGTAAGCTCAATATTAATCCATCGGGACACGGGTAAGCTCAATATTAATCCATCGGGACACGGGTAAGCTCAATATTAATCCATCGGGACACGGGTAAGCTCAATATTAATCCATTGGGACATGGGTAAGCTCAATATTAATCCATCGGGACACGGGTAAGCTCAATATTAATCCATCGGGACACGGGTAAGCTCAATATTAATCCATTGGGACATGGGTAAGCTCAATATTAATCCATCGGGACACGGGTAAGCTCAATATTAATCCATTGGGACACGGGTAAGCTCAATATCAGATCAATTAATTGACATGCGATTATATAAATGACTGACATATACTCGGGTAATTGATGTTGTTAGGCAAGCACTGTAATGAATTGTAAAGTTACATTTAATATCGGTCGTACCGTAGCAATATTAAAAAATAACCAGACATCTTACACATTTTCATGAGTTTTGTCTCTTGTTACAAACCATATTGATACTGAAATTGTCTGCCATCAATCAAGTTGCCATTACCTGTGTCATAAACGTATTACTTTGTTGCAGGTGGCCAAGTGGTTATTGTTAGTTCAAATCACTTTCCTCTAGCCGCTGTAGGTTCGAAATCCCATTGGGACTGTCGGATTCTTTCATGTGAGGAAGCTATCCAGCTTGCTAGAGGAAGGTCAGTGGTTTTACCCGGTTGCCCGTTCATGCCGGAAATAGTGCTGGGAGGGGCACTTGGGGTCTCTCTCCAACAATAATAACTGGAGAGTTGCCATATGACCGTAGCTGTTTGTGCGACTTTAAACCCCAAAATCTAGCAAATCATTTGTTTAGGGCTGTATGACATTAGCAAATGAAATGAGTTTCGCCATATATTATAGCGCTGTACATACCTGTACATACTTGCTCATTTAGGATATACCAGATGCACCTTTAAAGCAAAATTACTCATGAAAAACCGTATGCTGAAGAGATTAGATTGCATGCAATTTACGAGGTCTGTGTATTTAAATTGTAAAATTTATGATAACTGAAGAGCCCTCAAAGAAAGCATAAAACTTCTCAGTGACAGAAGAGGCATCTCTTGAGCATGGCAGCCATGACAAGCACAGTATATATATCTTAATACATAAAGCGTGTTTATAATGTGCATGCTGGCTGGCTTAATACATGTTGGCTGTTCACTAGAAGTGGCAGCTAAAACAGGTTTCACTGTGTATCAAGAATGCATTGTTGGCAAACTGAATTGTTCTCTGTATAATACGGTATTGTTTCAGGTTGCGGCCGCTAGATATAACGTTTATGAAGGCAGTTCATCATAAAGTCAATATAGTTCCTGTTCTTGCAAAAGCCGACACTCTAACCAAGAAAGAAGTACTGAATCTCAAGAAAACGGTAAACCTTTAGGGGTCACCGTGGAATAGGGCATAACCTCGTAACCAAGTGGTTGGGTCACCGTGGAATAGGGCATAACCTCGTAACCAAGTGGTTGGGTCACCGTGGAATAGGGCATAACCTCGTAACCAAGTGGAATAGGGCATAACCTTGTAACCAAGTGGAATAGGGCATAACCTCGTAACCAAGTGGAATAGGGCATAACCTCGTAACCAAGTGGAAATAGGCATAACCTCGTAACCAAGTTGTTGGACATTTGAGCCACATTGTTTTCTTGTAGGCAAGACACTTGAACTCCACACTGTTGTCTTGTAGGCAAGACACTTGAACTCCACACTATTGTCTTGTAGGCAACACACTTGAACTCCACGCCGTTGTCTTGTAGGCAACACACTTGAACTCCACACTATTGTCTTGTAGGCCAGACACTTGTACTCCACACTGTTGTCTTGTAGGCAAGACACTTGTACTCCACACTGTTGTCTTGTAGGCAAGACACTTGTACTCCACACTGTTGTCTTGTAAGCCAGACACTTGTACTCCACACTGTTGTCTTGTAGGCAAGACACTTGAACTCCACATTGTTGTCTTGCAAGCAAGACACTTGTACTCCACACTATTGTCTTGTAGGCAAGACACTTGAACTCCACACTGTTGTCTTGTAAGCCAGACACTTGTACTCCACACTGTTGTCTTGTAAGCAAGAGAAATGTTTTATATAAATATAACCTCCAGGCCAGGGAAGGTTGATTTGATGTCCGCCTCCATGGTCGAGTTGTTAATGTCGCTGACTTGTATACCACTGTAACCTATCATCACTGATGGTCACGGGTTCGAGCCCCGCTCAGATGGTGTCTCATTTATATGAAAAAGTTGGCAGTTTCTTACGGAGGTTGGTGCACCCAAGTACTGGTTAACCGCTGGAGCCTACCCAGGAAAGGTGTTGTTAGGTAAACTGTCCGCCGGCGATATAGCCTGAAATGGTGCTGATGCAGGCGTAAAACCCGAAATATAACATAATAACTACCAATTTGGACTTTGGATTTTACTTCTATGTCGAGTCTTGTACAGTTTCTAGGACTTGTACAGTGTCTAGGACTTTACAGTGTCTAGGACTTGTACAGTGTCTAGGACTTGTACAGTTTCTAGGACTTGTACAGTGTCTAGGACTTGTACAGTTTCTAGGACTTGTACAGTGTCTAGGACTTGTACAGTTTCTAGGACTTGTACAGTGTCTAGGACTTGTACAGTGTCTAGGACTTGTACAGTGTCTAGGACTTGTACAGTGTCTAGGACTTGTACAGTTTCTAGGACTTGTACAGTGTCTAGGACTTGTACAGTGTCTAGGACTTGTACAGTTTCTAGGACTTGTACAGTGTCTAGGACTTGTACAGTTTCTAGGACTTGTACAGTGTCTAGGACTTGTACAGTGTCTAGGACTTGTACAGTTTCTAGGACTTGTACAGTGTCTAGGACTTGTACAGTGTCTAGGACTTGTACAGTGTCTAGGACTTGTACAGTGTCTAGGACTTGTACAGTGTCTAGGACTTGTACAGTTTCTAGGACTTGTACAGTGTCTAGGACTTGTACAGTGTCTAGGACTTGTACAGTGTCTAGGACTTGTACAGTTTCTAGGACTTTACAGTGTCTAGGACTTGTACAGTTTCTAGGACTTGTACAGTTTCTAGGACTTGTTGCAGTTTTTCCAAAGTATTTTGCATGCCATGAATCAAGTAGGATTAGTCAAGATATTTACTAATATGTCAACTGATTTCCTCTCCCTCAATATTCTACTACGTTTACCAATCTAGATACAATATGGATCAGTCTAGTTTGTTAGACTGTATCTAGTGCTTTCTATTACAGGTAATGCAGCAGATAGAGCAATATGGAATCAGTCTAGTTTGTTAGACTGTATCTAGTGCTTTCTATTACAGGTAATGCAGCAGATAGAGCAATATGGAAGCAGTCTGGTCTGTTAGACTGTATCTAGTGCTTTCTATTACAGGTAATGCAGCAGATAGAGCAATATGGAAGCAGTCTGGTCTGTTAGACTGTATCTAGTGCTTTCTATTACAGGTAATGCAGCAGATAGAGCAATATGGAAGCAGTCTGGTCTGTTAGACTGTATCTAGTGCTTTCTATTACAGGTAATGCAGCAGATAGAGCAATATGGAAGCAGTCTGGTCTGTTAGACTGTATCTAGTGCTTTCTATTACAGGTAATGCAGCAGATAGAGCAATATGGAAGCAGTCTGGTCTGTTAGACTGTATCTAGTGCTTTCTATTACAGGTAATGCAGCAGATAGAGCAATATGGAAGCAGTCTGGTCTGTTAGACTGTATCTAGTGCTTTCTATTACAGGTATTGCAGCAGATAGAGCAATATGGAATCAGTCTGTATCCTCTTCCAGACTGTGATGATGATGAAGATGAAGATTATAAAGAACAATGTCGGCAACTGAAGGTACTTTTATTTGACTCAAAGAAATTAAATGATTTTGATGGTGGACTTGATGAAATATCTGTTTAAATAGCTTCCTTGCAAATGTTTTAGACAGCGCCTGAGCGACATTGTGGAGCTTTCTGTATTTACAATCTTATGAGTGTCGGTGTTTGTAACGAGACCATGTCAGTGTTTGTAACGAGACCGAGTCAGATTTTGGCAATTTTGTCGGAAAAAGTATTTGTATTTGTATTAATTCGTCGGATTTGAAAGAAAAATTTAGTCTTCAGAAGAAAAAAGACGGGTGTTGAATCATATACAGTCAAACCTGTCTATAAAGGCCACCCTCGGGAAAGTCAAAAAGTGGCCTTTGTTGACAGGTGACCTCTCAACAGAGGTTAAAATGCATTGAAAATGGCTCGACGGGAGAGAAAAATGGTGGCCTTTAGAGACGGGTTTTTCATATGCGGCCTTTATTCGGAGGTGGCCTTTAGCACAGGTTTGACTGTATAAACATTGGCAGCACGTGGATGATCGATCCAGACACACGGAAGTAAAGATCTATGGAAGAACCGAGTACTTGTAATGAGCAAGCCCCCTCCGGTATTACATAGCCGCAAATGTACTGTCGGAGGGAGGCTTCATTCTAACTGGATTCTTCACCTTTCGCGTTGTTTCTCGCAGGAGTGCATATGCGTGCTCATATTCTGAATGTCATTCAAAGTGGTGTGTGATGCGCTTTATTCCTCATATTGTCAATATTTAAACAGTCTGTAATATTTCTAGCTTATATTTTCAATGAAATTTTTTTTTTTAATCCAATATAATTTCTACTATAATCTCATATATATGCATCAATTTTCTGAATAAAGTATAAAAGGAATGCGATTAATGGTGTATTAAAAATATCTTTATTACAATAGTTAAAATGTACATAATTGATTAATTGTAATTTGGTTGATTATGTCCCCCAGGAAAGGTGTTGTTAGGTAAACTGCCCGCCGGCGATATAGCCCAAAATGGTGCTGATGCAGGTGTAAAACCCGAAATATAACATAACTTGATTATGTCCTATACATTTTCCATTGAAAACTCACATGTGCTATAAGCCCCGATTGATCTCATATGCGCACTTTATAGTAACTCGTTTCTCGCTACCTGAGATTTGCGCTATACCGCCATTTTTTCAAAGTTCTCTTGTGTGGAAAATGGTGCTGCATTATTCAGAAGATCGTTTGAAAACCCCAGATCCAAATTTGGTGACTGCATCGTCAAGGATATATTTCACGTTGCATGTCGTCTGCAAATCGAACGTATGCATTAAGGATGGAGAAAAGGCTTGGCAAGAGGGATATTTAGATGCCAGGATAGACCATTTTGTGGTCCTTGAAAACCCTATAACTTTTGAGCGTAGGCGACCCCGAAACCCCCAGCCAGGAAAGTAGGATTTTTAGAATATATAGGACTTGCTCACAAAATATTTTCCTAGAGAGATTATGTCAAATTTTAATGTTGCCCAATTTTGTACCTGTAATATATATAGAGCGAGCTTTAGAGTAACTCAAGTTGAGAAAACAGTGTTGGATAAACAGTGTGGTTTCCTGGAAGTACGGTAAAACATTGCTATCATCCAATGACGCGTAGATACTGGCTGAGAATTCTATGAGCTAGATTGAATAAATCTACGTAATCAACGTGCATTTCCTTTCACTAACCAAACTCTCGTCTCAAGGTAGGGTCACATAGTAGACTTATATTGTACAACTTCTTCTAAGAAACCACAATGCCCAAAGCTTTCTAAGAAACCACAATGCCCAAAGCTTTCTAAGAAACCACAATGCCCAAAGCTTTCTAAGAAACCACAATGCCCAAAGCTTTCTAAGAAACCACAATGCCCAAAGCTTTCTAAGAAACCACAATGCCCAAAGCTTTCTAAGAAACCACAATGCCCAAAGCTTTCTAAGAAACCACAATGCCCAAAGCTTTCTAAGAAACCACAATGCCCAAAGCTTTCTAAGAAACCACAATGCTCAAAGCTTTCTAAGAAACCACAATGCCCAAAGCTTGATATTTTGCAATGTACAACCAAACCTGTGTTAACGGTTACCTCTATTAAGCAGAGTATGTTTCATAGCCCTTTGGCTTTTCATTTCGGGTGAGCGATCTAGATGAAGGCCCTCTTGTTTATTGGGTGATGCGACTATATCCAAACACATGAAGAACACTATACATTTGTATTTCAGGGAGCAGTACCATTTGCAGTCGTAGGCTCAAACACGATTATAGAGGTCAAAGGAAAGAAGGTCAGAGGTCGAATGTACCCATGGGGCGTGGTTGAAGTGGAGAATCCAGATCATTGTGATTTTATCAAACTTAGAACCATGCTCATGTACGTCTTTGTCAAACTTAGTACCATGCTCATGTACGTCTTTGTCAAACTTAGAACCAGGCTCATGTACGTCTTTGTCAATCTTAGAACCAGGCTCATGTACGTCTTTGTCAATCTTAGAACCAGGCTCATGTACGTCTTTATCAAACTTAGTACCATGCTCATGTACGTCTTTGTCAAACTTAGAACCAGGCTCATGTACGTCTTTGTCAATCTTAGAACCAGGCTTATGTACGTCTTTGTCAAAATCGTTTGAAGAAATGTTTTTGTGTCAAGATTCATTTAGAGTGGTCGAGTTCGTCTAGCATGCTGTTGTTAGAACTCGACTTTCACCGCTATCATCAGGGCCGCAGGTTCACTCCCTATCAGGGACAATTGATAAAACGTGAGAAAGTTGTACTAGTTGTACTCAGGAAATGTACGTCGTCTTCTCCACCACAACAAATGACTTTGTACGATAATGCTCCAGAATTAAACCAAACTGTAGGAAGAAGAAAAAACTTACACTGAACAATGGACTGGACTGGTGGTTATTTATGAATATGTTGCTGAATTAGTCACATTCTCTGTTTGAGATGTAAATTATAAACCATGTACTCTGTGCCTATTAGCCACTACCGCAGTCTTCTTGAATTCCGTAGGACCACCTGACATGCAAACAGCATAGAGCCAGCTCAGAAGGCACGGAACGTAACACAAAACCAGGCTCTATACTGTGCTATTCGGATGGTGGAGCTAAAGCACTTGCTTGCACATTCCTTCCAATTTCTTTGAACAACATTTTATGGGTTAAGTGCATTTTAATCATTTTGACAGGAGAAACCGATGTTCAAATCGGCGTTGTGGTCCGATGCACGACAATCGGCCGGTTCTGATTGCCGGTTCAATTATTTGGTTAATCACTACTTGTCAGTGTTAGACTCGACTGAACCTTCCTATGATTGACTGATGGTGTATTTCAGAACGCATATGCAAGATTTACAGGAAGTTACTCAAGAAGTTCATTATGAAAACTTTCGAGCGGAAAGATTGGCATCCGGTAATCCAATGCCAGCTAAAAAACCTAGGTTAGTATGGCTTGTGGTGTTTTAAAGTGTTTCAATTTCTGCGTTTTCCTAATGCAACTGTCTCCTGTAACCTGGTCCCACCACTGGTCTCCATGAATTGTGGGGGGTGGGTGACTTCAATAGAATCTGGATAGAAGCATGCTATGCTCTGTTGATGACAGTTTACATGAAATATCCTGGGTACATGAATCGCCCTGTATGGGTGGTAGCCTGGTCCTGTATGGGTGGTAGTCTGGCCCTGTATTGGTGGTAGCCTGGTCCTGTATGGGTGGTAGCCTGGTCCTGTATGGGTGGTAGCCTGGCCCTGTATGGGTGGTTGCCTGGCCCTGTATGGGTGGTTGCCTGGCCCTGTATGGGTGGTAGCCTGGTCCTGTATGGGTGGTAGCCTGGCCCTGTATGGGTGGTTGCCTGGTCCTGTATGGGTGGTAGCCTGGTCCTGTATGGGTGGTAGCCTGGTCCTGTATGGGTGGTTGCCTGGTCCTGTATGGGTGGTAGCCTGGCCCTGTATGGATGGTAGCCTGGTCCTGTATGGGTGGTAGCCTGGCCCTGTATGGGTGGTAGGTAGCCTGGTCCTGTATGGGTGGTAGCCTGGCCCTGTATGGGTGGTTGCCTGGCCCTGTATGGGTGGTAGCCTGGCCCTGTATGGGTGGTAGTCTGGCCCTGTATGGGTGGTAGTCTGGCCCTGTATGGGTGGTTGCTGGTCCTGTATGGGTGGTTGCCTGGTCCTGTATGGGTGGTTGCCTGGTCCTGTATGGGTGGTTGCCTGGCCTTGTATGGGTGGTTGCCTGGCCTTGTATGGGTGGTTGCCTGGTCCTGTATGGGTGGTTGCCTGGTCCTGTATGGGTGGTTGCCTGGTCCTGTATGGGTGGTGGCCTGGTCCTGTATGGGTGTTGCATGGTCCTGTATGGGTGGTTGCCTGGTCCTGTATGGGTGGTAGCCTGGTCCTGTATGTGTGGTAGCCTGGTCCTGTATGGGTGGTAGCCTGGTCCTGTATGGGTGGTAGCCTGGTCCTGTATGGGTGGTAGCCTGGCCCTGTATGGGTGGTAGCCTGGCCCTGTATGGGTGGTAGCCTAGCCCTGTATGGGTGGTAGCCTGGCCCTGTATGGGTGGTAGTCTGGCCCTGTATGGGTGGTAGTCTGGCCCTGTATGGGTGGTAGTCTGGCCCTGTATGGGTGGTTGCCTGGCCCTGTATGGGTGGTAGCCTGGTCCTGTATGGGTGGTTGCTAGTGTCGAGGTTACAAATAACTGACATATAATTAATTTTTGATGAACAGGTCTCTGTGACCTTGTTATGGTGTCGGATTTACATTATTTATACCTTGTATGTATATTAATTGTTGTCATAACCACACTTTGCATAGATCACATTCAACCCTCACTATTAACCCGGCTCCTCATGCCGCTTTATGTGTATACTTAGAATGTGCTGCACACAGAGAAACAAGTAACCAACTAGTATGTCGAGATCCAAATGCAATGAACAATACACCTCAAGTGGTTGTCTTCGCCATTTACTCTCGATTAGTCATTAAGATTTCATAATACACATTTTGTTTGGCAGTTCCGGGCATCGCCAGGTCGAGGAAGCCACAGAGTATGTTTATCTAATTATTGATGCATATTAAGCAGTAGCTACACGTATATATATGTTCTTGGTAGCTTTACAATCAGCATGGCTAGTTGGCACACGGCACTGTCGAGGATCCTGCAAGGTGCCACAGGCGAGGAAAAGGACGTTTCTAATGTCTGTTTCACATATTCTGGCACATCTCTTTTAAAAGTCTTATTCCTGTACAAACTGTCACAATGTCTAAAATAAGTTGTAATCATTCAATTTTATTTGCTACAAAAACCGGAATTACCAAAGAAGTAAAGAAATACAACCATTTTAATGATTTTTATGCTTGATAATCAATTGTAGAAAAATATATAATCTTATTATGACTATGATAGTATTTTCCCAATTGACTCTTCAGTATATTTCCCAATTGACTCTTCAGTATATTTCCCAATTGACTCTTCAGTATTTTTTCCAATTGACTCTTCAGTATATTTTCCAATTGACTCTTCAGTATTTTTTCCAATTGACTCTTCAGTATATTTTCCAATTGACTCTTCAGTATATTTTCCAATTGACTCTTCAGTATTTTCCCAATTGACTCTTCAGTATTTTTTCCAATTGACTCTTCAGTATATTTTCCAATTGACTCTTCAGTATTTTTTCCAATTGACTCTTCAGTATTTTTTCCAATTGACTCTTCAGTATTTTTTCCAATTGACTCTTCAGTATTTTTTCCAATTGACTCTTCAGTATATTTTCCAATTGACTCTTCAGTATTTTTTCCAATTGACTCTTCAGTATTTTCCCAATTGACTCTTCAGTATATTTTCCAATTGACTCTTCAGTATATTTTCCAATTGACTCTTCAGTATTTTTTCCAATTGACTTCAGTATTTTCCCAATTGACTCTTCAGTATATTTTCCAATTGACTCTTCAGTATATTTTCCAATTGACTTCAGTATTTTCCCAATTGACTCTTCAGTATATTTTCCAATTGACTCTTCAGTATTTTTTTCCAATTGACTCTTCAGTATATTTTCCAATTGACTCTTCAGTATTTTCCCAATTGACTTCAGTATTTTCCCAATTGACTTCAGTATATTTTCCAATTGACTTCAGTATTTTTTCCAATTGACTCTTCAGTATTTTTACCAATTGACTTCAGTATTTTTTCCAATTGACTCTTCAGTATTTTCCCAATTGACTTCAGTATTTTCCCAATTGACTCTTCAGTATATTTTCCAATTGACTTCAGTATTTTTTCCAATTGACTTCAGTATTTTTTCCAATTGACTCTTCAGTATTTTCCCAATTGACTTCAGTATTTTCCCAATTGACTCTTCAGTATATTTTCCAATTGACTTCAGTATTTTTTCCAATTGACTCTTCAGTATTTTCCCAATTGACTCTTCAGTATGTTCCCAATTGACTCTTTGGTATTTTTTCCAATTGACTCTTCAGTATTTTTTCCAATTAAATCTTCAGTATTTTTTCCAATTGACTCTTCAGTATTTTTTCCAATTAAATCTTCAGTATTTTCCCAATTGACTCTTCAGTATTTTTTCCAATTGACTCTTCAGTATATTTTCCAATTGACTCTTCAGTATTTTTTCCAATTGACTTCAGTATTTTTTCCAATTGACTCTTCAGTATTTTCCCAATTGACTTCAGTATTTTCCCAATTGACTCTTCAGTATATTTTCCAATTGACTTCAGTATTTTTTCCAATTGACTCTTCAGTATTTTCCCAATTGACTCTTCAGTATGTTCCCAATTGACTCTTTGGTATTTTTTCCAATTGACTCTTCAGTATTTTTTCCAATTAAATCTTCAGTATTTTTTCCAATTGACTCTTCAGTATTTTTTCCAATTAAATCTTCAGTATTTTCCCAATTGACTCTTCAGTATTTTTTCCAATTGACTCTTCAGTATATTTTCCAATTGACTCTTCAGTATTTTTTCCAATTGACTTCAGTATTTTTTCCAATTGACTCTTCGTAGTTCCGTTTTTGCGTAACAAATCATAACAGCAATGAAATTAATATGCGTACATCACTTTTGGCACATTTTGTTCAAATTGCTGGCATAAAAACCGGACACTCGCATACAGCACGGGACACTCGCATACAGTACAGAACACTCGCATACAGCATGGGACACTCATGTGCAGCACGGGACACTCGCATACAGCACGGGACACTCACATACAGTACAGGACACTCACATACAGTACAGGACACTCACATACAGTACAGGACACTCACATACAGCATGGGACACTCGCATACAGTACAGGACACTCACATACAGTACGGGTACACTCACATACAGTACGGGACACTCATATACAGTACAGGACACTCACATACAGTACAGGACACTCGCATACAGTACAGGACACTCGCATACAGTACAGGACACTCACATACAGTACAGGACACTCGCATACAGTACAGGACACTCGCATACAGCTCGGGACACTCACATACAGTACAGGACACTCGCATACAGTACAGGACACTCGCATACAGTACGGGTACACTCACATACAGTACAGGATACTAGCATACAGTACAGGACACTCGCATACAGCTCGGGACACTCACATACAGCACGGGACACTCGTGTACAGTACAGAATACTCTCATACAGCACGGGACACTCACATACAGTACAGGACACTGCAGAACACTTTCATACAGTATGGGACACTTTCATACAGTATGGGACACTCTCATACAGTATGTGACACTCTCATACAGTATGTGACACTTGCATACAGTACAGTACGGGACACGAACATACAGTTATTTATAATATACATCGATTTGGACTTGAGTGCCATGACTATGATTTCGAAAATGAGTTGCCACGACTACGTAGGACAGACTTTAGTAACAAAATCATGTTTAATACATAGATTAATACTTAGCACATTGGAGCATGCCCATCGAAGAGAGCCCTACAGGCTGCATGCACAAGGGGCGATTACCCGGCTCATATTTAGGGATTGTCTGCAGCATTTTAGCAAGCTGTAGCCCTATGCCTGTCTTGTCTTGCCCCACCCTCCTTTTTGCATGTAAACAATGAGTTGGCATATTTATTGTTTCAAGTTCTGTTGGAGTAGTATGTGTACATTGCCCCGGGGTCTTGCCTTACATTTATCTTGTTACCTGTAATGAAGTTAATATAACATTTCTTGTGCCAACTGTTTTAACCATTTCCCTCATAGAAGCGCCTCTTGACGCCATTACCAATATGACATACATTGATAATGTAATAGCCAAACCAATGTTATATCATAATAAAGGCCAGAATCTCGTTTAGTCGCAGTAATATCTATGGAGGTTGGATAGATATGGCGACTACTTATCCACTGCATGATAGCTAAATGGCTGTCGTTTGTATGGAGATATAATGGTATATTAACCTAAATCTCCATGAAGGAAAGGGTTAAATGGCTGTCGATTGTATGGAGATATAATAGTATATTAACCTAAATCTCCATGAAGCAAAGGGTTAAATGGCTGTCATTTGTATGGAGATATAATAGTATATTAACCTAAATCTCCATGAAGCAAAGGGTTAAATGGCTGTCGTTTGTATGGAGATATAATAGTATATTAACCTAAATCTCCATGAAGCAAAGGATTAAATGGCTGTCATTTGTATGGAGATATAATAGTATATTAACCTAAATCTCCATGAAGCAAAGGGCTAAATGGCTGTCATTTGTATGGAGATATAATAGTATATTAACCTAAATCTCCATGAAGCAAAGGGCTAAATGGCTGTCGTTTGTATGGAGATATAATAGTATATTAACCTATATCTCTATGAAGGAAAGGGTTAATGTATGATGAATTTTCGATATTTTGAAATAGTGAAACACCCAAACGTCTTTAAATGCTCTTGCCCTGTTTTATCTGTCTGTGGCCCATATTGTCGAGCACCCTGCCACCTGTCTACCTCTGTCCTTGTTTATGCTGCAGAGTAATCCCTTTGTTCATCAAATTAAGCATGTAGTGATTAACCGGCTAACCACGTATGACAGATGTACAGGCGGTTAATATTATTCAAATAATATATATTGTCATTATTTGTACACGTTTTAGTGAAGAATTATGCACATCAACTGATTAAACATGCATGGATGGCCCCCTTTGCTTAGCTGTTAAGGTCTTGGACCAACCGTTTGCCCCTCACTGCTGTAGGTTCGAATCTCACTGTGTGTGTCGAATTCTTTCAAGTGAGGAGGCTATCTAGCTGGGTTGCAGAAGGTTAGTGGTTCTATCCAGGTGCCCGTCCGTACCTAGAATACTGCTCGGAAGAGCACCCGGAGTCTTCCTCCACCAATAACAGCTGAAGAGTCGCCGTATATCCTCAGCTGTTTGTGCGATTCTAAACCCCAAAACACAAAAATACGTTAATTGTCCATCCTCGCCTTGCTGATGAATATTACTTTATAACGAAATGATAAAAGCTGTAATGAAGAGACATGAATGATCATTGTAACACTGGCGGATCAGGGATTAGCAGGCGGTACAAGGGGGGTGCACTCACCTTTCTAATATGATATCATAAGTAGTCTGTTTGATAGGGCAGGTGCCAAGCATGCAGAACTCTGCTGATTCTGCAATTTTAGAGCAGAGGTGGGGGGGGGATCGGTGCACCTGTCTGAATCCACTTGTGTTTAACAGGGGGGGGTTTAGTGCACCTGTCTGAATCCGCTTGTGTTTAACAGGGGGGGGGGGGTCAGTGCACCTCTCTGAATCCGCTTGTGTTTAACATGTGCATGAATATATAGAGCTGTGTTAACACTAACAAATTATGGACCTTCAATACGGAGCGGAGTATGCGCCTTCCTCCATCAGTAACAACTGGTGAATTGCCTAAACTGTCGGTGCGACTTTGAATCTCGAATTGTACAGCTGAAGTTGTTATATAGTAGTACCGGTATATGCACGGTGTCTGGTTTATAGATATATGAAATGAGTGCTTAAACAATGTATTATATTGTATTTGTGAATTGTATAGTATATATAATGTATTTGTAAACAGTATAGTATATATAATGTATTTGTGAACAGTATAGTATATATAATGTATTTGTGAACTGTAGTATTATATATAATGTATTTGTGAACTGTAGTATTATATATAATGTATTTGTGAACAGTATAGTATATATAATGTATTTGTGAACTGTAGTATTATAACTAATGTATTTGTGAACTGTAGTATTATATACAATGTATTTGTGAACTGTATTGTATATATAATGTATTTGTGAACTGTATTGTATTATATATAATGTATTTGTGAACTGTATTGTATTATAACTAATGTATTTGTGAACTGTAGTATTATATATAATGTATTTGTGAACTGTAGTATTATAACTAATGTATTTGTGAACAGTATAGTATATATAATGTATTTGTGAACTGTATAGTATATATAATGTATTTGTGAACTGTATTGTATATATAATGTATTTGTGAACTGTATTGTATTATAACTAATGTATTTGTGAACTGTAGTATTATATACAATGTATTTGTGAACTGTATTGTATATATAATGTATTTGTGAACTGTATTGTATTATATATAATGTATTTGTGAACTGTATTGTATTATATATAATGTATTTGTGAACTGTATTGTATTATATATAATGTATTTGTGAACTGTAGTATTATATATAATGTATTTGTGAACTGTAGTATTATATATAATGTATTTGTGAACTGTAGTATTATATATAATGTATTTGTGAACTGTATTGTATATATAATGTATTTGTGAACTGTATTGTATTATATATAATGTATTTGTGAACTGTATTGTATTATATATAATGTATTTGTGAACTGTATTGTATTATAACTAATGTATTTGTGAACTGTAGTATTATATATAATGTATTTGTGAACTGTAGTATTATATATAATGTATTTGTGAACTGTAGTATTATATATAATGTATTTGTGAACTGTAGTATTATATATAATGTATTTGTGAACTGTATTGTATATATAATGTATTTGTGAACTGTATTGTATTATATATAATGTATTTGTGAACTGTAGTATTATATATAATGTATTTGTGAACTGTAGTATTATATATAATGTATTTGTGAACTGTATTGTATATATAATGTATTTGTGAACTGTAGTATTATATATAATGTATTTGTGAACTGTAGTATTATATATAATGTATTTGTGAATTGTATTGTATATATAATGTATTTGTGAACTGTATTGTATTATATATAATGTATTTGTGAACTGTATTGTATTATAAATAATGTATTTGTGAACTGTATAGTATATATAATGTATTTGTGAACTGTATTGTATTATAACTAATGTATTTGTGAACAGTATGTGTCACAGAATGACACGAGGGCCAGCTTATCTCAGGGTCACGGATACCAGGATCAAGTGTATGCATAAAGACTAAGTAGATTTACAATTTTTAATACACATCACACACTTGCAACACAGACAATGAATGGTAGGAGACGTATGTTTGTCCGTAGTTTGGCTCTTCACAGATGGTGGCTTCACTTCCGGTATAGAGTCCGGTCTACGGCTGGCAATGCCGTTAATTTATGTCACAGTTCCGAGATCTAAATCTCTGCCGTTCCACACTCGGCTTTAACTTTAGGCTATAATACACCTATTTAAACATTGGCACGTATGGCCATCACAGTGCTATAATGCACACATTAAAAGCTTGGCAAGTATTGCCGTCACAGTGCTATAATGCACACATTAAAAGCTTGGCAAGTATTGCCGTCACAGTGCTATAATGCACACTTTAAAGATTTACAATACACAAGATCACTAACTCCCTGCGTCCTAAGGACCCTGTCCACTGACGGCGGACTCGATGCTGTACAGCTACCGCTAACCGCTGACACTCTCCAGTATATGGACGTCACCAGCTCACGCCGGCAAACTATCCCAGTCGGCTCGTGCCCCAGCTTGTTATCTTGATCGTTCCGAACAGGATCTACGTCCATGAGCTACACCTCTCACGGCTCCTGGTTCATGCATGAAGCGCCCCTGAGCTACACCTCTCACGGCTCCTGGTTCAGGATCTACGTCCATGAGCTACACCTCTCACGGCTCCTGGTTCAGGATCTACGTCCATGAGCTACACCTCTCACGGCTCCTGGTTCAGGCATGAAGCGACTACAACAATAACAAATATAAAACCCTTGTGCTATGTCAATCTACTCGGCTCTTCTTACCACCTTATATTATAGCATTGTGGTACAACAACAAGACAATAGTGACCATAATGCTTAGACATAGATACACACACATCTATGTATAATCAATACATATGGTGACCTTCACGGTCTAAATATACAACGACTCCGGACTCTTACACAAACTTAGAACCACTCGATAACTTATTACTCCGCTCCTGCAATTTGAGCATACCTGACACCCCTTTCAATAACAGCTGATCACCACCCTGCCCCAGCCATATATTCAACACTGGATTCAACAGTAGTTATTAGTTAATTATTATGTATGTAATGAACAGTAGATATCCATCGTCGTAAATCACTAGAACCACATTTAATAACGATTTACTACAACATGTTTCTGGTAACGTCTCGGAGAGTTGCTTTAGACGACGTTCAGATAAAATAACCTAATGACAAATACGAACAATATAATATATATTTACATACCCAAATCTGTCGCATGTACAATTCCACAACAGTCAAGTGTGATGTTCCGAAAGCAATGTCCGTGCACTGTACGGGACCGAATTTATATAGAGCCTTCACCTGAGTATACGCACGCTTTTTCCATGCATTTTATCAGCCGATATGAAACATACCATATTGACTGCGCGTTCTTATCAGGCCCTGGAGGTTAATTTCACTGATAAAGGGAACAGTGATTTGAAAAGAATAAACCCAAATCTGCTAATACTAGTCAGATTTATATCAAATAAACGGGAATTTCCCTTATAAGTGAGATATAATAATACACCACTGTCCTTTATCTGGTATAGATACATTCGTCCCAATTTATGAGAAAATCACTGAATGAATGTTTCAATGGTACGGCAAAATGCTCTGAAATCCATTGATAAAGAGGCCCCAACTACACATTAGTTAAAATGGTCACTTTCATTTTGTTACAGTATGTATATCTATTGTATTTGTGAACAGATTGTATTTAACTAATGTATTTGTGAACAGATTGTATTTAACTAATGTATTTGTGAACAGTATAGTATTATAACTAATGTATTTATCTCTGTATATATTTCCATGTGTTCCACTTGTGTGTACACACTGTGTGCCGGATGTGTACTTACATTTATGGTAAGGCATCACTGTGTGTAATCCTGTACTATGTCTAGTATATTGTCTACTGCATGGATATTGTATAGCCTTATCATATCTTTCTTTTCATCATTATAGAATGTTGTTTTCAGACCATTTTGATTATATATAATTCAGGATACACACACAGTTGTATTTGGTCGGTGTATTTTTGTTGTTAGCTCTTTGCACGCTGGAGGTGAAAATAACAGTCTAGAGGTGAAAATAACAGTCTAGAGGTGAAAATAACAATCAAATATGTCATGGAATTTCGCAACGACACAATTCTAATGAAATTCCATGACATATTTCCAGAGTTTTCAGTTTCAAATATATAAAAAAAAAAAAATTAATGAATTGTCATCTGCCACAATTATTTGAACTATTTATAGCCTTTATTTTACCCAGCATGCACACAGAGTTAATAAAGCCAGTATGATTTCAATTCCAATTCCGACTGTGATGTACTTAATCGCCGACTTAAAAACAATGCTTGACTGTACCCATTGTCGGCTTCAATTTACTGTATGCAACCCGATACAACAAATCTTCAGTACCATGAAATGTGAAACAGCTGTTAACAGTTACTTCCCCTGAATATTCCTAAAAGTAGATTGGTCCTCTTTTTGGTTTCCTGTTTATATCGTTGTTTCCTTTGCACAACATGCTATCCATATTCTTCCATTTTCTCAACTTATATAATTATTAAATTTCTACATTTCGACAAATATATCTGGTTAGGGGAACAACAGTAAAACAAAGGATTCCAACTAAAAGGACCAATATACATTTTGTGATAAATCAAGACTTTAGGGAGTTAATTGAACAGCCAGTGATGTCGCTCATTTGCTTTCAGTTATTTCAACCGATGTTTGTATTGCATTGTATCATCTTTTCACAGTAAAGATAATTTGTTGTATGAAGTATTATGTAGGATGCAATGAAAGACATCTCTAATTTTCTATTACCTCCCTTGGCAGATAAAGTCTGATTTATTCCAAAATGTGAATAGGTCCTTTTACTTAGAAGCCTTTGTTTTTACTGTTGTTCCCTAACCAGATGTTGCGGTATGATAAATGTGATTTTATCAAAATCGTGTTAATTAACTGATAACAGTCTTTTACAAATAAAGTACCCATTGCATATACTGCATATACTGTAGGAGATCTGTCGAGATATAATAATTTAATACTCGTAAGAAGCGAAAATGGAATAAAATTGCTAGCATGTGCAAAGGAAACAACAATAAAAACAGAGGAAAACACTTAATAGGACCTATCTACTTTTAAGGAGTATTCAGGGGCAGTAACTGACCGATGTCTCTCATTATAGCAATGTAGTCTACACAGATTGATTCTTTATCATCCTTATGTTTCATCATCTTCCAATCCAAAATTATACTCTCATTATTTCTTCTTATTCCTATGCTAGACTTGCATTCTTATTTTAAATGTCAAGGGCCACACAATGTAGCCAATTTAGCCAACTGATTTATAAGCGCTCATTATGTTTTACTTCTAATAGTGTAAGGACGGTATAGATTAACTGGGAGTTACTAAATCCAATTTTTGTCCCGAACAAATGTTTGTGTGACATTTCACTTGTTATTTAAAAAAAATTAAATATTAAAAAAAAATTAGTTTTTTTAAATATTTAAAAAATATATATTTTTTAAATATTTTAAAAAAAATAATATTTTTTTAAGTGTTTTCGCCATTTGACTCGGTAACACGGAGCAGTTAATTTATAGTGACCTTACAGGAATAATTTGTAACTGATTCAATGTTGTTTAACCCATTCAACACCAAGTAATGGTGTTGAAAGGGTTAACTTATTTGTATACATGAATAGTATAACGTGATCTTACCGATTTCTAGTTTGCAAGTTGTTTGTTTTTGCCTATTAGTATCACTACCTGATGGTGCTGTGCTTCTGGAGTAGTTGATGAAAATGGCTGGAATATAAATGTATTTGATGCAAATTCTTCATACTCAATATCGTTGTTCCAATTTGCCCTTGAATTGCTGAAAAATATCCCAAGCCAACATGCTCAAATTGAGAAAAATATTTTATTGCCTTCATGGGTAAAAAAAAAAAGAATAAATTTGATAGTTGTTAGTATGGCAAATTGTAGCTTTATATACACGCATATATGCATATATGCATGTTTAACATTTTGGAAACCCGTCTTCACATTGAGTTTTCACAATTAACCCTTTCAACACCAAGTAACTCACATGGACTGGTCCATGATATTCATAAACCAATAAATGAATCAGAAAATCACATTTGGACAAGTTCATTTATCAAAATGGGTAATTATGTCTAAAAATAGTCATATCACTGGCAAAAAGTGCAGATCCTGATGAGACGGCTCGTCACGAGCCGGTTCATCTGGATCTACACTTTTTGTAAGCCTATTTAGAGGTCTGTGATGTTGAAAGGGTTAAGGCTTGTACCCCGAGCATCACGACTGGATGGATCCATTGACTATGCCGGACAACAAACTATTATAGTAGCCCCGTATTCAACTGACCTTGTGACCTACTATTTACATATGAATATATTATGCAGTTTATTGATATGTGTATTAAAGTATTATGAATAATTGTTTATTAAATGAAAACTAAGTGAAAAAATTCACCGTTTCTTAACAGTTACTTTCAATAATTGTGGCTATGCCGTATTATGTGGAGATATGACCCCTAAAGGGGACGAGGCTGTCCGATTAGTGCAGTGGTTAGTGTGCTCGCTTCTCACCAATGCAACCCTGGTTCGATCCTCGGACCGGGAAGTATGTGAAATGGTACAGTGGTCACCAGATCGGACAGGTGGGTTTTCTCCGGCTACCACGGTTTCCTCCCACACGATTGACCACATTTACTCTTTCATCCGCGCCAACGAGGGCGATTAATATAAGTTGTTAGAACTTGCGTCGCAATCGTTGTCAAATAAATAAAGTTTAAACTTTAATGGGGACGAGGCAATCTGAACTAATATCTTCATTTATTCTTCATTTTCAGTCGTACCCCACACAGAAATGACAATCAAGTTGACCAGAGGGAACAAGCTCTTCAGGAAAAAGAAAAGGAGGTGATAAAAACCATTCTGTATTTTAAATATATTAAGTGGAAAAGAGAAAGGACCTTTGATGAGAGGTTACCGACTGCATCATAATGTACGTACATTACATTGAACGGAACTTTGATGAGAGGTTACCGACTGCATCATAATGTACGTACATTACATTACATTGAAAGGTCCTTTGATGAGAGGTTACCGACTGCATCATAATGTACGTACATTACATTGAACGGAACTTTGATGAGAGGTTACCGACTGCATCATAATGTACGTACATTACATTGAAAGGTCCTTTGATGAGAGGTTACCGACTGCATCATAATGTACGTACATTACATTGAAAGGTCCTTTGATGAGAGGTTACCGACTGCATCATAATGTACGTACATTACATTGAACGGAACTTTGATGAGAGGTTACCGACTGCATCATAATGTACGTACATTACATTGAAAGGTCCTTTGATGAGAGGTTACCGACTGCATCATAATGTACGTACATTACATTGAACGGAACTTTGATGAGAGGTTACCGACTGCATCATAATGTACGTACATTACATTGAACGGAACTTTGATGAGAGGTTACCGACTGCATCATAATGTACGTACATTACATTGAACGGAACTTTGATGAGAGGTTACCGACTGCATCATAATGTACTTATGCTCTCTAACTACCATATAATTATACATATCTAGTACTTATGCTCTCTAACTACCATATAATTATACATATCTAGTACTTATGCTCTCTAACTACCATATAATTATACATATCTAGTACTTATGCTCTCTAACTACCATATAATTATACATATCTAGTACTTATGCTCTCTAACTACCATATAATTATACATATCTAGTACTTATGCTCTCTAACTACCATATAATTATACATATCTAGTACTTATGCTCTCTAACTACCATATAATTATACATATCTAGTACTTATGCTCTCTAACTACCATATAATTATACATATCTAGTACTTATGCTCTCTAACTACCATATAATTATACATATCTAGTACTTATGCTCTCTAACTACCATATAATTATACATATCTAGTACTTATGCTCTCTAACTACCATATAATTATACATATCTAGTACTTATGCTCTCTAACTACCATATAATTATACATATCTAGTACTTATGCACTCTAACTACCATATAATTATACATATCTAGTACTTATGCACTCTAACTACCATATAATTATACATATCTAGTACTTATGCACTCTAACTACCATATAATTATACATATCTAGTCCTTATGCACTCTAACTACCATATAATTATACATATCTAGTACTTATGCGCTCTAACTACCATATAATTATGCATATCTAGTACTTGTGCGCTCTAACTACCATATAATTATACATATCTAGTACTTATGTACTCTAACTACCATATAATTATACATATCTAGTACTTATACACTCTAACTACCATATAATTATACATATCTAGTACTTATGCGCTCTAACTACCATATAATTATACATATCTAGTACTTATGCGCTCTAACTACCATATAATTATACATATCTAGTACTTATGCGCTCTAACTACCATATAATTATGCATATCTAGTACTTGTGCGCTCTAACTACCATATAATTATACATATCTAGTACTTATGTACTCTAACTACCATATAATTATACATATCTAGTACTTATACACTCTAACTACCATATAATTATACATATCTAGTACTTATGCGCTCTAACTACCATATAATTATACATATCTAGTACTTATGCGCTCTAACTACCATATAATTATACATATCTAGTACTTATGCGCTCTAACTACCATATAATTATGCATATCTAGTACTTGTGCGCTCTAACTACCATATAATTATACATATCTAGTACTTATGTACTCTAACTACCATATAATTATACATATCTAGTACTTATACACTCTAACTACCATATAATTATACATATCTAGTACTTATGCTCTCTAACTACCATATAATTATACATATCTAGTACTTATGCTCTCTAACTACCATATAATTATACATATCTAGTACTTGTACGCTCTAACTACCATATAATTATACATATCTAGTACTTATTAGGGGTGACTATTGGGGTCAATTTTACTATTGCGATAGTATTGCGATAGTTAAAATACTATTGCGATAGTATTGCGATAGTATTGCGATAGTTGTAGGACTATTGCAATAGTATTGTGTAAATACATATTAATTAAAAAAATATTCTGTTTCGCATGGAATACACAAGTTTTGTGTATTTATTTATTAGCATGCAATTTTTTCTTTATTATCATGACATCGAACACACTGCACTAATTTACTTGTCCGTAGTGAAAAGTTGAAAACCCACTTGCCCGTATATCCGAACTTTATATGTTTAAATAATATAAACCAACCTTATTTAAAAATCGATACACAGTCCCGCTAAGTTACATGATTGTTTACCTGTCGTCTTCAATAATAAGGCTGCGTCACTTACCCGTTCCCGTATATCGATTTAGCGACCGCGTAGTATACTTGTAACTGACGCATGCGCTATAGCACTTTAAATTACCCATACCCGGGATTATGGGGGTCACATCGCCTACTTTGCTCACTATTCAGTACCAAAGAAGCCATTTTCGACAGTAGTTATTCTTATTGACAGCTGGCTTGTTTTGAGCGGAAAATACATTACATACCCACCGCATTTTACACAGTTTTTATGTGACGGGCGATAACTCTTGACATTTCCGGTTCTTATTCAGGTTATTGTCGGCTGGAAATGTTGTCCGCCACCGTTGTCGGCTGGCTTGTGTTTATTGCGGAAGTTCCGCAGGAAAATAAACAAGAACATTTGCCGATGCTTTCTCATTAAAATACGATTTAAATGCCATGGGAACATAAAGTAAATGCACTCGCCGGTATTTTTACTTGTCCACGGACAAGTTACATTCGAAAATCTACTTGCCCGGCGTAACAAATGACCGATTTCGCCATCCCTGGCAACTATCGAAACTATTGCGATAGTACTGCCGCAATAGTCAATACTATCGATGGTCATATTTACCATCGATGGTTGACTATCGTGACGCTGTCTATTGCGATGCATCGATATTTCGATGCATCGTTACACCCCTAGTACTTATACGCTCTAACTACCATATAATTATACATATCTAGTACTTATGCGCTCTAACTACCATATAATTATACATATCTAGTACTTATGCGCTCTAACTACCATATAATTAAACATATCTAGTACTTATGCACTCTAACTACCATATAATTATACATATCTAGTACTTATGCGCTCTAACTACCATATAATTATACATATCTAGTACTTATGCGCTCTAACTACCATATAATTATACATATCTAGTACTTATGTGCTCTAACTACCATATAATTAATTATACATATCTAGTACTTATGCGCTCTAACTACCATATAATTATACATATCTAGTACTTATGCACTCTAACTACCATATAATTATACATATCTAGTACTTATGCTCTCTAACTACCATATAATTATACATATCTAGTACTTATGCGCTCTAACTACCATATAATTAACATGTCTATCGCTTAGCAGCTTGTTGTGTCAAACGGATGTATTTTCCATGATGCAATAAATACATTGAGAAAATGTTATTTCATGTTGGTGAACTTTGTGTTTCAGTTACGGAAAATGCAGGAGATGTTGGCCAAGATGCAGGCAGAGATGGATGCACAGAAAGGGGCCACGCAGAACGGGGTTCGTTCACATAATGTATAATAGGTGAGTATATACTGGGGCGCAGAAAGGGGTTTGTTCACATAATGTATAATAGGTGAGTATATACTGGGGCACAGAACGGGGTTTGTTCACATAATGTATAATAGGTGAGTATATACTGGGGGTGCAGAATGGGGTATTCACATAATGTATAAATAGGTGAGTATATACTGGGGGCGCAGAATGGGGTATTCACATAATGTATAAATAGGTTAGTATATACTGGGGCGCAGAACGGGGTTCGTTCACATAATGTATAAATAGGTTAGTATATACTGGGGCACAGAACGGGGTTGGTTCACATAATGTATAATAGGTTAGTATATACTGAGGCACAGAACGGGGTTCATTCCCATTATGTATAATAGGTTAGTATATATTGGGGCACAGAACGGGGTTTGTTCACATAATGTATAATAGGTGAGTATATACTGGGGCACAGTACGGGGATTGTTCACATAATGTATAATAGGTTAGTATATACTGGGGCACAGAAAAGGGTTCCTTCACATAATGTATCCCCCCCCCCACTCCAATTTTTGTTCCTCACTGTATATAGAATTTGCACAGCATTGTAATCTGGTGTAGCTTACCAACCAGAAATTAAAAGTTTAAATTCAGAATGCGATGCGTTCTGCCAGAAAATATATCGGGGCACCACCACCGACCTGCTTACTTTGACGTCTTATTTAAATAGTACACCTCTGTTTTTCTTCTATTTTCAGATCATTTACGTAGCCACATAAACCAAGCCTCAAGATTCTACAGCATAATTGACAATACGGACTGCCAAAAATGTTGCAACGTGATTTCAGCTGGATATATGACATAAGCTCGATTAACGGCATTTATAGGGTCAGTTTGACATATAGGGTCAGTTTACACATATGGTACGGTTGACACATAGAGGGTCAGTTTACACATATGGTGTGTTTGACACATAGAGGGTCAGTTTACACATATGGTACGTTTGACACATAGAGGGTCAGTTTACACATATGGTACGTTTGACACATAGAGGGTCAGTTTACACATATGGTACGTTTGACACATAGAGGGTCAGTTTACACATATGGTACGTTTGACACGTGTTTTCAGCTCCATGTGTAATTTAAATTTGATACTCGATTTCAGTTTGTGACAAAAATAAAGTTGCTTCCCTAGATTGTGTTGTTTGTGAAACTGTTTAGTACAGAATGTAGACATTCAACTACTGCTGATTTTCAATCTCTTTTTTTACATAAACTTTTCTATTTTAGTAACTTGCTAGATTTAAACATGTTGTCATTTAATGACTCTGACCATATCAACAATACCCATACATGTGCACAAATAGCTAGAACCCAAAGGGGGACAACTCATTCCAAGAAGGGAGATAACTCTCATTCCAAGAGGGGAGAGAACTCTCATTTCAAGAGGGGAGAGAACTCTCATTCCAAGAGGGGAGAGAACTCTCATTTCAAGAGGGGAGAGAACTCTCATTCCAAGAGGGGACATTAAAACATTTTAAGGAAAATTAACAACTCATAAGCGTGACTTTTTGTATTTTTGTGAATACATATCTCATTTTAAAGAGATTTGGACCTTCCCTAGGGGAACAGCCCCAGCTCCCCATCCCTCTCCCTAAAGGGGGATTTTCACGTGCATATTAGTAGTGGTCCAATTTTTGTGTTTTGTACAATGTATTATTGTTTGTTTCGGTTGATGCAGTTATTGAGTTCACCGACAATATTGGGTCCATAATTATTTAGAAATCGTCCGTTCAGCTTATTTCCCTGCTCGAGTGTCAAATTTCTTTTATTGCGAGTACCCTAACCTTGTTTTCTGCAAGTACATTACCTGTACATTATAAAGTTTTAAATATTTCTGCTCAATTATAAACGCAATCATTTAGATGAGCTGTGTAGTCCTATATGCTGTGCATGCGCTGTGTAGTCCTATATGTCGTGCTATCACTACTTCCACATTGCATTCATTATTGAACTTGTAAATTACAAACCACAAATTCGCCCCCAAATTCCCCTCCACTGCTGAGGGGATGACACATTTCGCTCACTGTTCGGGGATTTCGTGAGTGTTGTTGGAGTTCGATTCCAGGCAGTGCTCAAAATATAGGATAGCACAGGCCTTAAAATGGGCCTGACTCCTTAAATCTGAAAAGCCTGTGTCTGAACAAATCCTGGGCCTGTTGAAAAATTTAAATGCTTTTGGTCGCTTGTATTCAACTTTGATTAATCGAATATATCATCCCTCTACCTTCCCATTGTGCGTTCTTTTTTGTTGTTGCTATTTTTTGCAAGCATCCGATTGTTTTTTAGGCGCAAGTTCGGGAAGAAACAGTTGTAATATTTGTACACGTCTTGTTATTTTTGATAGAGCTTGTATGCTTTGTTCTAAACTTGTATTTTATCCCATTAAGGCCGTTGTAAGTTAATTCCTAGGTTCTCATCCCAAGTTCTGTCCAATATGAGGACGGTTGTTGGGATGACTTATTTTATTTTGACAATTTTTGAAATAAAAATAGATCTAATATGCAATGAATACAAAGATGATATTTGTCTGTTTCCGCGAATTATCGATTTATATTTCACCGGATGAACATTATTATCACGAGTGGCGCTACCCAAGGGTGATGATAATAGCTGTCTATGTTCATCAGTGAAATATTATTCGATTATTCACGTAAATATTTTTTTTTTACGATGGAAAATGATGCAACTGTGTGCTAAATAAGCGCTAAAACATCGTGATTAAACGTGATTAAACAACCATACATGGGATCATAAAAGATTTCACTGACGATTTGAGTAAAATAAGTCCGCCTCCATGGTCGAGTGGTTAAGGTCGCTGACTTGTATACCACTGTAACCTATCATCACTGATGGTCACGGGTTCGAGCCCCGCTCAGGCCATGTCTCATTTATATGAAAAAGTTGGCAGTTTCTTACGGAGGTTGGTGCACCGCTAAGTACTGGTTAACCGCTGGAGCCTGCCCAGGAAAGGTGTTGTTAGGTAAACTGCCCGTCGGCGGTATAGCCCAAAATGGTGCTGATGCAGGCGTAAAACTCGAAATATAACTTGAGTAAAATAATAAATTGTTTTATTTATTTAATATTTATATATAAATTTTAAAAAAGTGGGCAACAATTGATGATGGGTACCGGTACGAGGATCTAGCAATGACTTGAATACTGGTTGAAGCTACTCGCGGCAAGTTGTGTTGGCAAATTAGAATCTCTCTTTGGCTGGTTGAACGATTATTATTTGTGTTCACGTTTGAGTGTTTTTGTACGTTATTGAAATGTAGAGAATCTGCGCAATATTCTGTATAGGGTTGTTGTGAAGTTGTGAAATGGATGACTGTTGTTTTATGTGTATTGAATCAATGATATAGATTGTTGTCGCTAAATGTTCTTGTAAGAAAAAGTGGCATTGCATAATTCCTCAACCCCCTAATGTTCAAGATGTCGAGCGCAAGGATGGACCTGGTGTCAAGCAGAAGTCTATATTGCAAAATATCAGTTTTTATACAAACAATTCTGGTTCCTTACCTCATGTTTGTACATCCTTGTAAATAAGATGTTCAACCAAACTGTTTGGTGCCATGTCACCTTAACCCTTTCAACACCACAGACCTCTAAATAGGCTTACAAAAAGTGTAGATCCAGATGAGCCGGCTGGTGACGAGCCGTCTCATCAGGATCTGCACTTTTTGCCAGTGATATGACTATTTTTAGACATAATTACCCATTTTGATAAATGAACTTGTCCAAATGTGATTTTCTGATTCATTTATTGGTTTATGAATATCATGGACCAGTCCATGTGAGTTACTTGGTGTTGAATGGGTTAATGAAGGTTGGTGGTTCTCCCCCGATGCCCGTCCGTGCTTGTAATGCTGCTCGGAGGAACACCAGTGGTCTCCCCCCCCCCCCGCCAATAATACCTGGTGAGTCACCATATGTCCTGAGCTGTTGGTACGTCTTTAAGCCCCGAAAACAAATATTTCTTCCTGCATTGTATTATGTAGGCCGGCATTGTATTATGTAGGCCGGCATTGTATTATGTATGCCTGCATTGTATTATGTATGCCTGCATTGTATTATGTAGGCCGGCATTGTATTATGTAGGCCTGCATTGTATTATGTAGGCCGGCATTGTATTATGTAGGCCTGCATTGTATTATGTAGGCCGGCATTGTATTATGTAGGCTAGTGTGCTGTACTATGTGTCTACAGCCTCTATATAATCTGTATCCTTTTACAACCTTTACAGATTCATATATATCTTGTAGCAATTGTGTGCTCGTCAATTCTGGAATTGTAGGTAGAAAGTTGGCCTATAGCATTATATGTGCAATAGTTTGTTTTGAATATGTAAATAATGTGATGTTGAATAAACATCTAATAAATCTAATATAGCATACATTTTACTACAAGACATGCGTCTAATATAGCATACATTTTACTACAAGACATGCGTCTAATATAGCATACATTTTACTACAAGACATGCATCTAATATAGCATACCTTTTACTACAAGACATGCGTCTAATATAGCATAACTTTTACTACAAGACATGCGTCTAATATAGCATACATTTTACTACAAGACATGCGTCTAATATAGCATACCTTTTACTACAAGACATGCGTCTAATATAGCATACCTTTTACTACAAGACATGCGTCTAATATAGCATACCTTTTACTACAAGACATGCATCTAATATAGCATACCTTTTACTACAAGACATGCGTCTAATATAGCATAACTTTTACTACAAGACATGCGTCTAATATAGCATACCTTTTACTACAAGACATGCGTCTAATATAGCATAACTTTTACTACAAGACATGCGTCTAATATAGCATACCTTTTACTACAAGACATGCGTCTAATATAGCATACCTTTTACTACAAGACATGCGTCTAATATAGCATACCTTTTACTACAAGACATGTGTCTAATATAGCATAACTTTTACTACAAGACATGCGTCTAATATAGCATACCTTTTACTACAAGACATGCGTCTAATATAGCATAACTTTTACTACAAGACATTCGCCTAATATAGCATAACTTTTACTACAAGACATTCGCCTAATGTAGCATAACTTTTAAGTATACAAAACAGGTAGAAATCTAAAGGATTGGCCCAAACGGGTTTTGCCAGTCATTTATATTAACCGTGTATAAGAAATACATTTTATTTGAATTTTGGAAACATGTTCCAGCTTGAAACCTTATTTAATATCTGGGAAGTGGCTGCCTAATACAGGTTGGCTACTTAATAGTGGTGACCACTAACACAGGTTTGACTGTAGAATATATTTTGTGACAATGTATACCAATTAAGCAGACGTTGGAAAGCAAGTTACCATTAATGTCTTACTAACCATTTATAAGAAATGCATTCTTATAACAATGTGCACAAAGCAATTTCCCACTTACAGTCATTATTCTATCAGTCATCACATTGAATCTACTTCATGGTATATTTTTACGTTGATATAAATAAGGTTTGAAGCCTCCATTGATATAAATAAGGTGTGAAGCCTCCATTGATATAAATAAGGTGTGAGGCCTCCGTGATGTAATGGATACCGTGGCTGCCTTGTAACTGAGAGGTTGTTGGTTAGAACCATGCCAGAAGGTTGTGTCCTTGGGTACCTCTAATCTTGTCGAACCGATTGAATCCATCAGGAACCGTTACCTTGAGTTTGAATAAACTAATGTCACAATTGTAGAAATTTGTGTAAACAATGTACTGCATTAAATGCTTTGTAGAAATCGAATATATTCCAAGATTTCTATTAGTTTGTACAAATTTAGTTTAGCTCGATTGTGAAATAAGTTCTTACAATGTTAGTAAATCGAAAGAGGGAGAGGAGAGAGGAGGCAATGTGGAATTTAAGAGCCTTGCCCAAGGACATAATCATAACGGCTACAGCTCTATACAACACGCTATCACGACTTCAACGTGGCTTCTTTAAAATCTGTTTTTATCGATACTTTGCTTGCAATCTGTATTGATGCTTTATTTTGCATATATATAAAGTTCTATAATAGTCGGACATGCTTTTCATTAAAAAGCTGCTTTGGTGTCGCACATACGGTAGCTTAACCCATTCAACACCAAGTAACTGATATGGACTGGTCCATGATATTTTTAGACCAATAAATGAATAAGAAAATTACATTTGGATCATTTATCAACATGGGTAACTTTGTCTAAAAATAGTAATTTTACTGGTAAAAAGTGCAGATTCTGATGAGACGGCTCGTCACGAGCCGGCTCATCTGGATCTACACTTTTTGTAAGCCTATTTAGAGGTCTGTGGTGTTGAAAGGGTTAAAGGAGCCAATAGCCAGAATTTCATGAACAAATTGTATAATACATTTTTGGTTTTATAATTACCATTCCAATTAACCCTTTCAACACCACAGACCTCTAAATAGGCTTACAAAAAGTGTAGATCCAGATGAGCCGTCTCATCAGTATCTGCACTTTTTGCCAGTGATATGACTATTTTTAGACATAATTACCCATTTTGATAAATGAACTTGTCCAAATGTGATTTTCTGATTCATTTATTGGTTTATGAATATCATGGACCAGTCCATGTGAGTTACTTGGTGTTGAATGGGTTAACTACAATAACAATCTGAAGCAACACGTGTAACATGCCATTCTCAGGGCCCAAACTCTCAGCCCTGCAAGATCGTCCCTGGATACTGACCAAAGGTAAACAAACGTACCATTAGCGGTAGCTTCAGGGACGTCGAGCTCGTTGAACCATCAATTAAGCTTTATTTATTTGACAATGATTGCGAAACAAGATGCAACAACTTATATTAATCACTCTCGTTGGCACGGATGAAAGCGTAAATGTGGTCATTCGTGTGGGAGGAAACCATCAATTATCGTTGTCACTAATATAATTATGAACTTAGAAAGATCATTACTGATCCATCTAAACAGTTAGTATGGTCTAGCTTAGAAGGTACTATTTTCGAAGAATTCTCATCATTTTAGCATCTGGCAATAAGCTTCTTTTCAATAGTAAGTAAGAATCGTGTATGAATGACAGTTGGCCTGTTGTCTGGTAGTTTACATTTTATATGAGTGAAATTATACAAAGTGCCATTTCAAAACGATAGTCTTCCATTTAGGTTAAACAACTTTTTTATTTTAAATTTCATGTACAATATACATATTTTAGCGTGCGATATAAGGGTATGATTTGAAAACTAGGAAAGCTTTTTATAAATTCATCCTCTGATTGATTTAGTTTGTCCACTGATAAAATATGAAATGATGTTCACATTTTTATCTATTACAACATAACTTCTGATACCTTTCTAAAGTAAATAGAATGCATACATATAGATATGCAAGTTTATTTTGTAAGAGAGGCAACTTTTAACATTTCCCACATGGAGATTTAGGCTAATATACCGTACTTACTTGCGTATAAGACTGGATTTTTATCACCAGATTATTGTCTCAAAGTGGCTTCCCGTCGTATAAGCGAGTGGTAAAACTAAATGTTTTTTTGTTTAACCCTTTCCTTCATAGAGATTTAGGTTAATATACTATCATATCTCCATACAAACGGCAGCCATTTAACCCTTTGCTTCATAGAGATTTAGGTTAATATACTATCATATCTCCATACAAACGACAGCCATTTAACCCTTTCCTTCATAGAGATTTAGGTTAATATACTATCATATCTCCATACAAACGACAGCCATTTAACCCTTTCCTTCATAGAGATTTAGGTTAATATACTATCATATCTCCATACAAACGGCAGCCATTTAACCCTTTGCTTCATAGAGATTTAGGTTAATATACTATCATATCTCCATACAAACGGCAGCCATTTAACCCTTTGCTTCATAGAGATTTAGGTTAATATACTATCATATCTCCATACAAACGGCAGCCATTTAACCCTTTGCTTCATAGAGATTTAGGTTAATATACTATCATATCTCCATACAAACGACAGCCATTTAACCCTTTCCTTCATAGAGATTTAGGTTAATATACTATCATATCTCCATACAAACGGCAGCCATTTAACCCTTTCCTTCATAGAGATTTAGGTTAATATACCATTATATTTCCATACAAACGGCAGCCATTTAACCCTTTCCTTCATAGAGATTTAGGTTAATATACTATCATATCTCCATACAAACGACAGCCATTTAGCTATCATGCAGTGGATAAGTAGTCGTCATATCTATCCCACCTCCATAGATATTACTGGGACTACATGAGATTCTGGTCTTTATTATGGACATTGGTTTGGCTACTACATTGTCATTGTATGTCGTATTGATAATGGCGTCAAGAGGTGCTTCTATGAGGGAAAGGGTTAATAAACATTGGTTTGCCTACTACATTGTCAATGTATGTCGTATTGATAATGGCGTCAAGAGGTGCTTCTATGAGGGAAAGGGTTTATGAACATTGGTTTGGCTACTACATTGTCAATGTATGTGGTATTGGTAATGGCATCAAGAGGTGCTTCTATGAGGGAAAGGGTTTATATGTGTTTTTAGCACTCACTTATTAGACGGGAAGCCACTTTGAGCTATGATCAGATGGTAAGAAACTTGTGTTATTGGCGTTAGCGGTATATGTACAATAATACATGTTTACGGTTATTGGTGTCTATAGGTGCTTCTATGTGGGAAATGTGTTCATTCCATGTACGGTAACCCATTTCATTCTGGATACATTTATAGGCTTTTGCAAACAACATAGATCCAGATCAGCCGCAGCATCACGCTGATCAGGATCTATGTTGTTTGCTACATAGCCAAGTGTCTTAGCAAGATCATCTGAATAGCAAACAGCATATAGCCTGGTCAGATGGAACGTTCCGTGGCGGTTGATCTGGCTCTATGTAATTATCCAGAATGAAATGGTTTAACAGAGAGAGAATAAGCTACAGTATCTGTGACAATTACCTACCATATGGAATACATAGTGCCTTCTACGCAGCAAGAAGATAGTCTATACCATTTCATTTGCTATTGTTTGTCAATGTATGTTCGTGTATGTCGTAAAGAATTCGTACAATAATCAAACATTTATCTATACATGATGTATAAAATGCATTGTAGTCATCTTCTACTTCAAATAATAAAAACCAGGAGAAACACCAACCATTCACTTGCTTCTCTGTTTATATCCCTAGTTACGGTGAGCTTTTGTGATCGCCCTTTGTCCGTCGTCGTTGCATCAAACGATAACTCTTCCTGAACCACTAATGGTCACGCGTTCGAGCCCGTCTCAGGCTGCTGCGTCTGGCAGTTTCTTTCAGAGGTTGGTGCACCAAGTAGCCCAAAATGGTGCTGCTGCGGGTGTAAAACCCAAACAAAGTAATCGTAATGAAACGTCCTACATATTGTAGCAATGATCATTGGGTGATCCTCTTTTCAAGATTTGGTCAACTGAGGTCCAAAATGTCACTTCTCTGTAATTACTGGCACGAATGCGATGACATTTTTTGTGGAGCATTATTAGTTGATAGTCACTAAAGTTTGTTCAAACCAGTCCACATCGATTCTTTTAAAAAACCAGTCCACATCGATTCTTTTAAAAAAGTTGTTTTTTACAAATGAGTGCCATGGGTGGGAAAATCGTATGAAATTATAATATAGTGTTAACCCATTCAACACCAAGTAACAGACATGGACTGGTCCATGATATTTTTAGACCAATAAATTAATAACAAAATTACATTTGGATCAGTTCATTTATCAAAATGGGTAAAAAAAAATCTAAAAATAGTTATATTACTTGAAAAAAGTGCAGATCCTGATGAGACGGCTCATCTGGATCTACACTTTTTTGTAAGCCAATTTAAAGGTCTGTGGTGTTGAAAGGGTTAATCTGTAAAAAATCTCGTAAACCACAAAAGTCCAGAGCTTCGATATTTTGCTTGAATCCGCTACTGCAAGTTGTACCCGACTATGACATTGTACATTGGTATAGTCGTTATCACTTCGGCTTTGAAAGGCCCGGAGTTCGCGCCCAGCTGTAGGCATTGTGATTGTGCCCTTTGGCAAGGGCACTTAAATTCCACATTCTCCCTGATGGTGATGGATTCCATCAGGAATTTGGTCTCTGAGAGCGATTAAACTAACGCTGTAAGAACTTGTTTCGCAATCTAGCTACGCTAAATTTGTATAAGTGTACCGTAATCGTATAGCATAAGTTCCAACAAGTCCAAGTTATAACACAAGTATTTATTTATCATTAAAATAAATTGTTACGATGTGCATAAGCACCATATGGCGCTTTCAATCATCCCTCTAATCTAATTTTATCCCATCTTTTATAGAGAAGCAAGCTTGGACATGTATTCCATAAAATGTCAAGCTACAGATGTTCCAGTAAACATGTTTGGCATAACTGCCACTCAATATATCAATTCGGATATATTGTTTTGGTGCAAACACATGCTTGTATGGAAAATAACATGTTACTATTTTGAAATTGTACTGTTTAAACTTAAAACATCAGAGTACATTTCTGATGTAATAGCACACATGTGTGGGAAAACCTTTAATATGTTGATCAGGCATACATGTAAGGGATGTCCATGCCAAGCATACTTGCTTATCTGCCAAATGTATTTGCTTCTCTGCCAACATAAACAGTTAGTACAGTTCCTTGTATAATTGCCTTGTATAGCGACCGTATACAGCATTATTATAAATGGACCAATACTCATGAATATGTCCCATGCTATACAACTAATTATGGAGGTAATTAATTAACATAATCAACATATAACCCCATTATGTTACACAAACACAGGCGTGTCTGAACCACGCTAAGAGCGTATAGAGCAATATTGCGCTAACACAAGGAAGTACTGATAATATGAGAGACATCGGTCAGTTACAGCCCCTGAACACTCCCGAAAAGTATGTAGCTAATCATAAGTTGTTTCCCCTGTTTTTTCGTTGTTTCATTAGCACAACATGTCATCAATTTTCATCCACTTTCTCATCTTATAATTATTAAATTACTGTATCTCGACAGATATCCTACTGTATATATCCAATGGATAATTGTAAAGATTTGTTATCAATTAATTAACATGATTTTCATAAAATCTCAAATACCATATCGCAACATCTTATTCGGGAATGACAATAAAAACAAAGTATTCCAACTTAAACGCCGGTAAACATTTCGGGATAAATTGGACACACAGAAATGCCAACAATGTCGTTCATTTCGAAGTAAGTATAAAATTCTAATTTTTAGTCGCCAAGCTTATCATTTTTACAATTTCAAGGGCAATAACTCTATAGACTTACCGAAGGGATTGAAGAGACGTAGACATATATCAGTATGGGGGTACACAAGGGCAATAACTCTAGACTTACCGAAGGGATTGAAGAGACTTAGACATATATCAGTATGGGATACACAAGGGCAATAACTCTAGACTTACCGAAGGGATTGAAGAGACTAGACATATATCATTATGGAGATACACAAGGGCAATAACTCTAGACTTACTGAAGGGATTGAAGAGACTTAGACATATATCAGTATGGGGATACACAAGGGCAATAACTCTAGACTTACCGAAGGGATTGAAGAGACGTAGACATATATCAGTATGGGGATACACAAGGGCAATAACTCTAGACTTACCGAAGGGATTGAAGAGACGTAGACATATATCAGTATGGGGATACACAAGGGCAATAACTCTAGACTTACTGAAGGGATTGAAGAGACGTAGACATATATCAGTATGGGGATACACAAGGGCAATAACTCTAGACTTACCGAAGGGATTGAAGAGAATTAGACATATATCAGTATGGGGATACACAAGGGCAATAACTCTAGACTTACCGAAGGGATTGAAGAGACGTAGACATATATCAGTATGGGGATACACAAGGGCAATAACTCTAGGCTTACCAAAGGGATTGAAGAGAATTAGACATATATCAGTATGGGGGTACACAAGGGCAATAACTCTAGACTTACCGAAGGGATTGAAGAGACGTAGACATATATCATTATGGGGATACACAAGGGCAATAACTCTAGGCTTACCGAAGGGATTGAAGAGAATTAGACATATATCAGTATGGGGATACACCAGTGCAATAACTCTGCAGCTACTGAAAGATTCCGGGAATATTTGGTAAGTGCACAAAATGGTATGGGTTAAATAATTGTACCAATATGATTAATTTACGCAGAGGTGCAGAGGTACAGAGGTGCAGAGGTGCAGAGGTGCAGAGGTACAGAGGTGCAGAGGTGCGGAGGTGCGGAGGTGCTGCTCCAGGTGGACATTAGGGGAATACTTTATTTATTTAACGATCGCGAAACAACTTATTTTTATCACTCGCGGATGAAAGCATATATGGGGTCATTTGTGTGGGAGGAAACCAGACATAACCCACTTGTCCAATCTGGTGACCACCGGGGCCATCTCGCATACTTCCTGGTCCAATGATTGAACTTTGGTTCCATTGGTGAGAAGCGAGCATGCTAACCACTGCGCTAATCGAACAGGGGGGTAATAATGGTTTATGGTAAACAACAACAAACATCAGTTATAAAACTCCATCTTATATCAAGTTCTGCTTTTGACTTGCAAACATGTCGGACCATCCAACCCTTTCCTTCATAGAGATTTAGGTTAATATACTATTATATCTCCATACAAACGACAGCCATTTAGCTATCATGCAGTGGATAAGTAGTCGCCATATCTATCCCACCTCCATAGATATTACTGGGACTACATAGAGATTTAGGTTAATATACTATTATATCGCCATACAAACGACAGCCATTTAGCTATCATGCAGTGGATAAGTAGTCGCCATATCTATCCCACCTCCATAGATATTACTGGGACTACATAGAGATTTAGGTTAATATACTATTATATCTCCATACAAACGACAGCCATTTAGCTATCATGCAGTGGATAAGTAGTCACCATATCTATCCCACCTCCATAGATATTACTGGGACTACATAGAGATTTAGGTTAATATACTATTATATCGCCATACAAACGACAGCCATTTAGCTATCATACAGTGGATAAGTAGTCGCCATATCTATCCCACCTCCATAGATATTACTGGGACTACTGAGATTCTGACCATTAGTTTGGCTACTACAATGTCAGATTGGTAATGGCGTCAAGAGGTGCTTCTATAAGTGAAAGGATTAAAAAACATGTTTCTTGGCATAACACGACCGATCCAGCTAAATTCCTGGCTCACAATTATTTTATGAGATTATAATTTGTGAGGTATATCACAGGGATGTGGAATATACTATTATGTTATATTTCGGGTTTTACGCCTGCATCAGCACCATTTTGGGCTATATCGCCGGCGGGCAGTTTACCTAACAACACCTTTCCTGGGCAGGCTCCAGCGGTTAACCAGTACTTGGGTACACCAACCTCCGTAAGAAACTGCCAACTTTTTCATATAAATGAGACACGGCCTGAGCGGGGCTCGAACCCGTGACCATCAGTGATGATAGGTTACAGTGGTATACAAGTCAGCGACCGTAACTACTCGACCACGGAGGCAGACTTTGGAATATACTAGTTACTAGGAAACTAGTTAGTAGCTTAATTAACGCAAGCATCATAGACTCTGTTTATTTCCTTTCCTGGTAAAGCCGTTATTTCTTTCTTGGTAAAGCTGTTAACCCATTCAACACCAAGTAACTCACATGGACTGGTCCATGATATTCATAAACCAATAAATGAATCAGAAAATCACATTTGGACAAGTTCATTTATCAAAATGGGTAATTATGTCTAAAAATAGTCATATCACTGGCAAAAAGTGCAGATCCTGATGAGACGGCTCGTCACCAGCCGGCTCATCTGGATCTACACTTTTTGTAAGCCTATTTAGAGGTCTGTGGTGTTGAAAGGGTTAAGGTGACATGGCACCAAACAGTTTGGTTGAACATCTTATTTACAAGGATGTACAAACATGAGGTAAGGAACCAGAATTGTTTGTATAAAAACTGATATTTTGCAATATAGACTTCTGCTTGACACCAGGTCCATCCTTGCGCTCGACATCTTGAACATTAGGGGGTTGAGGAATTATGCAATGCCACTTTTTCTTACAAGAACATTTAGCGACAACAATCTATATCATTGATTCAATACACATAAAACAACAGTCATCCATTTCACAACTTCACAACAACCCTATACAGAATATTGCGCAGATTCTCTACATTTCAATAACGTACAAAAACACTCAAACGTGAACACAAATAATAATCGTTCAACCAGCCAAAGAGAGATTCTAATTTGCCAACACAACTTGCCGCGAGTAGCTTCAACCAGTATTCAAGTCATTGCTAGATCCTCGTACCGGTACCCATCATCAATTGTTGCCCACTTTTTTAAAATTTATATATAAATATTAAATAAATAAAACAATTTATTATTTTACTCAAGTTATATTTCGAGTTTTACGCCTGCATCAGCACCATTTTGGGCTATACCGCCGACGGGCAGTTTACCTAACAACACCATTCCTGGGCAGGCTCCAGCGGTTAACCAGTACTTGGGTACACCAACCTCCGTAAGAAACTGCCAACTTTTTCATATAAATGAGACACGGCCTGAGCGGGGCTCGAACCCGTGACCATCAGTGATGATAGGTTACAGTGGTATACAAGTCAGCGACCGTAACTACTCGACCACGGAGGCAGACTTTGGAATATACTAGTTACTAGGAAACTAGTTAGTAGCTTAATTAACGCAAGCATCATAGACTCTGTTTTTCCTTCCTGGTAAAGCCGTTATTTTCTTTCTTGGTAAAGCTGTAACCCATTCAACACCAAGTAACTCACATGGACTGGTCCATGATATTCATAAACCAATAAATGAATCAGAAAATCACATTTGGACAAGTTCATTTATCAAAATGGGTAATTATGTCTAAAAATAGTCATATCACTGGCAAAAAGTGCAGATCCTGATGAGACGGCTCGTCACGAGCCGGCTCATCTGGATCTACACTTTTGGCAAAAAGTGCAGATCCTGATGAGACGGCTCGTCACGAGCCGGCTCATCTGGATCTACACTTTTTGTAAGCCTATTTAGAGGTATGTGGTGTTGAAAGGGTTAATATACATATAACCCCCCCCCAAATATAACAATTCTTTCGACATACGCACCTCAAATGTTCTGGGTGACAAATAATTGTTTAAGTATGGCCTCAAGTATTTATATATTCACAAGTGATAGTCAAACACGTTGATAGTTTCTTTGATTTTCATAGCTGCATTTGAAAATGTGATTCCATCCAGCTGAGCTACACCCGTTTCTTCATGCACATGTCCGAACAGATGAAGAACTGGTCTGAAAATACAACAGATTCACATTTATGAGTTCAAGTCTCACATTTCACGTTTATATGTTCACGTCTCTATATTGCGTTTTACACATGGATAATTCAAACAATTAATTCAGGATTCATCCTAGGTCACAATTTTTGTAAGAAACCGCAAGGATTGCATCCTTAACCCATTCAACACCAAGTAACTGACATGGACTGGTCCATGATATTCATACACCAATAAATGAATCAGAAAATCACATTTGGACAAGTTCATTTATCAAAATGGGTAATTATGTCTAAAAATAGTCATATCACTGGCAAAAAGTGCAGATCCTGATGAGACGGCTGTGCAGATCCTGATGAGACGGCTCGTCACGAGCCGGCTCATCTGGATCTACACTTTTTGTAAGCCTATTTAGAGGTCTGTGGTGTTGAAAGGGTTAAAGCGACATTACATCACAAAAACCAATAAAATGCATTGTTTTCACGTATAAATGCGTTGCTACTACAAATTCATCCGAATACATCCAAACACTAACATTGAATCAATAAACAGTGTTTTTGTGGTCTACAAACTTTCAAAATTGAAAGTAGAATTTCATATAGCGTCTTCCATGCTCCTGAATTGACGTTTGTTTGTCATCGGAGTCAATACTAAGCGCGAGATAATGTCGTTTAGAGATAATTTAACTAAGATTAGTCAACAAATAAATATGCACAGACACACATGTGAGATATCTATGATACACAAGTTGTATTCTGTATGGATATCGACCCTATTTACATTATATTGTTATGTCAACAAACTGCGTATACGATGTTTGTTTATTAGTTGAAATACTCAGTTTTTGAGGCAAATATTTGGAAACAAATTATACAATATAATAGGAAAATACATTTTATAGAAATTTGCGTTTTCACTGATGTAGTGTCGCTTTAAATGGTATTACATTTATAATTGTATTTAATAATTTTCAACAAAATAGTGTAAAAACACAATACAACCATTAAATACAGCATTTGAATAGAAGATAGAAGGAGTGCTTTACAATGGTCAGTGTAGCTTACTGGACAAGATTTTGTATACAAAATGGAGAATTGGGCCACAGGGGTTGAAGTCATTTAGGCAGAGCAGCTGAGATTTGACTGGGACATTTGTGGCACAGAAATGATTGTTTTGCATATAAGCTGGAAATAGTATAGGCTATCCTAAATCACAAAGTTCCCAAAAGTTCCGGTCCGGGAAAAAAAATTGTGGCATTTTTTGACTTTTTTGATATTTTCATTGGGAATTTCTGGAATAATATCATATCTCCAAAACCGCTTAATGGATTTTGAACAAACTACACAAATATATTAACCACCTTAGGAAGAATATGATAATGTTATATTTTGTCTGTATATGAAAGGTCAAGGTCACATTTCAAGGTCAAAGTTACAAAAATTCAATAAAATATGGATATGCGCCATACTTTCACTTCTAATGATTGGTAGCTCATATATTTCATTCTAATATTTAAGTTAACTCCAGACGAAGTTATAAACATAAGCAATATGGTAAGTATATTTAAGGTTAAGGTTACAAATTGAGGTCAGATGTCCATAAAATGAGATAAAATAACATCTTGTCATGAATGGGTATACATATATAATCTGAATGTTGGAAGCATACCTAACTCTATAAACTTAGTGTATAACACATGAATTAAAATACATACAATTGATACATTGCAGTTTATACATTGATCACATGTCCACTCAGAGTATATTATATTACAAGAGAGAAGTATATTGTATACAGTATACACGTATATACATTATATGTATATATAATTAGGAGAAATGCTCATTCAATATGCCAATATCCACAATGTATTTCTATAGCAAATCTAGAATATCTTCACTGTAATTAAGATTTCTAGCAGCTGATTAATATTTTAGCAATGCTGTTAATATTATCTTGGGTCATATTCTACTCATTGGATCAGTGTTTGATTTTGTCAGTACTCTGCTATTTCTGGTTGATTGGAGCAAAGTCCATCACAGTTGCGACACACTGTTGTACAATTCAGACCAAGCTTTCTGCAGCTGCATGACATACTACGACAACCTGTCTTGCATCCACATCGGACAACTTTTAGAATGTTGGCAGGTGCTGGGGGCATGTCCGACAATTTGGGAATCAATATGCCATGTGATAACACCCAACCATAATCACAAGGATCTTCTTCCAACCCTTTCCATTGCAGTATTTGATGGTATACTCGCAACGAATGATATATGGTTGCACTATGTGTTGGTGGTAATGTTTTAGAGTCAATTGATACAGAGTTTCTTGCTGTTTTGTCCAGGAATAATCTCATTCTGAGTTCATTGATAGATTCAACCTCATTTTCTGTGTAGGTGAGAAGGAGTGCGTTTTCTCCAGTTTTCAGGATCTCGCTGTGTGATACTTCATGGGGAGGTTTATCAAATTGTTCAGCACATTCTCTGAAGCTTGCCGACTTCTTTATTAGCCTTAACGCTGCAAGTTTACCAATGCCGTATGGTCTTGATACCGTATCGCATCCCAGTAATGCGTGAATAAACAAGATGTTTTTACATACTACCTCACCTAGGTATTTCTTTAACTCTAGTATGTTTACAGACTTTTTTCTACATCCTTCACTGTTGAGATGAATGGAGTAGCCATGGTCCTCTGCATAATGGCACAGTAATACTAACAGATCAGTATCTTCACCAACCACCACAGAGTTCATATACTTCGAACAGTCTATGGCCGTCATGACGATATCATAGTCTGCGTCTGCGTTTGCTTGAGTGACTTCAATGCCGGACTCTTCTAGCTTACTAGCTAGCATGTCTATAAACCTTTGTTTATTCTTAGAATTCAATAAGAAGTTTTGCTTCTTTGTATTCATGGTTAAGTCTTCTTGAACCCTGACCTCAGCCCCAACACGTCCACCAGTACGTCTTATGTGGGTGTTATCTTTAGTAGATGGACCAGCTATATAGCCATCAAACACAATATGACTGTTGGTGTAGTTATCTCTTACATACTTTATGTACATTGAACATATCTCATTATATGTTCTGCCTCTTGGCCAGTTGAGTCTTTGAATAAGGCAACCGCCATCAATTACATATATTATTTCCTGTTGTTGGTCAGGGACACTGTCATCAGTCAGTAACTGTTTTGTTAGTTCCTGTGCTAGGGTTGCTTTATTAGCCTGTCTCAATAGTTGTTTGCTCTCGAACAAGGAAGGCGGATAGGTACATAGCTCATATGCAAAGAAATTCTGTAGATCTTCTATTGGTACAGCGCCCTGGGCAGCAGCAACCAATCGCTGGAAAAGAAGCTGTGGGTCAATCTCCACATCATCACCACCAATACTGACACTAGCATTATCATTCATAGTGGTTACTTGGGCCTTCTTACTGAACTTGAAGTCACCCACTTTCTTCCACTCCATATCTTTCAGAATGTTCATGCCCACTTCCCGCCCTTTGTCCACATTTACCTTGTCCCCGGCTACTACACCACTGGCTATACTTCTCAATGACTCTTCTGTGGATTCAAATGGATTTCTATCCATAAGAAAATCTACCATCTTTTTGATATCATCTCTGTCTCTGCTTTGCCTGGTCTCCCCACATTCCTTGTGTTGTTCCTAGTCTCATACCTGTGTCCGCTTAGCTCTTGCATCTTGTAGTTAATTTCAGAACACGCTGGCCTTGAGAGGATCCACTGTGCTCTCTGCGTTTCGTCCATGCCTCGCCCCCGAGTTAGGCCTCCAACTGTCTTCACACTACGCATAAGCATCTGCTCGATGATGAGGTCCGTTGACAGTCCAGCCCAGTATCGGTCCGATCTTCGTACAACATGCATACCTTCCATGAACATACTGTGAACATTGGGGTGTGTTATTGATAGGGCAAGCATTTTGTTTAAATATATGTACGATGATTTTGCATATGCGTTTGTGGCCAGTGGCAGCGAAAAATGGTAGCATTTCTAACAATGACTGAAGGTGAAGGTTCCAATCACCTGTGCGTTCTGCTTTTATAAATGCCTTAAGGATGTCTAGCAATTCTATGTATTGGAGCCATAGCTGGGCTGTTCGGCTTTCTTTCATTTTTGAAATGGCTTTCTGCATCTTGAATTTCATTTGTTCAACACATGTAGATTTCACAACCGATTCAATGTCTACCTCCGCAGCTAAAAGGCCATCTAGAACTTTCATCGCTTCTTCTAACTGTGAACTATTGTCGTTCTCATGCTCATTGTCCCATACTCATCATCTTCAGCATTCTCAGCATTCATGTCTGGCTCAACACCATTTACGCCTGGGGATTTACTGGGACTGTTATTATTTATGTCTACTACATCATTTGCAATCACCAGACCACCTTCATCACAACTCTGACTCATTTCTTCATCCACATTAGTGTTACATCCATTGTCAGTTATGTCATTCTCTTCTATTTCAACACTAGATACATCTACAGCTGAATCATTATCATCCTTTCGGTTATTACTATTATGAGGGATTTCAATATTGAATATATTCACTGCTAACAGCGAACACAGGGCTGACTCTGCCAGTAAATGCCCACGAATGGCTCTGCTGATGGCCTTTCCACTCAGGAGATGTGGAACTACGTTCTCGGCAGGACAGGACCCCATCACAAACTCTATCACACAGAGGAAGTGGCGGTGGACAGGGCACACTCTACGACGAGACCAGCCCAACATAGCACGCCAAGCACCGGATTGAAATCCACAGGGCACACGGAAAAGAGGTCGACCAGTTACAACATGGCGAATGACTCTGGACAGTGAGCTGCGCCGAAGCAGGATGTCCTGCGGGGAAGCCAAGGCAGCAGCAACGGACCGGTCCAAGTGGAGAGCAGTGGTGAAGGCCCTATACCCCAACCGGGGTGAAGAGGATTAAGTAAGTAAAAGTATACACACCTGACTCTTTTAAAAACTGTTCTTTTCAATTCCCTGCATCCCCAATGTTCAACCATATCATGGGAATTTCCACAAATATTGCACGGTTCATTTGAAGACAACAAATTCTTAATGCCAGCAAACTTCTTAGTGGCAAGATCCAACACACCCTGAGGCGGCATATGAGTCACGAGAATGTCTGTGTGTGCTGGTATAGCATCCCAATGGTGTTCAAAGTAACCCTGAGAATTAGAGAAACCTCTTGCATAGGATGTCCATCTTTTAGCAGTCCAAGGTGTACCATATATATTCAGACCTTCAACCTTTGTAAACGTATCTTGTAGATACGTAACTGCAGTCAAATGCTCTTCTAAATATTGTCTGTGTTTAGCATCAAAGCTCAGTTCATGATTTCCAGCTACAAAGATTTTGTGTTTGAATGACATCTTTTGAAAAAATGAATTCATTTCGGTGATAACAGCATCTCGGTCACGGGTCTTGTTTCCATAATACCGACCAACTGAGAAGACGGAAAAATCGCCCGAGTGAATAAGAATATCACCTTCAGGAATAGATGCCCGGAACTGGTCATGTCTCATATGTGTGTCCGAAATATGAACTACCCTAACAACAGATTCCGATCCACCAGAATCAACATTACCAACTTGGTGTACTTTCATCTTGCGTGATCAGCCAGTATACATGTATGTATGGTTCATTAATGTCAAACCCCTTAAGGGGACTTAGACATGTTTTCCTGGGCAGGCTTGGCCGACCTAAGCGGTTAACCAATACTAAGCAATGTGTGTGAGATGCCTTGCTTAATGACACTACATACGTGGCCTGACCGAGTATCGAACCAGGGACTGATTGATTCCAAATCCGATGCTCTACCACTGGACCACGGATGCTGAGAACCAGTCGGTTCTGGTGAATTCAGTAACTCCCTAGAGCGCCACAGATTTCAATCACATGTAATAAGGCAGAGTCTTGGTTGTATTAGTATCCCGATTACTGCGCATGTGCAGTATTTCAACTTTATTCTGCCGAACAACCAGTCACGACTATGATTGGTTGCATTTTAACACTATTGCATGTATATTGTTCTGGAATAGAAGCGCGGTGCTGATCGGCTTGCTTACATTTACTTTATTTAGTACACCACTACATGCACAGGCACCAGACACAAATTTTTTTATATTTTTGGCCTATGGTCATATAGTAAGTAATATATATTACTTACTATATGACCATAGGCCAAAAATAAAAAAAAAATTTGTGTCTGGTGCCTGTGACTACATGTATATCACTACATGATGTATTTGTTTATTAATTCAATTATTAATTGTTCTTACTCTCAATTAGTCCAAATAAATAAGACCTCTACATAAAAAAAATTCTGTTATTTCGAGATTTGAAAAATGCCTGGATAGTAAAATGTCACATTTTTCAAGTCTAAATATTTGGACTAACTCTCAATTTGACATCAATCAGTTGAATCATTATTTGACGTCTAGATTCAACCTTATATTTGAATACATTGAATATTTCCACTTATACCATGTTGCTGTATTTGTCTCTGACACAGTTACTATATATATCAATTATCCCAATTTTGATAAAAAAACGGAAGTAACACTAAAATTAGTTTGTTGACATTCACAACGTTTTTCCAGTTGACCATAAAATTAGTGTAGCGTATTTTTCACTACAAGGTGCTGGACCTCTAAAATATATGATACATTGATCCACTGAACTACCACTAATGTGTTCTATTGCTTGGACCTTTAATGCACACTACATGAACTAATGTGTTCTATTGCTTGGAACTTTAATGCACACTACATGAACTAATGTGTTCTATTGCTTGGACCTTTAATGCACACTACATGAACTAATGTGTTCTATTGCTTGGAACTTTAATGCACACTACATGAACTAATGTGTTCTATTGCTTGGAACTTTAATGCACACTACATGAACTAATGTTTTCTATTGCCTGAAACTTTAATGCACACTACATGAACTAATGTGTTCTATTGCTTGGAACTTTAATGCACACTCCATGAACTAATGTTTTCCATTGCTTGGAATGTTAATGCACACTACATGAACTAATGTGTTCTATTGCTTGAAACTTTAATGCACACTTCATGAACTAATGTGTTCTATTGCTTGGAACTTTAATGCACACTACATGAACTAATGTGTTCTACTGCTTGGTACTTTAATGCACACTACATGAACTAATGTGTTCTATTGCTTGGTACTTTAATGCACACTACATGAACTAATGTGTTCTATTGCTTGGAACTTTAATGCACACTACATGAACTAATGTGTTCTATTGCTTGGAACTTTAATGCACACTACATGAACTAATGTTTTCTATTGCCTGAAACTTTAATGCACACTACATGAACTAATGTGTTCTATTGCTTGGAACTTTAATGCACACTCCATGAACTAATGTTTTCCATTGCTTGGAATGTTAATGCACACTACATGAACTAATGTGTTCTATTGCTTGAAACTTTAATGCACACTTCATGAACTAATGTGTTCTATTGCTTGGAACTTTAATGCACACTACATGAACTAATGTGTTCTACTGCTTGGTACTTTAATGCACACTACATGAACTAATGTGTTCTATTGCTTGGAACTTTAATGCACACTACATGAACTAATGTTTTCTATTGCTTGGAACTTTAATGCACACTACATGAACTAATGTGTTCTATTGCTTGGAACTTTAATGCACACTACATGAACTAATGTTTTATATTGCTTGGAACTTTAATGCACACTACATGAACTAATGTGTTCTATTGCTTGGAACTTTAATGCACACTCCATGAACTAATGTTTTCTATTGCTTGGAATGTTAATGCACACTACATGAACTAATGTGTGTTATTGCTTGGAACGTTAATGCACACTACATGAACTAATGTGTTCTATTGCTTGGAACTTTAATGCACACTACATGAACTAATGTGTTCTATTGCTTGGTACTTTAATGCACACTACATGAACTAATGTTTTCTATTGCTTGGAACTTTAATGCACACAACATGAAGTAATGTTTTCTATTGCTTGGAACTTTAATGCACACTACATGAACTAATGTGTTCTATTGCTTGGAACGTTAATGCACACTACATGAACTAATGTTTTCTATTGCTTGGACCTTTAATGCACACTACATGAACTAATGTTTTCTATTGCTTGGAACTTTAATGCACACTACATGACCAAATGTTTTCCATTGCTTGGAACTTTATTGCACACTACAAGAACTAATGTGTTCTATTGCTTGGAACTTTAATGCTCACTCCATGAACTAATGTTTTCTATTGCTTGGAACTTTAATGCACATTACATGCACTAATGTGTTCTATTGCTTGGAACTTTAATGCACACTACATGAACTCATGTTTTCTATTGCTTGGAACTTTAATGCACACTACATGAACTAATGTGTTCTATTGCTTGGAACTTTAATGCACACTTCATGAACTAATGTTTTCTATTGCTTGGAACTTTAATGCACACTACATGAACTAATGTGTTCTATTGCTTGGAACTTTAATGCACACTACATGATCTAATGTGTTCTATTGCTTGGAACTTTAATGCACACTACATGATCTAATGTGTTCTATTGCTTGGTACATTAATGCACACTACATGAACTAATGTTTTCTATTGCTTGGAACTTTAATGCACACTTCATGAACTAATGTTTTCTATTGCTTGGAACTTTAATGCACACTACATGAACTAATGTGTTCTATTGCTTGGAACTTTAATGCACACTACATGAACTAATGTTTTCTATTGCTTTGAACTTTAATGCACACTACATGACCTAATGTGTTCTATTGCTTGGAACTTTAATGCACACTTCATGAACTAATGTTTTCTATTGCTTGGAACTTTAATGCACACTCCATGAACTAATGTTTTCTATTGCTTGGTACATTAATGCACACTACATGAACTAATGTTTTCTATTGCTTGGAACTTTAATGCACACTTCATGAACTAATGTTTTCTATTGCTTGGAACTTTAATGCACACTACATGAACTAATGTGTTCTATTGCTTGGAACTTTAATGCACATTACATGAACTAATATGTTCTATTGCTTTGAACTTTAATGCACACTACATGAGCTAATGTTTTCTATTGCTTGGAACTTTAATGCACACTACATGAACTAATGTTTTCTATTGCTTGGAACTTTAATGCACACTTCATGAACTAATGTGTTCTATTGCTTTGTACTTTAATGCACACTTCATGAACTAATGTGTTCTATTGCTTGGAACTTTAATGCACACTACATGAACTAATGTGTTCTATTGCTTGAAACTTTAACGCACACTACATGAACTAATGTTTTCCATTGCTTGGTACTTTAATGCACACAACATGAACTAATGTGTTCCATTGCTTGGAACTTTAATGCACACTACATGAACTAATGTTTTCTATTGCTTGGAACTTTAATGCACACTACATGAACTAATGTTTTCTATTGCTTGGAACTTTAATACACACTACATGAACTAATGTTTTCTATTGCTTGGAACTTTAATGCACACTACATGAACTGATGTTTTCCATTGCTTGGAACTTTAATGCACACTACATGAACTAATGTGTTCTATTGCTTGGAACTTTAATGCACACTACATGAACTAATGTGTTCTATTGCTTGGAACTTTAATGCACACTACATGAACTAATGTGTTCTATTGCTTGGAACTTTAATGCACACTACATGATCTAATGTGTTCTATTGCTTGGAACTTTAATGCACACTACATGATCTAATGTGTTCTATTGCTTGGAACTTTAATGCACACTACATGATCTAATGTGTTCTATTGCTTGGTACATTAATGCACACTACATGAACTAATGTTTTCTATTGCTTGGAACTTTAATGCACACTTCATGAACTAATGTTTTCTATTGCTTGGAACTTTAATGCACACTACATGAACTAATGTGTTCTATTGCTTGGAACTTTAATGCACACTTCATGAACTAATGTGTTCTATTGCTTTGTACTTTAATGCACACTTCATGACTAATGTGTTCTATTGCTTGGAACTTTAATGCACACTACATGAACTAATGTGTTCTATTGCTTGAAACTTTAACGCACACTACATGAACTAATGTTTCCATTGCTTGGTACTTTAATGCACACAACATGAACTAATGTGTTCCATTGCTTGGAACTTTAATGCACACTACATGAACTAATGTTTTCTATTGCTTGGAACTTTAATGCACACTACATGAACTAATGTTTTCTATTGCTTGGAACTTTAATGCACACTACATGAACTAATGTTTTCTATTGCTTGGAACTTTAATGCACACTACATGAACTAATGTTTTCTATTGCTTGGAACTTTAATGCACACTACATGAACTAATGTGTTCTATTGCTTGGAACTTTAATGCACACTACATGAACTAATGTGTTCTATTGCTTGGAACTTTAATGCACACTACATGAACTAATGTGTTCTATTGCTTGGAACTTTAATGCACACTACATGAACTAATGTGTTCTATTGCTTGGAACTTTAATGCACACTACATGAACTAATGTTTTCTATTGCTTGGAACTTTAATGCACACTACATGAACTAATGTTTTCTATTGCTTGGAACTTTAATGCACACTACATGAACTAATGTGTTCTATTGCTTGGAACTTTAATGCACACTACATGAACTAATGTGTTCTATTGCTTGGAACTTTAATGCACACTACATGAACTAATGTGTTCTATTGCTTGGAACTTTAATGCACACTTCATGAACTAATGTTTTCTATTGCTTGGAACTTTAATGCACACTACATGAACTAATGTTTTCTATTGCTTGGAACTTTAATGCACACTACATGAACTAATGTGTTCTATTGCTTGGAACTTTAATGCACACTACATGAACTAATGTTTTCTATTGCTTGGAACTTTAATGCACACTACATGAACTAATGTTTTCTATTGCTTGGAACTTTAATGCACACTACATGAACTAATGTGTTCTATTGCTTGGAACTTTAATGCACACTACATGAACTAATGTGTTCTATTGCTTGGAACTTTAATGCACACTACATGAACTAATGTTTTCTATTGCTTGGAACTTTAATGCACACTACATGAACTAATGTGTTCTATTGCTTGGAACTTTAATGCACACTACATGAACTAATGTGTTCTATTGCTTGGAACTTTAATGCACACTACATGAACTAATGTGTTCTATTGCTTGGAACTTTAATGCACACTACATGAACTAATGTTTCTATTGCTTGGAACTTTAATGCACACTACATGAACTAATGTTTTCTATTGCTTGGAACTTTAATGCACACTACATGAACTAATGTTTTCTATTGCTTGGAACTTTAATGCACACTACATGAACTAATGTTTTCTATTGCTTGGAACTTTAATGCACACTACATGAACTAATGTGTTCTATTGCTTGGAACTTTAATGCACACTACATGAACTAATGTTTTCTATTGCTTGGAACTTTAATGCACACTACATGAACTAATGTTTTCTATTGCTTGGAACTTTAATGCACACTACATGAACTAATGTGTTCTATTGCTTGGAACTTTAATGCACACTACATGAACTAATGTTTTCTATTGCTTGGAACTTTAATGCACACTACATGAACTAATGTTTTCTATTGCTTGGAACTTTAATGCACACTACATGAACTAATGTTTTCTATTGCTTGGAACTTTAATGCACACTACATGAACTAATGTGTTCTATTGCTTGGAACTTTAATGCACACTACATGAACTAATGTTTTCTATTGCTTTGAACTTTAATGCACACTACATGAACTAATGTTTTCTATTCAGCACCGACAACCTGGCGGTCGTACTCATCGAGAGAGATGATTCATTTAAGGTGTTCTCGATGTATTTTCTCCTAACTCAAATGAATAAACTCATCGAAGATGGAGAATATACTATTTTCGCTCCAACAGACTTGGCGTTCGGTAGATATTCCCACTTCAACGACATTCGCCAGGACATGCCCAACGTCCTATCTCTCTACTTGGAGGTGTTAAAGTACCATATGGTACCTGGAGCTAGGACGACCCACCACCTGACGAATGGAGAACGACTGTTTACATTACACAGATCCCAAGTTAATATCACCATCACAAGCAATGGTATGATGGTGGACAATGCTAAGGTAGTCCAGGCCGACATCCCTGCTTCCAATGGCGTTGTGTTTGCCATAGACCATGTCTTGTTTCCTCCAGATCTGCTGCATCAACTAATCCAAGGATAACATGGAGAAGTGGGGCCTCCAGAGGGCGAAGTCAGGGTCGCTAGGGCGACAATTTCGCCCACTAGAATGATCCCTGCATCATAGACTGATGCTTCATGCCATGGTTGGTACTTGGTAATAAAACACAAGGGATTTTGGAGATGAAGCACTGACCACCTTTGTGTTATAGACATATTCAAAGGGCCGTAAATCCGCCAAAACATGGACAGACAAAATGTTATTCAGAACAGGATTAAAATGTGCCCCATTAGACAATACTGCATCCACATCCACTGCGCTATGTCGTGATAGCGCAGTGGATGCGCGTTCACATCAGGTGCGAAAGGTCCTGAGTTCGAGCCCCATTGGAGCCGTTTCGATTGTGCCCTCAGGCAAGGCATTTAAATTCCACGTTGCCTCTTCTCTCTCCCTCGTGGCGATGGATTCCATCAGGAATGAGGTCTCGAGAGTGATTTATATCAGTTGAAATAACTTGTTTCGCAATCGAGCTAAAATAAATTTGTATAAACTAATGTTTTCTATTGCTTGGAACTTTGATGCACACTCCATGAACTAATGTGTTCTATTGCTTGAAACTTTAATGCACACTACATGAACTAATGTGTTCTATTGCTTGGAACTTTAATGCACACTACATGAACTAATGTTTTCTATTGCTTGGAACTTTAATGCACACTACATGAACTAATGTGTTCTATTGCTTGGAACTTTAATGCACACTACATGAACTAATGTTTTCTATTGCTTGGAACTTTAATGCACACTACATGAACTAATGTTTTATTGCTTGGAACTTTAATGCACACTACATGAACTAATGTGTTCTATTGCTTGGAACTTTAATGCACACTACATGAACTAATGTTTTCTATTGCTTGGAACTTTAATGCACACTACATGAACTAAGTTTTCTATTGCTTGGAACTTTAATGCACACTACATGAACTAATGTGTTCTATTGCTTGGAACTTTAATGCACACTACATGAACTAATGTGTTCTATTGCTTGGAACTTTAATGCACACTACATGAACTAATGTGTTCTATTGCTTGGAACTTTAATGCACACTACATGAACTAATGTTTTCTATTGCTTGGAACTTTAATGCACACTACATGAACTAATGTGTTCTATTGCTTGGTACTTTAATGCACACTACATGAACTAATGTGTTCTATTGCTTGGAACTTTAATGCACACTACATGAACTAATGTGTTCTATTGCTTGGAACTTTAATGCACACTACATGAACTAATGTTTTCTATTGCTTGGAACTTTAATGCACACTACATGAACTAATGTGTTCTATTGCTTGGAACTTTAATGCACACTACATGAACTAATGTGTTCTATTGCTTGGAACTTTAATGCACACTACATGAACTAATGTGTTCTATTGCTTGGAACTTTAATGCACACTACATGAACTAATGTGTTCTATTGCTTGGAACTTTAATGCACACTACATGAACTAATGTTTTCTATTGCTTGGAACTTTAATGCACACTACATGAACTAATGTGTTCTATTGCTTGGAACTTTAATGCACACTACATGAACTAATGTTTTCTATTGCATCGAAACCTGTCGTACTCATCAATACATGAACTAATGTGTTCTATTGCTTGAAACTTTAATGCACACTCATGAACTAATGTATTCTATTGCTTGGAACTTTAATGCACACTACATGGACATGCCAATGTCCTATCTATCTACTTGGAACTGTTAAACTACATATGTACCTGGAACTAAACGCACACTACATGAACAATGTTTACATTACACAGAAATTAATCACCAACACAACCAATGTATATGTGGACAATGCAAACTACCAAGAACAATCCCTGCTTACATGCACACTACATGAACAAATCTTTTCTATTGCTGCAACAATAATCCACACTCCACGAACTAAGTGCTAGCTTCGCACTAAATGCACACATCATAGACTAATGTGTTCTATTGCTTGGAACTTTAATGCACACTTACATGAACTAATGTGTTCTATTGCTTGGAACTTTAATGCACACTACATGAACTAATGTTATTCGATTAAAATTGCCCATTAAACAATATGCACACTACATGAACTAATGTCTCATAGCCAGTAATGCACACAACATGAACTAATGAGTTCAGCTTGGAACTTTAATGCACACTACATAAAATGTGTTCTATTCCTTGGCAATGCACTCCATGAACTAATGATTTCTATTGCTTGAAAAACTGTTTAATGCACACTACATGAACTAATGTTTTCTATTGCTTGGAACTTTAATGCACACTACATGAACTAATGTGTTCTATTGCTTGAAACTTTAATGCACACTACATGAACTAATGTGTTCTATTGCTTGGTACTTTAATGCACACTACATGAACTAATGTGTTCTATTGCTTGGAACTTTAATGCACACTACATGAACTAATGTTTTCTATTGCTTGGAACTTTAATGCACACTACATGAACTAATGTTTTCTATTGCTTGGAACTTTAATGCACACTACATGAACTAATGTGTTCTATTGCTTGGAACTTTAATGCACACTACATGAACTAATGTTTTCTATTGCTTGGAACTTTAATGCACACTACATGAACTAATGTGTTCTATTGCTTGGAACTTTAATGCACACTACATGAACTAATGTTTTCTATTGCTTGGAACTTTAATGCACACTACATGAACTAATGTGTTCTATTGCTTGTAACTTTAATGCACACTACATGAACTAATGTGTTCTATTGCTTGGAACTTTAATGCACACTACATGAACTAATGTGTTCTATTGCTTGGAACTTTAATGCACACTACATGAACTAATGTGTTCTATTGCTTGGAACTTTAATGCACACTACATGAACTAATGTTTTCTATTGCTTTGAACTTTAATGCACACTACATGAACTAATGTTTTCTATTGCTTTGAACTTTAATGTACACTACATGAACTAATGTTTTCTATGGCTTTGACCTTTAATGCACACTACATGAACTAATGTTTTCTATTGCTTGGAACTTTAATGCACACTACATGAACTAATGTGTTCTATTGCTTGGTACTTTAATGCACACTACATGAACTAATGTTTTCTATTTCTTGGAACTTTAATGTACACTACATGAACTAATGTTTTCTATTGCTTGGAACTTTAATGCACACTACATGAACTAATGTTTTCTATTGCTTGGAACTTTAATGCACACTACATGAACTAATGTGTTCTATTGCTTGGTACTTTAATGCACACTACATGAACTAATATGTTCTATTGCTTGGAACTTTAATGCACACTACATGAACTAATGTGTTCTATTGCTTGGAACTTTAATGCACACTACATGAACTAATGTGTTCTATTGCTTGGAACTTTAATGCACACTACATGAACTAATGTGTTCTATTGCTTGGAACTTTAATGCACACTACATGATCTAATGTGTTCTATTGCTTGGAACTTTAATGCACACTACATGAAATGTGTTCTATTGCTTGGAACTTTAATGCACACTACATGAACTAATGTGTTCTATTGCTTGGACTTTAATGCACACTACATGAACTAATGTGTTCTATTGCTTGGAACTTTAATGCACACTACATGAACTAATGTGTTCTATTGCTTGGAACTTTAATGCACACTACATGAACTAATGTGTTCTATTGCTTGGAACTTTAATGCACACTACATGAACTAATGTGTTCTATTGCTTGGAACTTTAATGCACATTACATGAACTAATGTTTTCTATTGCTTTGAACTTAATGCACACTACATGAACTAAGTTTCATGCTTTGAACTTTAAGTACACTACATGAACTAATGTTTCTATGCTTGAACTTTAATGCACACTACATGAACTAATGTTTTCTATTGCTTGGAACTTTAATGCACACTACATGAACTAATGTGTTCTATTGCTTGGAACTTTAATGCACACTACATGAACTAATGTTTTCTATTGCTTTGAACTTTAATGCACACTACATGAACTAATGTTTTCTATTCAGCACCGACAACCTCTCGTACTCACAAGAGATGACATTAATGTTCTCTATTCTTAACTCAAATGCAAACTCATGAAATAATATACTATTGCTTGGAACTTAACGCACACACATGAACAATCTCTCTACTTGGAACTTTAAAGCCACAACACCCACCACCTGACGAATGGAGAACGACTGTTTACATTACACAGATCCCAAGTTAATATCACCATCACAAGCAATGGTATGATGGTGGACAATGCTAAGGTAGTCCAGGCCGACATCCCTGCTTCCAATGGCTTGTGTTTGCCATAGACCATTCTTGTCCTCCCGATCTGCTGCATCAACTAATCCAAGGATAACATGGAGAAGTGGGCCTCCAGAGGGCGAAGTCAGGGTCGCTAAGGCGACAATTTCGCCCACTAGAATGATCCCTGCATCATAGACTGATGCTTCATGCCATGGTTGGTACTTGGTAATAAAACACAAGGGATTTTGGAGATGAAGCACTGACCACCTTTGTGTTATAGACATATTCAAAGGGCCGTAAATCCGCCAAAACATGGACAGACAAAATGTTATTCAGAACAGGATTAAAATGTGCCCCATTAGACAATACTGCATCCACATCCACTGCGCTATGTCGTGATAGCGCAGTGGATGCGCGTTCACATCAGGTGCGAAAGGTCCTGAGTTCGAGCCCCATTGGAGCCGTTTCGATTGTGCCCTCAGGCAAGGCATTTAAATTCCACGTTGCCTCTTCTCTCTCCCTCGTGGCGATGGATTCCATCAGGAATGAGGTCTCGAGAGTGATTTATATCAGTTGAAATAACTTGTTTCGCAATCGAGCTAAAATAAATTTGTATAAACTAATGTTTTCTATTGCTTGGAACTTTGATGCACACTCCATGAACTAATGTGTTCTATTGCTTGGAACTTTAATGCACACTACATGAACTAATGTGTTCTATTGCTTGGAACTTTAATGCACACTACATGAACTAATGTGTTCTATTGCTTGGAACTTTAATGCACACTACATGAACTAATGTGTTCTATTGCTTGGAACTTTAATGCACACTACATGAACTAATGTTTTCTATTGCTTGGAACTTTAATGCACACTACATGAACTAATGTTTTTATTGCTTGGAACTTTAATGCACACTACATGAACTAATGTGTTCTATTGCTTGGAACTTTAATGCACACTACATGAACTAATGTTTTCTATTGCTTGGAACTTTAATGCACACTACATGAACTAATGTTTTCTATTGCTTGGAACTTTAATGCACACTACATGAACTAATGTGTTCTATTGCTTGGAACTTTAATGCACACTACATGAACTAATGTGTTCTATTGCTTGGAACTTTAATGCACACTACATGAACTAATGTGTTCTATTGCTTGGAACTTTAATGCACACTACATGAACTGATGTTTTCTATTGCTTGGAACTTTAATGCACACTACATGAACTAATGTTTTCTATTGCTTGGAACTTTAATGCACACTTCATGAACTAATGTTTTCTATTGCTTGGAACTTTAATGCACACTACATGAACTAATGTGTTCTATTGCTTGGAACTTTAATGCACACTACATGAACTGATGTTTTCTATTGCTTGGAACTTTAATGCACATTACATGAACTCATGTTTTCTATTGCTTGGAACTTTAATGCACACTACATGAACTAATGTGTTCTATTGCTTGGAACGTTAATACACACTACATGAACTAATGTTTTCTATTGCTTGGAACTTTAATGCACACTACATGAACTAATGTTTTCTATTGCTTGGAACTTTAATGCACACTACATGAACTAATGTTTTCTATTGCTTGGAACTTTAATGCACACTACATGAACTAATGTGTTCTATTGCTTGGAACTTTAATGCACACTACATGAACTAATGTTTTCTATTCAGCACCGACAACCTGGCGGTCGTACTCATCGATAGAGATGATTCATTTAAGGTGTTCTCGATGTATTTTCTCCTAACTCAAATGAATAAACTCATCGAAGATGGAGAATATACTATTTTCGCTCCAACAGACTTGGCGTTCGGTAGATATTCCCACTTCAACGACATTCGCCAGGACATGCCCAACGTCCTATCTCTCTACTTGGAGGTGTTAAAGTACCATATGGTACCTGGAGCTAGGACGACCCACCACCTGACGAATGGAGAACGACTGTTTACATTACACAGATCCCAAGTTAATATCACCATCACAAGCAATGGTATGATGGTGGACAATGCTAAGGTAGTCCAGGCCGACATCCCTGCTTCCAATGGCGTTGTGTTTGCCATAGACCATGTCTTGTTTCCTCCCGATCTGCTGCATCAACTAATCCAAGGATAACATGGAGAAGTGGGGCCTCCAGAGGGCGAAGTCAGGGTCGCTAAGGCGACAATTTCGCCCACTAGAATGATCCCTGCATCATAGACTGATGCTTCATGCCATGGTTGGTACTTGGTAATAAAACACAAGGGATTTTGGAGATGAAGCACTGACCACCTTTGTGTTATAGACATATTCAAAGGGCCGTAAATCCGCCAAAACATGGACAGACAAAATGTTATTCAGAACAGGATTGCAATGTGCCCCGTTAGACAATACTGCATCCACATCCACTGCGCTATGTCGTGATAGCGCAGTGGATGCGCGTTCACATCAGGTGCGAAAGGTCCTGAGTTCGAGCCCCACTGGAGCCGTTTCGATTGTGCCATCAGGCAAGGCATTTAAATTCCACGTTGCCTCTTCTCTCTCCCTCGTGGCGATGGATTCCATCAGGAATGAGGTCTCGAGAGTGATTTATATCAGTTGAAATAACTTGTTTCGCAATCGAGCTAAAATAAATTTGTATAAACTAATATTTTCACACTCCATGAACTAATGTTTTCTATTGCTTGGAACTTTAATGCACACTACATGAACTAATGTTTTCTATTGCTTGGAACTTTAATGCACACTACATGAACTAATGTGTTCTATTGCTTGGAACTTTAATGCACACTACATGAACTAATGTGTTCTATTGCTTTGAACTTTAATGCACACTACATGAACTAATGTTTTCTATTGCTTGGAACTTTAATGCACACTACATGAACTAATGTTTTCTATTGCTTGGAACTTTAATGCACACTACATGAACTAATGTTTTCTATTGCTTGGAACTTTAATGCACACTACATGAACTAATGTGTTCTATTGCTTGGAACTTTAATGCACACTACATGAACTAATGTTTTCTATTGCTTGGAACTTTAATGCACACTACATGAACTAATGTTTTCTATTGCTTGGAACTTTAATGCACACTTCATGAACTAATGTGTTCTATTGCTTGGAACTTTAATGCACACTACATGAACTAATGTGTTCTATTGCTTGGAACTTTAATGCACACTACATGAACTAATGTGTTCTATTGCTTGGAACTTTAATGCACACTACATGAACTAATGTGTTCTATTGCTTGAAACTTTAATGCACACTACATGAACTAATGTGTTCTATTGCTTGGAACTTTAATGCACACTCATGAACTAATGTTTTCCATTGCTTGGAACTTTAATGCACACTACATGAACTAATGTGTTCTATTGCTTGGAACTTTAATGCACACTACATGAACTAATGTGTTCTATTGCTTGGAACTTTAATGCACACTACATGAACTAATGTGTTCTATTGCTTGGAACTTTAATGCACACTACATGAACTAATGTTTTCTATTGCTTGGAACTTTAATGCACACTACATGAACTAATGTGTTCTATTGCTTGGAACTTTAATGCACACTTCATGAACTAATGTGTTCTATTGCTTGGAACTTTAATGCACACTACATGAACTAATGTGTTCTATTGCTTGGAACTTTAATGCACACTACATGAACTAATGTGTTCTATTGCTTGGAACTTTAATGCACACTACATGAACTAATGTTTTCTATTGCTTGGAACTTTAATGCACACTACATGAACTAATGTGTTCTATTGCTTGGAACTTTAATGCACACTACATGAACTAATGTTTTCTATTGCTTGGAACTTTAATGCACACTACATGAACTAATGTGTTCTATTGCTTGGAACTTTAATGCACACTACATGAACTAATGTGTTCTATTGCTTGGAACTTTAATGCACACTACATGAACTAATGTGTTCTATTGCTTGGAACTTTAATGCACACTACATGAACTAATGTTTTCTATTGCTTGGAACTTTAATGCACACTACATGAACTAATGTTTTCTATTGCTTGGAACTTTAATGCACACTACATGAACTAATGTGTTCTATTGCTTGGAACTTTAATGCACACTACATGAACTAATGTTTTCTATTGCTTGGAACTTTAATGCACACTACATGAACTAATGTTTTCTATTGCTTGGAACTTTAATGCACACTACATGAACTAATGTTTTCTATTGCTTGGAACTTTAATGCACACTACATGAACTAATGTTTTCCATTGCTTGGAACTTTAATGCACACTACATGAACTAATGTGTTCTATTGCTTGGAACTTTAATGCACACTACATGAACTAATGTTTTCTATTGCTTGGAACTTTAATGCACACTACATGAACTAATGTGTTCTATTGCTTGGAACTTTAATGCACACTACATGAACTAATGTTTTCTATTGCTTGGAACTTTAATGCACACTACATGAACTAATGTGTTCTATTGCTTGGAACTTTAATGCACACTTCATGAACTAATGTTTTCTATTGCTTGGAACTTTAATGCACACTACATGAACTAATGTGTTCTATTGCTTGGAACTTTAATGCACACTACATGAACTAATGTGTTCTATTGCTTGGAACTTTAATGCACACTACATGAACTAATGTGTTCTATTGCTTGGAACTTTAATGCACACTACATGAACTAATGTTTTCTATTGCTTGGAACTTTAATGCACACTTCATGAACTAATGTGTTCTATTGCTTGGAACTTTAATGCACACTACATGAACTAATGTTTTCTATTGCTTGGAACTTTAATGCACACTCCATGAACTAATGTTTTCTATTGCTTGGTACTTTAATGCACACTACATGAACTAATGTTTCTATTGCTTGGAACTTTAATGCACACTACATGAACTAATGTGTTCTATTGCTTGGAACTTTAATGCACACTACATGAACTAATGTGTTCTATTGCTTGGAACTTTAATGCACACTACATGATCTAATGTGTTCTATTGCTTGGAACTTTAATGCACACTACATGAACTAATGTGTTCTATTGCTTGGAACTTTAATGCACACTACATGAACTAATGTGTTCTATTGCTTGGTACATTAATGCACACTACATGAACTAATGTTTTCTATTGCTTGGAACTTTAATGCACACTTCATGAACTAATGTTTTCTATTGCTTGGAACTTTAATGCACACTACATGAACTAATGTGTTCTATTGCTTGGAACTTTAATGCACACTACATGAACTAATGTTTTCTATTGCTTTGAACTTTAATGCACACTACATGAACTAATGTGTTCTATTGCTTGGAACTTTAATGCACACTTCATGAACTAATGTTTTCTATTGCTTGGAACTTTAATGCACACTCCATGAACTAATGTTTTCTATTGCTTGGAACATTAATGCACACTACATGAACTAATGTTTTCTATTGCTTGGAACTTTAATGCACACTACATGAACTAATGTTTTCTATTGCTTGGAACTTTAATGCACACTACATGAACTAATGTGTTCTATTGCTTGGAACTTTAATGCACACTACATGAACTAATGTGTTCTATTGCTTGGAACTTTAATGCACACTACATGAACTAATGTGTTCTATTGCTTGGAACTTTAATGCACACTACATGAACTAATGTGTTCTATTGCTTGGTACATTAATGCACACTACATGAACTAATGTTTTCTATTGCTTGGAACTTTAATGCACACTTCATGAACTAATGTTTTCTATTGCTTGGAACTTTAATGCACACTACATGAACTAATGTGTTCTATTGCTTGGAACTTTAATGCACACTACATGAACTAATGTTTTCTATTGCTTGGAACTTTAATGCACACTACATGAACTAATGTTTTCTATTGCTTGGAACTTTAATGCACACTACATGAACTAATGTTTTCTATTGCTTGGAACTTTAATGCACACTTCATGAACTAATGTGTTCTATTGCTTTGTACTTTAATGCACACTTCATGAACTAATGTGTTCTATTGCTTGGAACTTTAATGCACACTACATGAACTAATGTGTTCTATTGCTTGGAACTTTAATGCACACTACATGAACTAATGTTTTCTATTGCTTGGTACTTTAATGCACACTACATGAACTAATGTGTTCTATTGCTTGGAACTTTAATGCACACTACATGAACTAATGTTTTCTATTGCTTGGAACTTTAATGCACACTACATGAACTAATGTTTTCTATTGCTTGGAACTTTAATGCACACTACATGAACTAATGTGTTCTATTGCTTGGAACTTTAATGCACACTACATGAACTAATGTTTTCTATTGCTTGGAACTTTAATGCACACTACATGAACTAATGTGTTCTATTGCTTGGAACTTTAATGCACACTACATGAACTAATGTGTTCTATTGCTTGGAACTTTAATGCACACTACATGAACTAATGTGTTCTATTGCTTGGAACTTTAATGCACACTACATGAACTAATGTTTTCTATTGCTTGGAACTTTAATGCACACTACATGAACTAATGTTTTCTATTGCTTGGAACTTTAATGCACACTACATGAACTAATGTTTTCTATTGCTTGGAACTTTAATGCACACTACATGAACTAATGTGTTCTATTGCTTGGAACTTTAATGCACACTACATGAACTAATGTTTTCTATTGCTTGGAACTTTAATGCACACTACATGAACTAATGTTTTCTATTGCTTGGAACTTTAATGCACACTACATGAACTAATGTGTTCTATTGCTTGGAACTTTAATGCACACTTCATGAACTAATGTGTTCTATTGCTTGGAACTTTAATGCACACTTCATGAACTAATGTGTTCTATTGCTTGGAACTTTAATGCACACTACATGAACTAATGTGTTCTATTGCTTGGAACTTTAATGCACACTACATGAACTAATGTTTTCTATTGCTTGGAACTTTAATGCACACTACATGAACTAATGTGTTCTATTGCTTGGAACTTTAATGCACACTACATGAACTAATGTGTTCTATTGCTTGGAACTTTAATGCACACTACATGAACTAATGTGTTCTATTGCTTGGAACTTTAATGCACACTACATGAACTAATGTTTTCTATTGCTTGGAACTTTAATGCACACTACATGAACTAATGTTTTCTATTGCTTGGAACTTTAATGCACACTACATGAACTAATGTGTTCTATTGCTTGGAACTTTAATGCACACTACATGAACTAATGTGTTCTATTGCTTGGAACTTTAATGCACACTACATGAACTAATGTGTTCTATTGCTTGGAACTTTAATGCACACTACATGAACTAATGTGTTCTATTGCTTGGAACTTTAATGCACACTACATGAACTAATGTTTCATTGCTTGAACTTAATGCACACTACATGAACTAATGTGTTCTATTGCTTGGAACTTTAATGCACACTCATGAACTAATGTTTTCTATTGCTTGGAACTTAATGCACACTACATGAACTAATGTGTTCTATTGCTTGGAACTTTAATGCACACTACATGAACTAATGTGTTCTATTGCTTGGAACTTTAATGCACACTACATGAACTAATGTGTTCTATTGCTTGGAACTTTAATGCACACTACATGAACTAATGTGTTCTATTGCTTGGAACTTTAATGCACACTACATGAACTAATGTTTTCTATTGCTTGGAACTTTAATGCACACTACATGAACTAATGTTTTCTATTGCTTGGAACTTTAATGCACACTACATGAACTAATGTGTTCTATTGCTTGGAACTTTAATGCACACTTCATGAACTAATGTGTTCTATTGCTTGGAACTTTAATGCACACTACATGAACTAATGTGTTCTATTGCTTGGAACTTTAATGCACACTACATGAACTAATGTTTTCTATTGCTTGGAACTTTAATGCACACTACATGAACTAATGTGTTCTATTGCTTGGAACTTTAATGCACACTACATGAACTAATGTTTTCTATTGCTTGGAACTTTAATGCACACTACATGAACTAATGTTTTCTATTGCTTGGAACTTTAATGCACACTACATGAACTAATGTTTTCTATTGCTTGGAACTTTAATGCACACTACATGAACTAATGTTTTCTATTGCTTGGAACTTTAATGCACACTACATGAACTAATGTGTTCTATTGCTTGGAACTTTAATGCACACTACATGAACTAATGTGTTCTATTGCTTGGAACTTTAATGCACACTACATGAACTAATGTGTTCTATTGCTTGGAACTTTAATGCACACTACATGAACTAATGTGTTCTATTGCTTGGTACTTTAATGCACACTACATGAACTAATGTGGTCTATTGCTTGGTACTTTATTGCACACTACATGAACTAATGTGGTCTATTGCTTGGAACTTTAATGCACACTACATGAACTAATGTGTTCTATTGCTTGGAACTTTAATGCACATTACATGAACTAATGTTTTCTATTGCTTTGAACTTTAATGCACACTACATGAACTAATGTTTTCTATTGCTTTGAACTTTAATGCACACTACATGAACTAATGTTTTCTATTGCTTTGAACTTTAATGTACACTACATGAACTAATGTTTTCTATTGCTTTGAACTTTAATGCACACTACATGAACTAATGTTTTCTATTGCTTTGAACTTTAATGCACACTACATGAACTAATGTTTTCTATTGCTTTGAACTTTAATGCACACTACATGAACTAATGTTGTCTATTGCTGGAAATTTAATGCACACTTCATGAATACCCCAATTCCAAGGGCATCCTTGGTTCTTTTACATGCCTGATGTATCACCGATACATTTATTGGACCTTGTTTATAGTCAGTTACATCCGTTTGCTAACTGTTAATATTATTATTGTATGATGGGTCACCAGTCCATCTCTAGCATATAGGTCAAAGTCAAATGAAAGTCAATAAAACATTTTATTCTCTCATTTCACATACATGCATACATGAAAGAATGAGGCTTAAATTAACAAATATTTACAAGGCTTAAATAACATGATATGCTGCGAATAATAAACATTATAATACTGTTATTGTTGAGATAAATAAGTATTGATGCCGATATAGAGATCTAACTGTATATACATTATGTTAGGAGATACAGAGATCTACAACTGTATATACATATGTTAGGAGATATAGAGATCTACAACTGTATATACATATGTTAGGAGATACAGAGATCTACAACTGTATATACATATGTTAGGAGCTACAGAGATCTACAACTGTATATACATATGTTAGGAGATACAGAGATCTACAACTGTATATACATATGTTAGGAGATACAGAGATCTAACTGTATATACATATGTTAGGAGATACAGAGATCTATAACTGTATATACATATGTTAGGATATACAGAGATCTACAACTGTATATACATTATGTTAGGAGATACAGAGATCTACAACTGTATATACATATGTTAGGAGATACAGAGATCTACAACTGTATATACATTATGTTAGGAGATATAGAGATCTACAACTGTATATACATTATGTTAGGAGATACAGAGATCTACAACTGTATATACATATGTTAGGAGATATAGAGATCTACAACTGTATATACATTATGTTAGGAGATACAGAGATCTAACTATATATACATATGTTAGGAGATACAGAGATCTACAACTGTATATACATATGTTAGGAGATATAGAGATCTACAACTGTATATACATATGTTAGGAAATATAGAGATCTACAACTGTATATACATATGTTAGGAGATACAGAGATCTAACTGTACATACATATGTTAGGAGATACAGAGATCTACAACTGTATATACATATGTTAGGAGATATAGAGATCTACAACTGTATATACATTATGTTAGGAGATACAGAGATCTACAACTGTATATACATTATGTTAGGAGATACAGAGATCTACAACTGTATATACATTATGTTAGGAGATCTACAACTGTATATACATTATGTTAGGAGATACAGAGATCTACAACTGTATATACATATATTAGGAGATACAGAGATCTACAACTGTATATACATATGTTAGGAGATACAGAGATCTACAACTGTATATACATTATGTTAGGAGATACAGAGATCTACAACTGTATATACATATGTTAGGAGATACAGAGATATACAACTGTATATACATATGTTAGGAAATATAGAGATCTACAACTGTATATACATATGTTAGGAGATACAGAGATCTACAACTGTATATACATATGTAAGGAGATATAGAGATCTAACTGTACATACATATGTTAGGAGATATAGAGATCTACAACTGTATATACATATGTTAGGAGATATAGAGATCTACAACTGTATATACATATGTTAGGAGATACAGAGATCTAACTGTATATACATATGTTAGGAGATATAGAGATCTACAACTGTATATACATATGTTAGGAGATATAGAGATCTACAACTGTATATACATATGTTAGGAGATATAGAGATCTACAACTGTATATACAATATGTTAGGAGATACAGAGATCTACAACTGTATATACATATGTTAGGAGATATAGAGATCTAACTGTATATACATATGTTAGGAGATACAGAGATCTACAACTGTATATACATATGTTAGGAGATATAGAGATCTACAACTGTATATACATAGGTTAGGAGATATAGAGATCTACAACTGTATATACATATGTTAGGAGATATAGAGATCTACAACTGTATATACATATGTTAGGAGATATAGAGATCTACAACTGTATATACATATGTTAGGAGATACAGAGATCTACAACTGTATATACATATGTTAGGAGATATAGAGATCTACAACTGTATATACAATATGTTAGGACAATCAGAGATCTACAACTGTATATACATATGTTAGGAGATATAGAGATCTACAACTGTATATTCATTATGTTAGGAGATATAGAGATCTACAACTGTATATACAATATGTTAGGAGCTACAGAGATCTAACTGTATATACAATATGTTAGGAGATACAGAGATCTACAACTGTATATACATATGTTAGGAGATATAGAGATCTACAACTGTATATACATATGTTAGGAGATATAGAGATCTACAACTGTATATACATATGTTAGGAGCTACAGAGATCTAACTGTATATACAATATGTTAGGAGATATAGAGATCTAACTGTACATACATATGTTAGGAGAAACAGAGATCTACAACTGTATATACATTATGTTAGGAGATACAGAGATCTACAACTGTATATACATATGTTAGGAGATACAGAGATCTACAACTGTATATACATATGTTAGGAGATATAGAGATCTACAACTGTATATACATATGTTAGGAGATATAGAGATCTACAACTGTATATACATATGTTAGGAGTATAGAGATCTACAACTGTATATACATATGTTAGGAGATACAGATATCTACAACTGTATATACATATGTTAGGAGATATAGAGATCTACAACTGTATATACATATGTTAGGAGATACAGAGATCTACAACTGTATATACATATGTTAGGAGATATAGAGATCTACAACTGTATATACATATGTTAGGAGATACAGAGATCTACAACTGTATATACATATGTTAGGAGATATAGAGATCTACAACTGTATATACATATGTTAGGAGTATAGAGATCTACAACTGTATATACATATGTTAGGAGATACAGATATCTACAACTGTATATACATATGTTAGGAGATATAGAGATCTACAACTGTATATACATATGTTAGGAGATACAGAGATCTACAACTGTATATACATATGTTAGGAGATATAGAGATCTACAACTGTATATACATATGTTAGGAGATATAGAGATCTACAACTGTATATACATATGCTAGGAGATACAGAGATATACAACTGTATATACATATGTTAGGAGATACAGAGATCTACAACTGTATATACATATGTTAGGAGATACAGAGATCTACAACTGTATATACATATGTTAGGAGATACAGAGATCTACAACTGTATATACATATGTTAGGATATACAGAGATCTACAACTGTATATACATATGTTAGGAGATACAGAGATCTACAACTGTATATACATATGTTAGGAGATACAGAGATCTACAACTGTATATACATATGTTAGGAGATATAGAGATCTACAACTGTATATACATATGTTAGGAGATACAGAGATCTAACTGTACATACATATGTTAGGAGATATAGAGATCTAACTGTACATACATATGTTAGGAGATATAGAGATCTAACTGTATATACATATGTAAGGAGATATAGAGATCTAACTGTACATACATATGTTAGGAGATATAGAGATCTAACTGTACATACATATGTTAGGAGATATAGAGATCTAACTGTATATACATATGTAAGGAGATATAGAGATCTAACTGTACATACATATGTTAGGAGATATAGAGATCTAACTGTACATACATATGTTAGGAGATATAGAGATCTAACTGTATATACATATGTAAGGAGATATAGAGATCTAACTGTACATACATATGTTAGGAGATATAGAGATCTAACTGTACATACATATGTTAGGAGATATAGAGATCTAACTGTATATACATATGTAAGGAGATATAGAGATCTAACTGTACATACATATGTTAGGAGATATAGAGATCTAACTGTACATACATATGTTAGGAGATATAGAGATCTAACTGTATATACATATGTAAGGAGATATAGAGATCTAACTGTACATACATATGTTAGGAGATATAGAGATCTAACTGTACATACATATGTTAGGAGATATAGAGATCTAACTGTATATACATATGTAAGGAGATATAGAGATCTAACTGTACATACATATGTTAGGAGATATAGAGATCTAACTGTACATACATATGTTAGGAGATATAGAGATCTAACTGTACATACATTTGTTAGGAGATATAGAGATCTAACTGTATATACATATGTTAGGAGATATATATATATACATATGAGATATAGAGAACTAGACCTCTATCGTTCAGCCTGGTTGTCATGGTGCTCTTTGTAAAGAGTTCCTACCTGTAACGAAATACAGCACTGCTTAGCAACACTAATACATGTTCTGATTGTTGTACACACACGAGTTCCAAGAAAAGTTGCGAGTGTTCCTCACTACGGGGCATGATAAATACAATAGAAAATCAACTACATTAAAAGTCTCTACATTTGAGGCAAATTGATTAGATAAAGCTATAATGAAATATAACATGATGTGAACTTTTGAAACTGCATTGCTAATTAAAAAATCAAACTGTTTTCAGCGGATAGACAACATTTTATCCGTGGGAGGCAAATGTCCACCGATACATTTTTTACAGGTGTATTTTTGCATTTAGGGTTAGGGAAAAGGGCATATGTCAATTGGTGCTTGCTTGGACAATTTGGGGTTGGAAGGAGGGGGGATGTCCTAATAACGAATTTAATATACTAACAATAATAACAAACACAAACAAAACAGCATGCACACTGCTTGCACAGTGCCATGGAATATAGGTGCTGTACTGGCGCTGTCCTTTTCATTTGACAGTTTAACAGTACTACCGTCTTTAGCCATTACCATGGTAACATTGGAAATGCTATTTGATGCTGTAAACGTATCGCTATGTACATTATCTGTCATAGGTTTGCGGGATGTCACTGTTGTTGTTGTTGTTGTTGTTGTTGTTGTTGTTGTTGTTGTTGGTATGGTGCATAAATTGGATACGATGTTCCGGTTATTATCTGATGGAGTATTGGAATTGACTGTTGTAATATCTTCCCCTCCAACCACCATCTTCAGCGTCCCGTCTCTACATATAACATAGTCATCTACATTGATGATGCTAGATATGGCACCGTTCTTGCAGGTCCATTGAAGTGTCGTTTCATGTGGCAGGTAACCCATGTTGTTTAGGTTGCTGATACTTACTGATGTGTTGTCATAACTTAGGCTACAATCACAGAAGCACGCCATGTCGAGGGAGTCCCATTCACCGGATATGCATTCTGCATTGTCGGGACCGGTTCTTGTAGACGACACATCACCTCGACACTCAATGAAGTAAAGAACGCTGAGTAGGCTAGTGAAGTCAGTGCAAGAAGAATTTGTACTTGGGTAAGCTGGACACTCGACTGTCTCGCATGTTGGTTTCCGGCTCCATTGACCGTTGGCCTCGCATCTGATGCGGCTAGGTCCATTTAATACCTTGGACTCTAAACAAGTCACTTGTACAACACTGCCATACTTGTTCCTCTCGAATTCACTGTTGTCCTGGAACAGATGAGCATACTGTATGTTTTCCAATTGTCCACAATCCTTCGCGGTGCACGTGGCGAACGTAGACGGGCTCCACCAAAGACCATTTGACAAACACACACTCGTACTGGAACCAGATATATCGTACCCTTCATTACAAGCGAAATCTATATTCGTTCCAATTTCTCTAGTCGGTGTGTTCGAAACTCGACCATTTTCCGGGTTTGGAACGTAAGAACACAATATCTGTTCACAACGGAAAACACCGCCTATCCAACCAGTGCTGTTGCATATGAACATTTGACTGGTTCCCGCTGTGCTGTATCCAAAGTTACATTCGTAGCGCACAGTTGTGCCCTCCGGAAATGGAGGTGATCCAGTAATATTTGTACCTGCTCCAGTAATGATTGGTGGCATGTCACATTCTGCATTGACTGTCAACATCACTGTAAAATATTAAATATTATCAAATTAATGAGACGTGTCTGGACATTCGTGGCCGAGTGGTTCCGATTGCTGAATTCAAATCAGAAGCCACTCACCTCTGTGGGTTTGAATCCCACTAGGATATACAATTATATGAGAGGAAGCCATTCAGATGACCTGCAGAAGAGCTGTGGTTCTACACAGAAGCAAGCCCGAAATTATGACCAGAGGGGCTAAAAGCAGGAATGTTGCATCTCTATTGTATAATTTTTATAGTGATTTTGAGCGGATTGATCGAAGACATGCTTCACCGAACACGTAATTATGTACCATTCTGTTCTAGTCAAGAAGACATGCTTCACCGAACACGTAATTATGTACCATTCTGTTCTAGTCAAGAAGACATGCTTCACCGAACACGTAATTCTGTACCATTCTGTTCGAGTCAAGAAGACATGCTTCACCGAACACGTAATTATGTACCATTCTGTTCTAGTCAAGAAGACATGCTTCACCGAACACGTAATTATGTACCATTCTGTTCTAGTCAAGAAGACATGCTTCACCGAACACGTAATTCTGTACCATTCTGTTCGAGTCAAGAAGACATGCTTCACCGAACACGTAATTATGTACCATTCTGTTCTAGTCAAGAAGACATGCTTCACCGAACACGTAATTATGTACCATTCTGTTCTAGTCAAGAAGACATGCTTCACCGAACACGTAATTCTGTACCATTCTGTTCGAGTCAAGAAGACATGCTTCACCGAACACGTAATTATGTACCATTCTGTTCTAGTCAAGAAGACATGCTTCACCGAATACGTAATTATGTACCATTCTGTTCGAGTGAAGAAGACATGCTTCACCGAACACGTAATTATGTACCATTCTGTTCTAGTCAAGAACACATGCTTCACCGAACACGTAATTATGTACCATTCTGTTCTAGTCAAGAACACATGCTTCACCGAACACGTAATTCTGTACCATTCTGTTCGAGTCAAGAAGACATGCTTCACCGAACACGTAATTATGTACCATTCTGTTCTAGTCAAGAAGACATGCTTCACCGAACACGTAATTCTGTACCATTCTGTTCGAGTCAAGAAGACATGCTTCACCGAACACGTAATTATGTACCATTCTGTTCTAGTCAAGAAGACATGCTTCACCGAACACGTAATTATGTACCATTCTGTTCGAGTGAAGAAGACATACTTCACCGAACACGTAATTCTGTACTAGTCAAGAAGACATGCTTCACCGAACACGTAATTATGTACCATTCTGTTCTAGTCAAGAAGACATGCTTCACTGAACACGTAATTCTGTACCATTCTGTTCGAGTCAAGAAGACATGCTTCACCGAACACGTAATTCTGTACCATTCTGTTCGAGTGAAGAAGACATCCTTCACCGAACACGTAATTCTGTACTAGTCAAGAAGACATACTTCACCGAACACGTAATTCTGTACCATTCTGTTCTAGTCAAGAAGACATGCTTCACCGAACACGTAATTATGTACCATTCTGTTCTAGTCAAGAAGACATGCTTCACCGAACACGTCATTCTGTTCTAGTCAAGAAGACATACTTCACCGCACACGTAATTCTGTACCATTCTGTTCTAGTCAAGAAGACATACTTCACCGAACACGTATATTGTGTACCTTTCTGTTGGCTCGCCATGTGTGTGTTGCAGTTTTTTTGTTTATTCCATGAAATTGACTCAGACAGATATGATTGTTCGTTCGAGTTTTACTTCTGCATCAGCACTATTTGGGCTATATCGCAGGCGGGCAGTTTACCTAACAACACCTTTCCTGGGCAGGCTCCAGCGGTTAACCAGTACTTGGTGCATCAACCTCCATATGAAACTGCCAACTTTTACATATAAATGAGACACAGATTGAGCGGGGCTTAAACCTGTGACATTTTTTTCTTTCTCTTTACCTAACGTCGCTACCGGTTGCCCATATGAGCGACGGGCAGTTTGCATAGCAACACCTTTCCTGGGCAATCTCCAGCGGTTAACCAGTACTTGGTGCACCAATCCAGGTAATAAACTGCCAACATTTTCATATAAATGTCACGGCCTGAACTGGGCTCGAACTCGTGACCATCAGTGATGATAGATTACAGTTGTATATAAGTCAGCGACAGTAACCACTACATATTCCCTGAATATTAAGACGTATGATATCCTACATATAAAAAGAAATGTCGATACACACATTCAATGTTCAACAATTAAAGTCAACCCAGCTAGCCAAGGGAATCACCGAAAGTGGTTGCTTAGCACAGGTGACTGCTTAATAGAGGTCAAATGTATAATAAAACAATATATTGGGAAACTGGCTGCTAAATACAGCTGGCTGCTTAATAGGGGTGACCACTAACACAGGTTTGACTGTAGATCAATAGATATGACGTCTGTTATTGTCTTGTTTGTAATTGTCTCTAGACCGAAATTAAGACTGTCAGATTAGAAAATGATCAGGTATGTAAACAGTTGTGTGTCTCGCCTGTCTTCAGTATATCTGCTAGTGCTGGTATGTAAACAGTTATGTGTCTCGCCTGTCTTCAGTATATCTGCTAGTGCAGGTATGTAAACAGTTATGTGTCTCGCCTGTCTTCAGTATATCTGCTAGTGCTGGTATGTAAACAGTTGTGTGTCTCGCCTGTCTTCAGTATATCTGCTAGTGCAGGTATGTAAACAGTTGTGTGTCTCGCCTGTCTTCAGTATATCTGCTAGTGCAGGTATGTAAACAGTTATGTGTCTCGCCTGTCTTCAGTATATCTGCTAGTGCAGGTATGTAAACAGTTATGTGTCTCGCCTGTCTTCAGTATATCTGCTAGTGCTTATGTAAACAGTTGTGTGTCTTGCCTGTCTTCAGTATATCTGCTAGTGCAGGTATGTAAACAGTTGTGTGTCTCGCCTGTCTTCAGTATATCTGCTAGTGCAGGTATGTAAACAGTTGTGTGTCTCGCCTGTCTTCAGTATATCTGCTAGTGCAGGTATGTAAACAGTTGTGTGTCTCGCCTGTCTTCAGTATATCTGCTTGTGCAGGTATGTAAACAGTTGTGTGTCTCGCCTGTCTTCAGTATATCTGCTTGTGCAGGTATGTAAACAGTTGTGTGTCTGGTCTGTCTTCAGTATATCTGCTAGTGCTGGTATGTAAACAGTTGTGTGTCTCGCCTGTCTTCAGTATATCTGCTAGTGCTGGTATGTAAACAGTTGTGTGTCTGGTCTGTCTTCAGTATATCTGCTAGTGCTGGTATGTAAACAGTTGTGTGTCTGGTCTGTCTTCAGTATATCTGCTAGTGCAGGTATGTAAACAGTTATGTGTCTCGCCTGTCTTCAGTATATCTGCTAGTGCTGGTATGTAAACAGTTGTGTGTCTGGTCTGTCTTCAGTATATCTGCTAGTGCTGGTATGTAAACAGTTGTGTGTCTCGCCTGTCTTCAGTATATCTGCTTGTGCTGGTATGTAAACAGTTATGTGTCTCGCCTGTCTTCAGTATATCTGCTAGTGCTGGTATGTAAACAGTTGTGTGTCTCACCTGTCTTCAGTATATCTGCTAGTGCAGGTATGTAAACAGTTGTGTGTCTCACCTGTCTTCAGTATATCTGCTAGTGCAGGTATGTAAACAGTTGTATGTCTCACCTGTCTTCAGTATATCTGCTAGTGCTGGTATGTAAACAGTTGTGTGTCTCGCCTGTCTTCAGTATATCTGCTAGTGCTGGTATGTAAACAGTTGTGTTTCTTGTCTGTCTTCAGTATATCTGCTAGTGCAGGTATGTAAACAGTTGTGTGTCTCGCCTGTCTTCAGTATATCTGCTAGTGCAGGTATGTAAACAGTTGTGTGTCTCGCCTGTCTTCAGTATATCTGCTAGTGCTGGTATGTAAACAGTTGTGTGTCTCGCCTATCTTCAGTATATCTGCTAGTGCAGGTATGTAAACAGTTGTGTGTCTCGCCTGTCTTCAGTATATCTGCTAGTGCTTATGTAAACAGTTGTGTGTCTTGTCTGTCTTCAGTATATCTGCTAGTGCAGGTATGTAAACAGTTATGTTTCTCGCCTGACTTTATTATTATATCTGCTAGTGCAGGTATGTAAACAGTTATGTGTCTCGTATGTCTTCAGTATATCTGCTAGTGCAGGTATGTAAACAGTTGTGTGTCTCGTCTGTCTTCAGTATATCTGCTTGTGCAGGTATGTAAACAGTTGTGTGTCTGGTCTGTCTTCAGTATATCTGCTAGTGCTGGTATGTAAACAGTTGTGTGTCTGGTCTGTCTTCAGTATATCTGCTAGTGCTGGTATGTAAACAGTTATGTGTCTCGCCTGTCTTCAGTATATCTGCTAGTGCTGGTATGTAAACAGTTGTGTATCTCGCCTATCTTCAATATATCTGCTAGTGCTTATGTAAACAGTTGTGTGTCTTGTCTGTCTTCAGTATATCTGCTAGTGCAGGTATGTAAACAGTTATGTTTCTCGCCTGACTTTATTAATATATCTGCTAGTGCAGGTATGTAAACAGTTATGTGTCTCGTATGTCTTCAGTATATCTGCTAGTGCAGGTATGTAAACAGTTGTGTGTCTCGCCTGTCTTCAGTATATCTGCTAGTGCTTATGTAAACAGTTGTGTGTCTTGTCTGTCTTCAGTATATCTGCTAGTGCAGGTATGTAAACAGTTATGTTTCTAGCCTGACTTTATTATTATATCTGCTAGTGCAGGTATGTAAACAGTTATGTGTCTCGTATGTCTTCAGTATATCTGCTAGTGCAGGTATGTAAACAGTTGTGTGTCTCGTCTGTCTTCAGTATATCTGCTTGTGCAGGTATGTAAACAGTTGTGTGTCTGGTCTGTCTTCAGTATATCTGCTAGTGCTGGTATGTAAACAGTTGTGTGTCTGGTCTGTCTTCAGTATATCTGCTAGTGCTGGTATGTAAACAGTTATGTGTCTCGCCTGTCTTCAGTATATCTGCTAGTGCTGGTATGTAAACAGTTGTGTATCTCGCCTATCTTCAATATATCTGCTAGTGCTTATGTAAACAGTTGTGTGTCTTGTCTGTCTTCAGTATATCTGCTAGTGCAGGTATGTAAACAGTTATGTTTCTCGCCTGACTTTATTAATATATCTGCTAGTGCAGGTATGTAAACAGTTATGTGTCTCGTATGTCTTCAGTATATCTGCTAGTGCAGGTATGTAAACAGGTGTGTGTCTCGTCTGTCTTCAGTATATCTGCTTGTGCAGGTATGTAAACAGTTGTGTGTCTGGTCTGTCTTCAGTATATCTGCTAGTGCTGGTATGTAAACAGTTGTGTGTCTCGCCTGTCTTCAGTATATCTGCTAGTGCAGGTATGTAAACAGTTGTGTGTCTCGCCTGTCTTCAGTATATCTGCTAGTGCTGGTATGTAAACAGTTGTGTGTCTCGCCTGTCTTCAGTATATCTGCTAGTGCTGGTATGTAAACAGTTATGTGTCTCGCCTGTCTTCAGTATATCTGCTAGTGCTGGTATGTAAACAGTTATGTTTCTTGCCTGTCTTCAGTATATCTGCTAGTGCTGGTATGTAAACAGTTGTGTGTCTCGCCTGTCTTCAGTATATCTGCTAGTGCTGGTATGTAAACAGTTGCGTTTCTCGCCTGTCTTCAGTATATCTGCTAGTGCTGGTATGTAAACAGTTGTGTATCTCGCCTATCTTCAGTATATCTGCTAGTGCAGGTATGTAAACAGTTGTGTGTCTCGCCTGTCTTCAGTATATCTGCTAGTGCTTATGTAAACAGTTGTGTGTCTTGCCTGTCTTCAGTATATCTGCTAGTGCAGGTATGTAAACAGTTGTGTGTCTCGCCTGTCTTCAGTATATCTGCTAGTGCTGGTATGTAAACAGTTGTGTTTCTTGTCTGTCTTCAGTATATCTGCTAGTGCAGGTATGTAAACAGTTGTGTGTCTCGCCTGTCTTCAGTATATCTGCTAGTGCAGGTATGTAAACAGTTGTGTCTCGCCTGTCTTCAGTATATCTGCTAGTGCTGGTATGTAAACAGTTGTGTATCTCGCCTATCTTCAGTATATCTGCTAGTGCAGGTATGTAAACAGTTGTGTGTCTCGCCTGTCTTCAGTATATCTGCTAGTGCTTATGTAAACAGTTGTGTGTCTTGTCTGTCTTCAGTATATCTGCTAGTGCAGGTATGTAAACAGTTATGTTTCTCGCCTGACTTTATTATTATATCTGCTAGTGCAGGTATGTAAACAGTTATGTTTCTCGCCTGACTTTATTATTATATCTGCTAGTGCAGGTATGTAAACAGTTGTGTGTCTCGTATGTCTTCAGTATATCTGCTAGTGCAGGTATGTAAACAGTTGTGTGTCTCGTCTGTCTTCAGTATATCTGCTTGTGCAGGTATGTAAACAGTTGTGTGTCTGGTCTGTCTTCAGTATATCTGCTAGTGCTGGTATGTAAACAGTTGTGTGTCTCGCCTGTCTTCAGTATATCTGCTAGTGCTGGTATGTAAACAGTTGTGTGTCTCGCCTGTCTTCAGTATATCTGCTAGTGCTGGTATGTAAACAGTTGTGTGTCTCGCCTGTCTTCAGTATATCTGCTAGTGCTGGTATGTAAACAGTTGTGTGTCTCGCCTGTCTTCAGTATATCTGCTAGTGCTGGTATGTAAACAGTTGTGTGTCTCGCCTGTCTTCAGTATATCTGCTAGTGCAGGTATGTAAACAGTTGTGTGTCTCGCCTGTCTTCAGTATATCTGCTAGTGCAGGTATGTAAACAGTTGTGTGTCTCGCCTGTCTTCAGTATATCTGCTAGTGCTGGTATGTAAACAGTTATGTGTCTCGTCTGTCTTCAGTATATCTGCTAGTGCAGGTATGTAAACAGTTGTGTGTCTCGCCTGTCTTCAGTATATCTGCTAGTGCAGGTATGTAAACAGTTGTGTTTCTCGCCTGTCTTCAGTATATCTGCTAGTGCAGGTATGTAAACAGTTGTGTGTCTCGCCTGTCTTCAGTATATCTGCTAGTGCTGGTATGTAAACAGTTGTGTGTCTCGCCTGTCTTCAGTATATCTGCTAGTGCAGGTATGTAAACAGTTGTGTGTCTCGCCTGTCTTCAGTATATCTGCTAGTGCAGGTATGTAAACAGTTGTGTGTCTCGCCTGTCTTCAGTATATCTGCTAGTGCTGGTATGTAAACAGTTGTGTTTCGTCTGTCTTCAGTATATCTGCTAGTGCAGGTATGTAAACAGTTGTGTGTCTCGCCTGTCTTCAGTATATCTGCTAGTGCAGGTATGTAAACAGTTGTGTGTCTCGCCTGTCTTCAGTATATCTGCTAGTGCTGGTATGTAAACAGTTGTGTGTCTCGCCTGTCTTCAGTATATCTGCTAGTGCAGGTATGTAAACAGTTGTGTGTCTCGCCTGTCTTCAGTATATCTGCTAGTGCTTATGTAAACAGTTGTGTGTCTTGCCTGTCTTCAGTATATCTGCTAGTGCAGGTATGTAAACAGTTGTGTGTCTCGCCTGTCTTCAGTATATCTGCTAGTGCTGGTATGTAAACAGTTGTGTTTCTTGTCTGTCTTCAGTATATCTGCTAGTGCAGGTATGTAAACAGGTGTGTGTCTCGCCTGTCTTCAGTATATCTGCTAGTGCAGGTATGTAAACAGTTGTGTCTCGCCTGTCTTCAGTATATCTGCTAGTGCTGGTATGTAAACAGTTGTGTATCTCGCCTATCTTCAGTATATCTGCTAGTGCAGGTATGTAAACAGTTGTGTGTCTCGCCTGTCTTCAGTATATCTGCTAGTGCTTATGTAAACAGTTGTGTGTCTTGTCTGTCTTCAGTATATCTGCTAGTGCAGGTATGTAAACAGTTATGTTTCTCGTCTGACTTTATTATTATATCTGCTAGTGCAGGTATGTAAACAGTTATGTGTCTCGTATGTCTTCAGTATATCTGCTAGTGCAGGTATGTAAACAGTTGTGTGTCTCGTCTGTCTTCAGTATATCTGCTTGTGCAGGTATGTAAACAGTTGTGTGTCTGGTCTGTCTTCAGTATATCTGCTAGTGCTGGTATGTAAACAGTTGTGTGTCTCGCCTGTCTTCAGTATATCTGCTAGTGCAGGTATGTAAACAGTTGTGTGTCTCGCCTGTCTTCAGTATATCTGCTAGTGCTGGTATGTAAACAGTTGTGTGTCTCGCCTGTCTTCAGTATATCTGCTAGTGCTGGTATGTAAACAGTTATGTGTCTCGCCTGTCTTCAGTATATCTGCTAGTGCTGGTATGTAAACAGTTATGTTTCTTGCCTGTCTTCAGTATATCTGCTAGTGCTGGTATGTAAACAGTTGTGTGTCTCGCCTGTCTTCAGTATATCTGCTAGTGCTGGTATGTAAACAGTTGCGTTTCTCGCCTGTCTTCAGTATATCTGCTAGTGCTGGTATGTAAACAGTTGTGTATCTCGCCTATCTTCAGTATATCTGCTAGTGCAGGTATGTAAACAGTTGTGTGTCTCGCCTGTCTTCAGTATATCTGCTAGTGCTTATGTAAACAGTTGTGTGTCTTGCCTGTCTTCAGTATATCTGCTAGTGCAGGTATGTAAACAGTTGTGTGTCTCGCCTGTCTTCAGTATATCTGCTAGTGCAGGTATGTAAACAGTTGTGTGTCTCGCCTGTCTTCAGTATATCTGCTAGTGCTGGTATGTAAACAGTTATGTGTCTCGCCTGTCTTCAGTATATCTGCTAGTGCAGGTATGTAAACAGTTATGTTTCTCGCCTGTCTTCAGTATATCTGCTAGTGCTGGTATGTAAACAGTTGTGTTTCTCGCCTGTCTTCAGTATATCTGCTAGTGCTGGTATGTAAACAGTTGCGTTTCTCGCCTGTCTTCAGTATATCTGCTAGTGCTGGTATGTAAACAGTTGTGTATCTCGCCTATCTTCAGTATATCTGCTAGTACAGGTATGTAAACAGTTATGTGTCTCGTATATCTTCAGTATATCTGCTAGTGCAGGTATGTAAACAGTTGTGTGTCTCACCTGTCTTCAGTATATCTGCTAGTGCAGGTATGTAAACAGTTGTGTTCTCGTCTGTCTTCAGTATATCTGCTTGTGCAGGTATGTAAACAGTTGTGTGTCTCGCCTGTCTTCAGTATATCTGCTAGTGCTGGTATGTAAACAGTTATGTGTCTCGCCTGTCTTCAGTATATCTGCTAGTGCAGGTATGTAAACAGTTGTGTTTCTCGCCTGTCTTCAGTATATCTGCTAGTGCAGGTATGTAAACAGTTGTGTGTCTCGCCTGTCTTCAGTATATCTGCTAGTGCTGGTATGTAAACAGTTGTGTGTCTCGCCTGTCTTCAGTATATCTGCTAGTGCTGGTATGTAAACAGTTATGTGTCTCGTATATCTTCAGTATATCTGCTAGTGCAGGTATGTAAACAGTTGTGTGTCTCGCCTGTCTTCAGTATATCTGCTAGTGCAGGTATGTAAACAGTTGTGTTTCTCGCCTGTCTTCAGTATATCTGCTAGTGCAGGTATGTAAACAGTTGTGTCTCGCCTGTCTTCAGTATATCTGCTAGTGCTGTATGTAAACAGTTGTGTGTCTCGCCTGTCTTCAGTATATCTGCTAGTGCAGGTATGTAAACAGTTGTGTGTCTCGCCTGTCTTCAGTATATCTGCTAGTGCAGGTATGTAAACAGTTGTGTGTCTCGCCTGTCTTCAGTATATCTGCTAGTGCTGGTATGTAAACAGTATGTGTCTCGTTGTCTTCAGTATATCTGCTAGTGCAGGTATGTAAACAGTTGTGTGTCTCGCCTGTCTTCAGTATATCTGCTAGTGCAGGTATGTAAACAGTTGTGTTTCTCGTCTGTCTTCAGTATATCTGCTAGTGCAGGTATGTAAACAGTTGTGTGTCTCGCCTGTCTTCAGTATATCTGCTAGTGCAGGTATGTAAACAGTTGTGTGTCTCGCCTGTCTTCAGTATATCTGCTAGTGCTTATGTAAACAGTTGTGTGTCTTGCCTGTCTTCAGTATATCTGCTAGTGCAGGTATGTAAACAGTTGTGTGTCTCGCCTGTCTTCAGTATATCTGCTAGTGCTGGTATGTAAACAGTTGTGTTTCTTGTCTGTCTTCAGTATATCTGCTAGTGCAGGTATGTAAACAGTTGTGTGTCTCGCCTGTCTTCAGTATATCTGCTAGTGCAGGTATGTAAACAGTTGTGTCTCGCCTGTCTTCAGTATATCTGCTAGTGCTGGTATGTAAACAGTTGTGTATCTCGCCTATCTTCAGTATATCTGCTAGTGCAGGTATGTAAACAGTTGTGTGTCTCGCCTGTCTTCAGTATATCTGCTAGTGCTTATGTAAACAGTTGTGTGTCTTGTCTGTCTTCAGTATATCTGCTAGTGCAGGTATGTAAACAGTTATGTTTCTCGCCTGACTTTATTATTATATCTGCTAGTGCAGGTATGTAAACAGTTATGTTTCTCGCCTGACTTTATTATATCTGCTAGTGCAGGTATGTAAACAGTTGTGTGTCTCGTATGTCTTCAGTATATCTGCTAGTGCAGGTATGTAAACAGTTGTGTGTCTCGTCTGTCTTCAGTATATCTGCTTGTGCAGGTATGTAAACAGTTGTGTGTCTGGTCTGTCTTCAGTATATCTGCTAGTGCTGGTATGTAAACAGTTGTGTGTCTCGCCTGTCTTCAGTATATCTGCTAGTGCAGGTATGTAAACAGTTGTGTGTCTCGCCTGTCTTCAGTATATCTGCTAGTGCTGGTATGTAAACAGTTGTGTGTCTCGCCTGTCTTCAGTATATCTGCTAGTGCTGGTATGTAAACAGTTGTGTGTCTCGCCTGTCTTCAGTATATCTGCTAGTGCTGGTATGTAAACAGTTATGTTTCTTGCCTGTCTTCAGTATATCTGCTAGTGCTGGTATGTAAACAGTTGTGTGTCTCGCCTGTCTTCAGTATATCTGCTAGTGCTGGTATGTAAACAGTTGCGTTTCTCGCCTGTCTTCAGTATATCTGCTAGTGCTGGTATGTAAACAGTTGTGTATCTCGCCTATCTTCAGTATATCTGCTAGTGCAGGTATGTAAACAGTTGTGTGTCTCGCCTGTCTTCAGTATATCTGCTAGTGCTTATGTAAACAGTTGTGTGTCTTGCCTGTCTTCAGTATATCTGCTAGTGCAGGTATGTAAACAGTTGTGTGTCTCGCCTGTCTTCAGTATATCTGCTAGTGCAGGTATGTAAACAGTTGTGTGTCTCGCCTGTCTTCAGTATATCTGCTAGTGCTGGTATGTAAACAGTTATGTGTCTCGCCTGTCTTCAGTATATCTGCTAGTGCAGGTATGTAAACAGTTATGTTTCTCGCCTGTCTTCAGTATATCTGCTAGTGCTGGTATGTAAACAGTTGTGTTTCTCGCCTGTCTTCAGTATATCTGCTAGTGCTGGTATGTAAACAGTTGCGTTTCTCGCCTGTCTTCAGTATATCTGCTAGTGCTGGTATGTAAACAGTTGTGTATCTCGCCTATCTTCAGTATATCTGCTAGTACAGGTATGTAAACAGTTATGTGTCTCGTATATCTTCAGTATATCTGCTAGTGCAGGTATGTAAACAGTTGTGTGTCTCACCTGTCTTCAGTATATCTGCTAGTGCAGGTATGTAAACAGTTGTGTTTCTCGTCTGTCTTCAGTATATCTGCTTGTGCAGGTATGTAAACAGTTGTGTGTCTCGCCTGTCTTCAGTATATCTGCTAGTGCTGGTATGTAAACAGTTGTGTGTCTCGCCTGTCTTCAGTATATCTGCTAGTGCTGGTATGTAAACAGTTATGTGTCTCGTCTGTCTTCAGTATATCTGCTAGTGCAGGTATGTAAACAGTTGTGTGTCTCGCCTGTCTTCAGTATATCTGCTAGTGCTGGTATGTAAACAGTTGTGTGTCTCGCCTGTCTTCAGTATATCTGCTAGTGCTGGTATGTAAACAGTTGTGTGTCTCGCCTGTCTTCAGTATATCTGCTAGTGCAGGTATGTAAACAGTTGTGTGTCTCGCCTGTCTTCAGTATATCTGCTAGTGCAGGTATGTAAACAGTTATGTTCTCGCCTGTCTTCAGTATATCTGCTAGTGCAGGTATGTAAACAGTTGTGTGTCTCGCCTGTCTTCAGTATATCTGCTAGTGCTGGTATGTAAACAGTTGTGTGTCTCGCCTGTCTTCAGTATATCTGCTAGTGCAGGTATGTAAACAGTTGTGTGTCTCGCCTGTCTTCAGTATATCTGCTAGTGCAGGTATGTAAACAGTTGTGTGTCTCGCCTGTCTTCAGTATATCTGCTAGTGCTGGTATGTAAACAGGTATGTGTCTCGTATATCTTCAGTATATCTGCTAGTGCAGGTATGTAAACAGTTGTGTGTCTCACCTGTCTTCAGTATATCTGCTAGTGCAGGTATGTAAACAGTTGTGTTTCTCGTCTGTCTTCAGTATATCTGCTTGTGCAGGTATGTAAACAGTTGTGTGTCTCGCCTGTCTTCAGTATATCTGCTAGTGCTGGTATGTAAACAGTTATGTGTCTCGCCTGTCTTCAGTATATCTGCTAGTGCAGGTATGTAAACAGTTGTGTTTCTCGTCTGTCTTCAGTATATCTGCTAGTGCAGGTATGTAAACAGTTGTGTTCTCGCCTGTCTTCAGTATATCTGCTAGTGCTGGTATGTAAACAGTTGTGTGTCTCGCCTGTCTTCAGTATATCTGCTAGTGCTGGTATGTAAACAGTTGTGTGTCTCGCCTGTCTTCAGTATATCTGCTAGTGCTGGTATGTAAACAGTTATGTGTCTCGTCTATCTTCAGTATATCTGCTAGTGCAGGTATGTAAACAGTTGTGTGTCTCGCCTGTCTTCAGTATATCTGCTAGTGCAGGTATGTAAACAGTTGTGTTTCTCGCCTTCAGTATATCTGCTAGTGCAGGTATGTAAACAGTTGTGTGTCTCGCCTGTCTTCAGTATATCTGCTAGTGCTGGTATGTAAACAGTTGTGTGTCTCGCCTGTCTTCAGTATATCTGCTAGTGCAGGTATGTAAACAGTTGTGTGTCTCGCCTGTCTTCAGTATATCTGCTAGTGCAGGTATGTAAACAGTTGTGTGTCTCGCCTGTCTTCAGTATATCTGCTAGTGCTGGTATGTAAACAGTTATGTGTCTCGCCTGTCTTCAGTATATCTGCTAGTGCAGGTATGTAAACAGTTATGTTTCTCGCCTGTCTTCAGTATATCTGCTAGTGCTGGTATGTAAACAGTTGTGTTTCTCGCCTGTCTTCAGTATATCTGCTAGTGCTGGTATGTAAACAGTTGCGTTTCTCGCCTGTCTTCAGTATATCTGCTAGTGCTGGTATGTAAACAGTTGTGTATCTCGCCTATCTTCAGTATATCTGCTAGTACAGGTATGTAAACAGTTATGTGTCTCGTATATCTTCAGTATATCTGCTAGTGCAGGTATGTAAACAGTTGTGTGTCTCACCTGTCTTCAGTATATCTGCTAGTGCAGGTATGTAAACAGTTGTGTTTCTCGTCTGTCTTCAGTATATCTGCTTGTGCAGGTATGTAAACAGTTGTGTGTCTCGCCTGTCTTCAGTATATCTGCTAGTGCTGGTATGTAAACAGTTATGTGTCTCGCCTGTCTTCAGTATATCTGCTAGTGCAGGTATGTAAACAGTTGTGTTTCTCGTCTGTCTTCAGTATATCTGCTTGTGCAGGTATGTAAACAGTTGTGTGTCTCGCCTGTCTTCAGTATATCTGCTAGTGCTGGTATGTAAACAGTTGTGTGTCTCGCCTGTCTTCAGTATATCTGCTAGTGCTGGTATGTAAACAGTTATGTGTCTCGTATATCTTCAGTATATCTGCTAGTGCAGGTATGTAAACAGTTGTGTGTCTCGCCTGTCTTCAGTATATCTGCTAGTGCAGGTATGTAAACAGTTATGTTTCTCGCCTGTCTTCAGTATATCTGCTAGTGCAGGTATGTAAACAGTTGTGTGTCTCGCCTGTCTTCAGTATATCTGCTAGTGCTGGTATGTAAACAGTTGTGTGTCTCGCCTGTCTTCAGTATATCTGCTAGTGCAGGTATGTAAACAGTTGTGTGTCTCGCCTGTCTTCAGTATATCTGCTAGTGCAGGTATGTAAACAGTTGTGTGTCTCGCCTGTCTTCAGTATATCTGCTAGTGCTGGTATGTAAACAGTATGTGTCTCGTATATCTTCAGTATATCTGCTAGTGCAGGTATGTAAACAGTTGTGTGTCTCACCTGTCTTCAGTATATCTGCTAGTGCAGGTATGTAAACAGTTGTGTTTCTCGTCTGTCTTCAGTATATCTGCTTGTGCAGGTATGTAAACAGTTGTGTGTCTCGCCTGTCTTCAGTATATCTGCTAGTGCTGGTATGTAAACAGGTATGTGTCTCGTATATCTTCAGTATATCTGCTAGTGCTTATGTAAACAGTTGTGTGTGTCTTGCCTGTCTTCAGTATATCTGCTAGTGCAGGTATGTAAACAGTTGTGTGTCTCGCCTGTCTTCAGTATATCTGCTAGTGCTGGTATGTAAACAGTTGTGTTTCTTGTCTGTCTTCAGTATATCTGCTAGTGCAGGTATGTAAACAGGTGTGTGTCTCGCCTGTCTTCAGTATATCTGCTAGTGCAGGTATGTAAACAGTTGTGTCTCGCCTGTCTTCAGTATATCTGCTAGTGCTGGTATGTAAACAGTTGTGTATCTCGCCTATCTTCAGTATATCTGCTAGTGCAGGTATGTAAACAGTTGTGTGTCTCGCCTGTCTTCAGTATATCTGCTAGTGCTTATGTAAACAGTTGTGTGTCTTGTCTGTCTTCAGTATATCTGCTAGTGCAGGTATGTAAACAGTTATGTTTCTCGTCTGACTTTATTATTATATCTGCTAGTGCAGGTATGTAAACAGTTATGTGTCTCGTATGTCTTCAGTATATCTGCTAGTGCAGGTATGTAAACAGTTGTGTGTCTCGTCTGTCTTCAGTATATCTGCTTGTGCAGGTATGTAAACAGTTGTGTGTCTGGTCTGTCTTCAGTATATCTGCTAGTGCTGGTATGTAAACAGTTGTGTGTCTCGCCTGTCTTCAGTATATCTGCTAGTGCAGGTATGTAAACAGTTGTGTGTCTCGCCTGTCTTCAGTATATCTGCTAGTGCTGGTATGTAAACAGTTGTGTGTCTCGCCTGTCTTCAGTATATCTGCTAGTGCTGGTATGTAAACAGTTATGTGTCTCGCCTGTCTTCAGTATATCTGCTAGTGCTGGTATGTAAACAGTTATGTTTCTTGCCTGTCTTCAGTATATCTGCTAGTGCTGGTATGTAAACAGTTGTGTGTCTCGCCTGTCTTCAGTATATCTGCTAGTGCTGGTATGTAAACAGTTGCGTTTCTCGCCTGTCTTCAGTATATCTGCTAGTGCTGGTATGTAAACAGTTGTGTATCTCGCCTATCTTCAGTATATCTGCTAGTGCAGGTATGTAAACAGTTGTGTGTCTCGCCTGTCTTCAGTATATCTGCTAGTGCTTATGTAAACAGTTGTGTGTCTTGCCTGTCTTCAGTATATCTGCTAGTGCAGGTATGTAAACAGTTGTGTGTCTCGCCTGTCTTCAGTATATCTGCTAGTGCAGGTATGTAAACAGTTGTGTGTCTCGCCTGTCTTCAGTATATCTGCTAGTGCTGGTATGTAAACAGTTGTGTGTCTCGCCTGTCTTCAGTATATCTGCTAGTGCAGGTATGTAAACAGTTGTGTTTCTCGCCTGTCTTCAGTATATCTGCTAGTGCTGGTATGTAAACAGTTGTGTTTCTCGCCTGTCTTCAGTATATCTGCTAGTGCAGGTATGTAAACAGTTGTGTGTCTCGCCTGTCTTCAGTATATCTGCTAGTGCTTATGTAAACAGTTGTGTGTCTCGCCTGTCTTCAGTATATCTGCTAGTGCAGGTATGTAAACAGTTGTGTGTCTCGCCTGTCTTCAGTATATCTGCTAGTGCAGGTATGTAAACAGTTGTGTGTCTCGCCTGTCTTCAGTATATCTGCTAGTGCTGGTATGTAAACAGTTGTGTGTCTCGCCTGTCTTCAGTATATCTGCTAGTGCAGGTATGTAAACAGTTGTGTTTCTCGCCTGTCTTCAGTATATCTGCTAGTGCTGGTATGTAAACAGTTGTGTGTCTCGCCTGTCTTCAGTATATCTGCTAGTGCTGGTATGTAAACAGTTGTGTTTCTCGCCTGTCTTCAGTATATCTGCTAGTGCTGGTATGTAAACAGTTGTGTGTCTCGCCTGTCTTCAGTATATCTGCTAGTGCAGGTATGTAAACAGTTGTGTGTCTCGCCTGTCTTCAGTATATCTGCTAGTGCTGGTATGTAAACAGTTGTGTGTCTCGCCTGTCTTCAGTATATCTGCTAGTGCAGGTATGTAAACAGTTGTGTTTCTCGTCTGTCTTCAGTATATCTGCTAGTGCAGGTATGTAAACAGTTGTGTGTCTCGCCTGTCTTCAGTATATCTGCTAGTGCTGGTATGTAAACAGTTATGTGTCTCGCCTGTCTTCAGTATATCTGCTAGTGCAGGTATGTAAACAGTTGTGTTTCTCGTCTGTCTTCAGTATATCTGCTTGTGCAGGTATGTAAACAGTTGTGTGTCTCGCCTGTCTTCAGTATATCTGCTAGTGCTGATATGTAAACAGTTGTGTGTCTCGCCTGTCTTCAGTATATCTGCTAGTGCTGGTATGTAAACAGTTGTGTATCTCGCCTGTCTTCAGTATATCTGCTAGTGCTGGTATGTAAACAGTTGTGTTTCTCGTCTGTCTTCAGTATATCTGCTTGTGCAGGTATGTAAACAGTTGTGTGTCTCGCCTGTCTTCAGTATATCTGCTAGTGCTGATATGTAAACAGTTGTGTTTCTCGTCTGTCTTCAGTATATCTGCTTGTGCAGGTATGTAAACAGTTGTGTGTCTCGCCTGTCTTCAGTATATCTGCTAGTGCTGATATGTAAACAGTTGTGTGTCTCGCCTGTCTTCAGTATATCTGCTAGTGCAGGTATGTAAACAGTTGTGTTTCTCGCCTGTCTTCAGTATATCTGCTAGTGCTGGTATGTAAACAGTTGTGTGTCTCGTCTGTCTTCAGTATATCTGCTAGTGCTGGTATGTAAACAGTTGTGTGTCTCGCCTGTCTTCAGTATATCTGCTAGTGCTGGTATGTAAACAGTTATGTGTCTCGTATATCTTCAGTATATCTGCTAGTGCAGGTATGTAAACAGTTGTGTGTCTCGCCTGTCTTCAGTATATCTGCTAGTGCAGGTATGTAAACAGTTATGTTTCTCGCCTGTCTTCAGTATATCTGCTAGTGCAGGTATGTAAACAGTTGTGTGTCTCGCCTGTCTTCAGTATATCTGCTAGTGCTGGTATGTAAACAGTTGTGTGTCTCGCCTGTCTTCAGTATATCTGCTAGTGCAGGTATGTAAACAGTTGTGTGTCTCGCCTGTCTTCAGTATATCTGCTAGTGCAGGTATGTAAACAGTTGTGTGTCTCGCCTGTCTTCAGTATATCTGCTAGTGCTGGTATGTAAACAGTTATGTGTCTCGCCTGTCTTCAGTATATCTGCTAGTGCTGGTATGTAAACAGTTATGTTTCTTGCCTGTCTTCAGTATATCTGCTAGTGCTGGTATGTAAACAGTTGTGTGTCTCGCCTGTCTTCAGTATATCTGCTAGTGCTGGTATGTAAACAGTTGCGTTTCTCGCCTGTCTTCAGTATATCTGCTAGTGCTGGTATGTAAACAGTTGTGTATCTCGCCTATCTTCAGTATATCTGCTAGTGCAGGTATGTAAACAGTTGTGTGTCTCGCCTGTCTTCAGTATATCTGCTAGTGCTTATGTAAACAGTTGTGTGTCTTGCCTGTCTTCAGTATATCTGCTAGTGCAGGTATGTAAACAGTTGTGTGTCTCGCCTGTCTTCAGTATATCTGCTAGTGCAGGTATGTAAACAGTTATGTGTCTCGCCTGTCTTCAGTATATCTGCTAGTGCAGGTATGTAAACAGTTGTGTTTCTCGTCTGTCTTCAGTATATCTGCTAGTGCAGGTATGTAAACAGTTGTGTTTCTCGCCTGTCTTCAGTATATCTGCTAGTGCTGGTATGTAAACAGTTGTGTGTCTCGCCTGTCTTCAGTATATCTGCTAGTGCTGGTATGTAAACAGTTGTGTGTCTCGCCTGTCTTCAGTATATCTGCTAGTGCTGGTATGTAAACAGTTATGTGTCTCGTATGTCTTCAGTATATCTGCTAGTGCAGGTATGTAAACAGTTGTGTGTCTCACCTGTCTTCAGTATATCTGCTAGTGCAGGTATGTAAACAGTTGTGTTTCTCGTCTGTCTTCAGTATATCTGCTTGTGCAGGTATGTAAACAGTTGTGTTTCTCGCCTGTCTTCAGTATATCTGCTAGTGCTGGTATGTAAACAGTTGTGTGTCTCGCCTGTCTTCAGTATATCTGCTAGTGCTGGTATGTAAACAGTTGTGTGTCTCGCCTGTCTTCAGTATATCTGCTAGTGCTGGTATGTAAACAGTTATGTGTCTCGTATATCTTCAGTATATCTGCTAGTGCAGGTATGTAAACAGTTGTGTGTCTCGCCTGTCTTCAGTATATCTGCTAGTGCAGGTATGTAAACAGTTATGTTTCTCGCCTGTCTTCAGTATATCTGCTAGTGCAGGTATGTAAACAGTTGTGTGTCTCGCCTGTCTTCAGTATATCTGCTAGTGCTGGTAAAATAAGCACTGACTGCACACGAGTACGCACAAATGCACGTACACACAATGCTCTGGATAAATGATTGCCTGTGGCCAGGCGAGCGGATTTGTTTCCAAAATTAGTTCTTGTACGTTTTAAGTACATTATGATAGACAGACACCAACACAACACAGTCAGTATAGGAGCATGTTCGAGAAATCAAACCAACCACAATAGAGTGCAAGCGATCTAATTGGTTGATTCTGAGACTTAAACACAGCGGAACCAATCAAAAACTAGACACTGAGTTTGATATTAGAGAAAAGTTTTATAACCACGGGGCCTGTCCTAGTTTTTGTCAGTTCTGGTGTGACTCGAGGTTATAAAAAACTTTTCTGATCAGTTCAAGTTGGTTGATTCTGAGATGCAAACTCAACTGAATCAATCAGAAACTTGAGACAGAGTTTGAGATTAGAGAAAAGTCTAAAAGGACGTGGGGCCTGATCTAGTTTCCAGATATAAACAATAAATCTGCAGTTCTGATGTGACTCGAACCTATGAGGGTAAGTAATTATAAAATCAATGACTGTAACAACTCTGCCACAGATACCACTTCTGCCACAGAGACCACTTCTGCCACAGATACCACTTCTGCCACAGATACCACTTCTGTCACAGAGACCACTTCTGCCACAGAGACCACTTCTGCAACAGAGACCACTTCTGCCACAGAGACCACTTCTACCACAGAGACCACTTCTGCCACAGATACCACTTCTGCCACAGAGACCACTTCTGCCACAGATATCACAGAGACCACTTCTGCAACAGAGACCACTTCTGCCACAGATATCACAGAGACCACTTCTGCAACAGAGACCACTTCTGCCACAGAGACCACTTCTGCCACAGAGACCACTTCTGCCACAGATACCACTTCTGCCACAGAGACCACTTCTGCCACAGATACCACTTCTGCCACAGATACCACTTCTGTCACAGAGACCACTTCTGCCACAGAGACCACTTCTGCAACAGAGACCACTTCTGCCACAGAGACCACTTCTACCACAGAGACCACTTCTGCCACAGATACCACTTCTGCCACAGAGACCACTTCTGCCACAGATATCACAGAGACCACTTCTGCAACAGAGACCACTTCTGCCACAGATATCACAGAGACCACTTCTGCAACAGAGACCACTTCTGCCACAGAGACCACTTCTGCCACAGAGACCACTTCTGCCACAGATACCACTTCTGCCACAGAGACCACTTCTGCCACAGAGACCACTTCTGCCACAGATACCACTTCTGCCACAGAGACCACTTCTGCATCAGAGACCACTTCTGCCACAGAGACCACTTCTGCCACAGAGACCACTTCTGCCACAGATACCACTTCTACCACAGAGACCATTTCTGCCACAGATACCACTTCTGCCACAGAGATCACTTCTGCCACAGATACCACTTCTGCCACAGAGACTACTTCTGCCACAGATATCACTTCTGCCACAGAGACTACTTCTGCCACAGATACCACAGAGATCACTTCTGCCACATATACCACTTCTGCCACAGAGACTACTTCTGCCAAAGATACCACTTCTGCCACAGAGACCACTTCTGCCACAGATACCACTTCTGCCACAGATACCACTTCTACCACAGAGACCACTTCTGCCACAGATACCACTTCTGCCACAGAGACCACTTCTGCCACAGATACCACTTCTGCCACAGAGACCACTTCTGCATCAGAGACCACTTCTGCCACAGAGACCACTTCTGCCACAGAGACCACTTCTGCCACAGATACCACTTCTACCACAGAGACCATTTCTGCCACAGATACCACTTCTGCCACAGAGATCACTTCTGCCACAGATACCACTTCTGCCACAGAGACTACTTCTGCCACAGATATCACTTCTGCCACAGAGACTACTTCTGCCACAGATACCACAGAGATCACTTCTGCCACATATACCACTTCTGCCACAGAGACTACTTCTGCCAAAGATACCACTTCTGCCACAGAGACCACTTCTGCCACAGATACCACTTCTGCCACAGAGACCACTTCTGCCACAGATACCACTTCTGCCACAGATATCACTTCTGCCACAGAGACTACTTCTGCCACAGAGACCACTTCTGCCACAGAGACCACTTCTGCCACAGAGACCACTTCTGCCACAGATACCACTTCTGCCACAGAGACCACTTCTGCCACAGAGACGTCTGCCACAGAGACCATTTCTGCCACAGAGACCACTGATTATTAATAAACTTGTAAATAATTTCAGAATTATTTACAATAATATTTTTATTCAATAGTTATAGATCTAAGATCTCTTTGTTTCAACTTACGGATCAAACTTGAAAATAGAACTTGATAAAATGTAGACAGTCTTGTCCTCGATGCCATTCTCGACTTTGTCATGAATCCCCTGGAAATCATACAAATACATTTGTAGCTGAACAAACATTTTTATATCATGTTAAAGAGAACAAATTTAAATTCCACATTGCCTCTTCTCTGTCCCTCATGGCGACGTATTCCATCAGAAATGAGGTCTCGAGAGCGATTAATATAAGTTATACGAACTTATTTCACAATCGAGCTAAAATAAATTTATTTATTTTACAATGATTGCGAAGCAAGTTTCAACAACTTATATTAATCACTCTCGTTGGCGCAGATGAAAGCGTAAATGTGGTCATTAGTGTGGGAGGAAACCGGAGTACCTGGAGAAAACCCACCTGTCCGATCTGGCGACCACCGTACCATCTCACATACTTCCCGGTCTGAGGATCGAACCCGGGTTGCATTGGTGAGAAGTGAGCGTGCTAACCACTGTGCTAACCGGAGAGCTTGTTTCAAAATCGAGCTAAAATAAATAAATGTTGTATAATCTCAAGAAAACAAATTGAACTTCATCATCATATGTGTTAAAATATCTAAACATTAATACAGGGCCATAGCCAGGTTGTAAAAAGTTGGGTGCGAAAGAAATATTGTGGAAGTCCTGATAGCGCAGTCGTAGTGTGTTCACTTCAGGTGCGAAATGCCCGGAGTTCGCATCCTGCTGGAGCCGTTACGAGTGTGCCCTTATGCAAGGCATTTACATTCCACATGCTCTTCTCTCGCTCTCATGGCGATGGATTATCCTTGAATACCGAGTTCCGACGCATCTAAGCGAAGAATCAACAATGACTTAACATAAAACGAATGAACTCATGTAAATAGTGTAGTATCTGTATAAATAGATCCTTTTCTACATATTCAACGCGAGAAATTATGCTTATTACGCTTATTTAGTGTCAAAATATCACATCGACTCATGCCGCTATTGGGAATTCCTCTGAGCCGAGAAACGTCTATTACGACGCATTTCATTGGTTGACTAATGTCGTTCTAAATATAGTTAATTATCGGTATGACTGAAACCCGGAAGGAGCGCTCCTTCCACGGAAGGAGCATTCGTCTACGGAAGGAGCGCATTAAAAGCTTATTTCGTATACAATCTTTAAAAAAGTGATTGTTTTATGTAAATAATTATAAAATACAGTCAAACTTGTATTAAGAGACCGCCCAAGGGAATTGACAAAAGTGGTCTCTTAATGAAACGGTCTCTTAATACAAAGTGACTGAACAAACAATTTCCCAGAGTCGGAGACATGTACTAGACTTTTGTTTGGGTGGACACTACAGTGTCTATATTGATATCAACATCATATACATGTATATATGTTACATATATCATCATAAAATAAAGAAAACTTTTTATAGTAATATTTGCTTGTATTTTTCTTGTTGATTGCTGCTAATTGCGACACCTGTACGATATGGATACTGTAGATCAAACACCTTATTGATTGCTGCTAATATGTTGCCTGTACTCAAAAGGGCAGAATTGACATGGTCTTATTTATGATATTACGAGTATGAAACATTTTGAGGACGAATCAATTTTCGAGTACGAAACATTTTGAGGACGAATCAATTTTGTAACCTATTGCGTATTTAGATTCAAAATATATAATAAGGCGTGACAATGGTGTGATATCCGAGATTATCAATTATCTAAACAAAAATGTAAGCCAGAAAATTACAACAATAATGCATTTACATTCATTTAAATCAAAACGTACATATAAAATTGACATCCGTTGGCTGAATTTCCGACCGGTGCAATGGGACAATCCATATGCTGTGACCCAATAAAACTAAAAATGCGACACTAAGAACAAATTGTCGACTATTTGAATCAATTATTGCCCAATTATGAGATTTGCACACTTGGGACAATATGTCTGTGACTTCACTATAAAGAACTCGTAACTGGTCATTGCGCGCCGATAATCCCCTACATTTGTTTTTACAACAATGACTCAAACGGAAATTGGGGCATAAATGTGCGAAAATTGACTGATTGGCACGTATCATGATTACTTGTCAAATTTATTGCCTCTTCAATATACATAACCAGCAGACGACACATTTAATAGTCTCTTGATTTCTGTTTTGAATTTCTAATTTCAACACTACTTATGGTCGCTTAATGAAAAACTTTAGGTAATTACGGCCGAAAATAGGTGGTCGTTGGTCGCGTAAGACAAAAGTCGCTTAATACAATAGATTTATAGTGTGAAATCGCTCGGGGGGGATTTCAAAATGGTCGCATAAGACAAAGGTCGCTTAATACACGTGGTCGCTTGAGCAATTTTGACTGTACGTTAAATCTGAAAGTTTTATGCAAATCGATTGTAAAATGGTGATCTTGTAGCATAATGCGCTCCTTCCGTAGTCGAATGCTCCTTCCGCGTCATGACTGAAGACCGAAAGGAGCACTCTTTCCGAGGAATTTGACAAATTATGCTACAAGATCACCATTTTACAATCGATTTGCATAAAACTTTCAGATTTAACGTATTTTATAATTATTTACATAAAACAATCACTTTTTTAAAGATTGTATAATAAATAAGCTTTTAATGCGCTCCTTCCGTAGCCGAATGCTCCTTCCGCGGAAGGAGCGCAGTCATACCCGTTAATTATATATAGTATTATACGTCATCTCAAACTAGCCTGAAAATTAATTCTGCATCACTAAATTACATTAAAACTGAGTGTACAACATGCCTTTATTTAATTATGCTAATAAACAGGAAGAGTGTCCCTGTTTTGCCGTATATAAACTATAACTATGAACAATTTGTAAATAATAACATTTAACTAGAAATTATGCCTTGCTGTTGTCCTTATAGCACTCCCAGTAGTCCGTACATGCATACAAACAGTGGTCATAGAAGTTGCTGCATACTGTTTATTCTTGCGTTTGTGAGCCTGCACAGATATTGATTAGTTCGAGATCTATTTTACTATCACAGAGAGATCACAGCAATAACGTATATAACGCATACACCTTTCCTAACAGTGAATCAATTGTCACGTGACCTACCGATACGCAGAGCTTAGCTGAGCAGACAGACCACAAATTGTTATGTTTGCAGTAGCATATTGCAAAATATTAGCTATTTAATGTAATGCACAAAGTTGCATTTGAATTTTGCTGTTAAAACAGACTGATTGCAATAACATTGATATAAAAATTATCTTGTAATCTCTCACTTTCCACATTTAGTCTGGGGAATCCCGTATCATGTTTACAACCACTGCAGATGAAAATAACGTCACCGGATATTGTGAATATTGAAAACGAGGTCAAAATATAAGCCGCGTCGTTTCATGTGAGCGTCGTTATAAGGAGTCGGACGATACATCAGGAATGAGGTCCAGAGAGTCATTAATATAAGTTATAAGAACTTGTTTCACAATCGAGCTAAACTAAATGTGTATAAACTAAATTAAATCTGTATTAAGAAATCTTACAAGGCGGTGGACTGTTGGAGGGCCCAAAGGAGCCGACGTTGCTAGGGGGTCCGGGTACCCCCTCGGAAATTGTTATTGAATTGGTTCTCAGCAGCCGATATTGTTATATACAACAAAGAACTCGTTAAAACTATACATATATAACTAAACAAAGAATCATACATATATCCTCTAGTGTCCTCAAATCGTGATACCTTCGTTTTCGTTACCCCGTAAGTATTTACAATACTGCACGCGATCGGTGTTTCCTGACGTCACCAATCAGGAATAGATAGTGTCAACGGTCATTTTCCATATTTGGCAACAAAAATGCTCCCTATAATCCTTGGAGGCGTAAGAAATCGGTTATTTTCCTTGGATTGGTATAAAACATGCTATCTTTCATAATGCAATATTGCATCACCATTTATCCATTGGATTTACTGCAAAATATTGACCATTTCCAGTTTTGTTTTGCGTCGTCTGATTTGTTTACCTACCTGTCATTTAATGTGAAGGTCAAAATAGACTGGGTTACAATTTTAATTAGTGTAAAGGGGGATCGTTTTGGAGACTTCTCTTATATTGTTTTGAGGTCCATACAGTGGTTTACTGTCGTCGTCAACTAAACGATGTGTCCTGTAGTGTAGTGTACTTAAAGGAATAGTTTTTAATTTTGTTGTAGGTTTATGGCAGTCCAGCACCTACAAAGCGAAATTACAGGCACTATTTACCAACAGCCCTTACAAATGGGCATAGTGTGATATATGTGACCATTGGACCCACCTCATTTACTGTTCAAAAGTCATGGTTTACAAGAATAGGTGATGAATTCAGGTGTCCACATTGTGAAAATGCTTGTTAAACTGTGAAAAGAAATATTCATCAAAATAATAGAAATTATCATTATGCTGCACAAAACGTGTTCGTTTTATATTTACACCCATTCGATGCTACGCAAAATTGATTTTCTGAAAGGTCACGAAAACTCCGGTACCAGTCACCACAGATGTCGGTTTCGGGTCATGGTAAAAATGTCAGCGCCCGTTGTTATATACGTAGTTATATTCATTTCTAATTATTTGGAATAAAAGAGGAACGTTACTTTATTTACATCATACATTTAGAAACTATGTAGTTTTAAGATTCGTTTTGTTGAATGCCGATCATTTCTTATCATAACGGAAACCGGAAACTCGAGGGTAACTGAACAGTCAACAGGCAATAAATGTGTTTATCACACACACACACACACGCGCGCGCGCGCGCGCTCACACGTGTGCCTGTTCTCTTGTCGGCTGCTGGGTCAGACCGAGTTAAGTCCCTTTACAGTATGGCAGACCGTCAAGACGGCGTTTAATCGTGTTGAGTTTTTTTGGATGGAATAAGCCAATATAAGATAAAAATGTGTTATATGTGCGACGATCTATGCAACCGGTGTGCCTACTTAATAACGAATTATGATCGAAAGAACTTACCTTGAACTATACATGGCTATGCACGATAAATAACACACCACATCATCTGTTTTAAAATGTCTACAAAATGCAGCTTACCAGAACAGAAATGACGTCATATAGCGTGCACGTCTATACTAGTGACGTCATTGGCAAATCAAATTATCAAAAAATGCAACTCTCAAGCTGTTTTCTATTTTCTTCGCGTGTCAGAGATATAATTACTTTGTGAAAATCGATGTTTAGTGTAGTAGATAAGGACCACAAAATGATGATTTCGTTCGGAAGGTGTAAAAAGCACCAAATGTTCACACAAGTAGCATGAGGGTGTATACTTTCCAAAATGCCCGGAAGACAATTGCGAGAGGCCCTTTGATTCCATTTTTGGGGCCCCAAAAAGGGACCACCAACAGAAATTTAAAAAAAACAACACTTTTTAAAGTTCCAATAATTTAATTAATTGTTACTACTTCAATTGTTTTCACATGATAATTAATAGAGAAGGCATAGTTGTATCTAATGTTTTACATACACATAATAATTGTGTACTCGTTTGATGAAAATGTGGCCCTTGAAGTTAAAGGGTAATTTGTCCTGCTTTAGAGAAATATAAAATACAATATAATATAAGTTTTTTTTCTTTTTGTTCCCAGTGAGGAAAATTAAATAAACTTTGTTCTGTTGATAGCATAGTATTGATCAGTACTTGAAACCTGTGTGTGTATACATGTCTTTGTGTGTCATCTGAGGCCATGTTAACAGCCATTGTACTAGTCGGTTAATTTGGCAAATTGCATATTTTCAATAACTATAATTACAATTAAACAAATATAAGTGAACAGGTTGTACACTATATCTGAATTGTACAACACACAAAACTATTAGTAAAATACTTATCTTAGCACATGTATAATATAATGAGGCCCTACAAAGGGTAATATTTGAATGAATTATACAAATTTATTTTAGCTCGATTGCGAAACAAGTTATTTCAACTTATATAAATCACTCTCGAGACCTCATTCCTGATGTAATCCATCGCCACGAGGGAGAGAGAGTAGAGGCAACGTGGAATTTAAATGCCTTGCCTAAGGGCACAATCGTAACGGCTCCAGTGGGACTCAAACTCCGGACCTGAAGCGAACGCGCATCCACTGCGCTATCACGACTTCACGAAGCTGGGTAATATTTATAATAGTAATGTAATTGCAATGTAATTGCAGAAAGAAGATTCGAAATTTATTTGTCTAAAATATATCAATCTTAACATGCGAATGGAATATGTCTATATGCATGTTATTGTGTATTGTGCATTTAACACTGCATAAATATACACAGTGTACTATATTCAACAAACATTTTCTCTTTCACATTGGCCACCACACACATGTGGGATGTAAGTTACTTTTGGTCAATCCTATCAACCCTTTGAAGCCTACTCCATTGTGGTATCCAATTGTTGCTTTCTCTTGTCCATCCCAACTCTGGAGATGGCAGATAAGGGCATCTGATGAGCATCTGGTCCCATATGTGGCCACTCTGGTAGACAGCTCTTAGTACATGCTGGACGAGTGCACTATGTGATGGCGGAACCTTGTTAATAGTCCTATTACCATAACAAAACATATGTTTCCTAGCATCATTTCCTAGCTCATATGGCATGTTCTGTAGTACATAAGAACAACAAATCTCTCGAGCACTGCTGTGTCTTCATCAGGAACGTAAAACATATGTTTCCTAGCATCATTTCCTAGCTCATGTGGCATGTTCTGGAGTACATAAGAACAACAAATCTCTTGAGCACTGCTGTGTCTTCATCAGGTGCTGAAGATAATCTCTTGAAAAATGCATATATTCAATTTTGTATTTAACAAAAGTCATTTTTATACTGGTGTAACATTTTATCCTGATAACATACCTCATTTGCACAAGTTATATACCATTTGTGACTATAATAAATTAATTATATACATGCAAATTTACACAATTATGTGCCCCTTTGGGGCCCCATCTCACGGGGAACTCAGGGCCTCTCGTGATTGTCTTCCGGCCTATAATTTACAAGCTGGTTCTAAACTACCACCATGCCAAATATGGTACCTTTTACACCCTCTGAACATTCATGGTCCTTATCTACTATTTGGTAGTCCCAACTACTGGGTGTTCTGCTTGACAAAAATGTGAGTGTGCCGGTGATTGACTGGGCCTATGAGAACCTGACTAACTCTTAACCCTTTCAACACCAAGTAATTGACATGGACTGGTCCATGATATTTCTAGACCAATAAATTAATAACAAAATTACATTTGGATCAGTTCATTTATCAAAATGTGTATTTTTTCTCTCTAAAAATAGTTATATTACTTGAAAAAAGTGCAGATCCTGATGAGACGGCTCGTCACGAGCCGGCTCATCTGGATCTACACTTTTTTGTAAGCCAATTTAGAGGTCTGTGGTGTTGAAAGGGTTAATACATCTGGCACAATCATGATCCTACTTCAGTTAGACAGGTCTACATGCCCCTACTCTATTGATTCAAGAATTACATAGATATATTGATTCAAGAGTTACATAGATTTATTGATTCAAGAGTTACATAGATATATTGATTCAAGAGTTACATAGATCTATTGATTCAAGAGTTACATACATCTATTGATTCAAGAGTTACATAGATTTATTGATTCAAGAGTTACATAGATATATTGATTCAAGAGTTACATAGATTTATTGATTCAAGAGTTACATAGATATATTGATTCAAGAGTTACATAGATTTATTGATTCAAGAGTTACATAGATATATTGATTCAAGAGTTACATAGATATATTGATTCAAGAGTTACATAGATCTATTGATTCAAGAGTTACATATATATATTGATTCAAGAGTTACATATATCTATTGATTCAAGAGTTACAAAGATTTATTGATTCAAGAGTTACATACATATATATTGTTCAAGAGTTACATAGATTTATTGATTCAAGAGTTACATATATCTATTGATTCAAGAGTTACAAAGATTTATTGATTCAAGAGTTACATACATATATATTGTTCAAGAGTTACATAGATATATTGATTCAAGAGTTACATATATCTATTGATTCAAGAGTTACACAGATTTATTGATTCAAGAGTTACATACATATATTGATTCAAGAGTTACATAGATTTATTGATTCAAGAGTTACATAGATTTATTGATTCAAGAGTTACATAGATTTATTGATTCAAGAGTTACATAGATCTATTGATTCAAGAGTTACATAGATATATTGATTCAAGAATTACAAAGATTTATTGATTCAAGAGTTACATAGATCTATTGATTCAAGAGTTACATAGATCCATTGATTCAAGAGTTACATACATCTATTGATTCAAGAGTTACATACATCTATTGATTCAAGAGTTACACATATTTATTGATTCAAGAGTTACATAGATATATTGATTCAAGAGTTACATAGATTTATTGATTCAAGAGTTACATAGATATATTGATTCAAGAGTTACATAGATATATTGATTCAAGAGTTACATAGATTTATTGATTCAAGAGTTACATAGATATATTGATTCAAGAGTTACATAGATATATTGATTCAAGAGTTACATAGATCTATTGATTCAAGAGTTACATATATATATTGATTCAAGAGTTACATATATCTATTGATTCAAGAGTTACAAAGATTTATTGATTCAAGAGTTACATACATATATATTGTTCAAGAGTTACATAGATTTATTGATTCAAGAGTTACATATATCTATTGATTCAAGAGTTACAAAGATTTATTGATTCAAGAGTTACATACATATATATTGTTCAAGAGTTACATAGATATATTGATTCAAGAGTTACATATATCTATTGATTCAAGAGTTACACAGATTTATTGATTCAAGAGTTACATACATATATTGATTCAAGAGTTACATAGATTTATTGATTCAAGAGTTACATAGATTTATTGATTCAAGAGTTACATAGATTTATTGATTCAAGAGTTACATAGATCTATTGATTCAAGAGTTACATAGATATATTGATTCAAGAATTACAAAGATTTATTGATTCAAGAGTTACATAGATCTATTGATTCAAGAGTTACATAGATCCATTGATTCAAGAGTTACATACATCTATTGATTCAAGAGTTACATACATCTATTGATTCAAGAGTTACATAGATTTATTGATTCAAGAGTTACATAGATTTATTGATTCAAGAGTTACATAGATCTATTGATTCAAGAGTTACACATATTTATTGATTCAAGAGTTACATACATATATTGATTCAAGAGTTACATAGATCTATTGATTCAAGAGTTACATAGATCCATTGATTCAAGAGTTACATACATCTATTGATTCAAGAGTTACATACATCTATTGATTCAAGAGTTACATAGATTTATTGATTCAAGAGTTACATAGATTTATTGATTCAAGAGTTACATAGATCTATTGATTCAAGAGTTACATACATATCTTGATTCAAGAGTTACATAGATTTATTGATTCAAGAGTTACATAGATCTATTGATTCAAGAGTTACATAGATATATTGATTCAAGAGTTACAAAGATGTATTGATTCAAGAGTTACATACATCTATTGATTCAAGAGTTACATAGATTTATTGATTCAAGAGCTACATAGATTTATTGATTCAAGAGTTACATAGATCTATTGATTCAAGAGTTACATAGATATATTGATTCAAGAGTTACATAGATCTATTGATTCAAGAGTTACAACGATTTATTGATTCAAGAGTTACATAGATCTATTGATTCAAGAGTTACATAGATCCATTGATTCAAGAGTTACATACATCTATTGATTCAAGAGTTACATAGATCTATTGATTCAAGAGTTACATAGATCTATTGATTCAAGAGTTACAACGATTTATTGATTCAAGAGTTACATAGATCTATTGATTCAAGAGTTACATAGATCCATTGATTCAAGAGTTACATACATCTATTGATTCAAGAGTTACATAGATCTATTGATTCAAGAGTTACATAGATCTATTGATTCAAGAGTTACAACGATTTATTGATTCAAGAGTTACATAGATCTATTGATTCAAGAGTTACATAGATCCATTGATTCAAGAGTTACATACATCTATTGATTCAAGAGTTACGTGCATCTATTGATTCAAGAGTTACATATATATATTGATTCAAGAGTTACATAGATCTATTGATTCAAGAGTTACAAAGATCTATTAATTCAAGAGTTACCTAGATCTATTGATTCAAGAGTTACATAGATTTATTGATTCAAGCTTTACCTAGATCTATTGATTCAAGAGTTACGTGCATCTATTGATTCAAGAGTTACATAGATTTATTGATTCAAGAGTTACCTAGATATATTGATTCAAGAGTTACAAAGATCTATTGATTCAAGAGTTACAAAGATCTATTGATTCAAGAGTTACAAAGATCTATTGATTCAAGAGTTACCTAGATCTATTGATTCAAGAGTTACCTAGATCTATTGATTCAAGAGTTACATAGATATATTGATTCAATAGATATATTGATTCAAGAGATATATTGATTCAAGAGCCGATGACTTCAAATCATTTGTCTATCACTGCTTGAAGTTCGAATCCCACTGGGAAATCGAACCAAAACGTTCACGTCTGCTGAATTCGCAGACACACAGCCAAACCAAGTGTTCACACCCATATCGTGCATGTGTGGTGATGTCAATTCTAAATAAGCAAATTTCATGATTTGATATCCCGCCGAACAGGAGCTGCACGGATATATTTGCGATTTTTGTCAATTAAGGGCAATAACTCGATCTCGATGATAAATGCACCACATTATTGTGATACATAAGTTACTTTAAGTTTCCTAAAATTCCACAATGCGGTTACTGAGAACACATAGTGGTTACTGACGGGCACACTTGTGGATATTTTGTCAAGCAAGGGCAATAGCTCTGGTGTTACTGGCCCGAATCGCGTCGAAAAACACGTGTTTCATAAAAGTTCATCCATTGGTTTCTAAGAACTGTTTCTGGACGGACGACACCAACTCAATATCCATCGCCGAAATTTCGACGGGTGGGAGGGAGAGGGGGGGGGGTAATATCATAATAACCATGCCCTTCCACGTGGAGCTATTCCACTAACTATATAAATATATGTTACGTACCTGTCATGTATTTAATTATTTATTTCCCTTTTGGAGAATTTGCACGACACTTAAACTATATTCTTAATGTAGGATTTAGTTTGAGAACTGCAGTGAATGGCGAACAATCAATTAATAAAATAAAATATGTAAGTATTGTTTAATAGTTTGGTGTATGTGTTCTTGCTAGTATATATAGGCATACATGTACTCATTATGCATGCGCACGCACATATTGTCGTCTGCCGATATAGCTTGTAATCACAGGGATTCGGCACGTTTGGGGGTACTAGTATATATATTTAAGTACAGGGATTCTACTCTGTGGGATGTCAGATTTCGCATCGATCAGTAAAATGGCCCTATCTGAAACAATTTTGTACAAATCTGTCCAAATACAACGCCTATCCCGAGTCTTTATATTGTTCTTCAAATAAAACACAACTTTAAGCTGCATGCATGTATACTTTGCAAACAATTGCCACATACATTGGCCATAGCAGGTCACATTTCCATACTAGAACACGGGTTCTGTCAGCAACAACAAAAAAATCTTCGACGGGAGAGTTTTAACTGTGAATAACATTATCAATAAAATGTGTTTACACTAACGTGTAGGTTTATTCGGCAATAATGTACGTCAAAAAGAGATTTCGTAGCATTTTCAATTTGTTTTGAAAATGTCTATAGCGGTGCAATTCGCGTTGAAACGAGCGTTGAAACGAGCGTTCTGATTGGATTATTAGAATGTAACAAGATGTTTTTTATATAGGAAGAATAATCATAATCCAATCAGAACGCTCGTTTCAACGCTCGTTTCAACGCGAATTGCACCGCTATAGACATTTTCAAAACAAATTGAAAATGCTACGAAATCTCTTTTTGACGTACATTATTGCCGAATAAACCTACACGTTAGTGTAAACACATTTTATTGATAATGTTATTCACAGTTAAAACTCTCCCGTCGAAGATTTTTGTTGTTGCTGACAGAACCCGTGTCCTAGTATGGAAATGTGACCTGCTATGGCCAATGTATGTGGCAATTGTTTGCAAAGTATACATGCATGCAGCTTAAAGTTGTGTTTTATTTGAAGAACAATATAAAGACTCGGGATAGGCGTTGTATTTGGACAGATGTGTACAAAATTGTTTCAGATAGGGCCATTTTACTGATCGATGCGAAATCTGACATCCCACAGAGTAGAATCCCTGTACTTAAATATATATACTAGTACCCCCAAACGTGCCGAATCCCTGTGCTTGTAATGATACTGTTTCACTTTCCTTGTTCAGGGGCGTAGCTAACGATTTTGAATGTGTAGGCCCGACTAATAAACTGCGAACCCCAGGAAACGTTTGATTCCTAGAACGTCGATGGTGCACTACGGTGAATTTAAATTTAGGTACATATATAAACACCTCAAATTTTGGTATTTTTAGAGATATGAGTTAGAGTGTGTGTGACCTCCAAGTTGATAGCCCAGCTCTTTATCATACCCCCACCTCCTGCATTTGTGTTGCATCTTTGGAGTTTTAGATTTTTTATATTCTGTGGCTTTAGTTTAGTTTAATCATATTGTATTGCTCGATTCGTTTTACGTATACATGTGAATACAAAACATGACAAAATAAATAAAGGCAAACGGGTCAGGCCACAAGTTCTAGCAACATTAGTTACGGCCCTTCCCGAAGGGGCAATATGCACACCGTGGCATTCAGGGCCTTATAGTAGATACGTGCATGCTTCTTAGATGCAGATTAATTGTGGTATAGCGTAGTTTAATATATCGTTGAGATAAATACTATTAACCCTATGGCAGTCGTCCAATTTCGCAAAGTGATTCATATAAGTGTTTCTGATAATTTCTGGGTGTATAGCCTCGGAAATCGTAGCAATTAATTGTATTACTTAATACACCGACCTCGCCCACATATAGATAGTGACGAGGAGAATGGAAATAGTCGTGTGTGTTTTACGCTATCGGTTATCATATGAGCGACGCCTCCTGAAGAGATTAGTCATTTTAGATTTTTGAAGGATAGTGCAATGATACAGACAGAGACCCATTACAGAGTCTTCTCTGGTTCTTTTACGTGCACGATGTAAAGCACCGACACGGGACCTTGGTTTAAAGTCCCATCTGAAAGATTGTTAATTTTATTAGGGTCAGGCGGGGAATCCAACCTGCGATCCAAATTAAATATGCATCTAAAGTCAGTCAATTGAAGTCATTTATCTTAATTTGGAGCAGGTCACAAATCAGCAATTATAATTTATTATAGTACTGCATATATATTTTAGATTCAGCTCTCTAATTCTTCTATGACCAATAGTCCAATGGTATCATAAAGTGTGTACATATATATATGCTGTATATAGTTGCTTTTGAAGGCCTTATGGAAGACTAATGTTATTATTCAGTAGTTAGCACTTTGGACTGCACTTCCTGGTGTTGCAGGTTCGACCTCCGTTCCGCCAATTATGGGTCGGCGCTATGCTCCGGGCATGCAACAGCTGATCCAGGAATACCACTGGAATTGGGGTATTTCTTTGTCCTGTATTATCCATCAAGAAATAGCATTGCTAATACACTTGGTCTCGTTCCGAGGATGTGTAGCCGTGAATAAACATGGGGCGACGATCTACTACCTGGAGGCGTTGTCCCGAATAATCATGAGACGACGATATACTACTAGAGGCGTTGCCTTGTATAATAATGGGACGACGATACACTACTGGAGGCTTTGCCCCGAATAATCATGGGACGACGATACACTACTGGAGGCGTTGCCCCGAATACTCCTGGGACGACGATACACTACTGGAGGCGTTGCCCCGAATAATCATCAGACGACGATATACTACTGGAGGCGTTGCCCCGAATAATCATGAGACGACGATACACTACTAGAGGCGTTGCCCCGAATAATCCTGGGACGACGATACACTACTGGAGGCGTTGCCCCGAATAATCATCAGACGACGATATACTACTGGAGGCGTTGCCCCGAATAATCATGAGACGACGATACACTACTGGAGGCGTTGCCCCGAATAATCATCAGACGACGATATACTACTGGAGGCGTTGCCCCGAATAATCATGAGACGACGATATACTACTGGAGGCGTTGCCCCGAATAAACATGGGGCGACGATCTACTACCTGGAGGCGTTGTCCCGAATAATCATGAGACGACGATATACTACTAGAGGCGTTGCCTTGTATAATAATGGGACGACGATACACTACTGGAGGCTTTGCCCCGAATACTCATGAGACGACGATATACTACTGGAGGCGTTGCCCCGAATACTCATGAGACGACGATATACTACTGGAGGCGTTGCCCCGAATACTCATGAGACGACGATATACTACTGGAGGCGTTGCCCCGAATACTCATGAGACGACGATATACTACTGGAGGCGCTGCCCCGAATAATCATGGGACGACGATACACTGCTGGAGGCGTTGCCTAGAATAATAGTTTCTCTCTCAACGTCTAGTCGAATAAAGAGTTAGCGTTTTTATAACTTTATAAAAGTTCCCGTGAATCAACGCGCTTCAAAGTGATGCAGGTATGTATGGGGCGCCGTATTGCTATTTATTCGTTATTTATGGATATCCATAATTCGATTTATTGATATCCATAATTCCAGGTTCGCCGTTTCGCTATTTATTCAGCATTTATGGATATCCATAATTCGATTATTGGATATTCATAAATAGGTTATTGGATGTCCATAATTCGATTTATGGATATCCATAAATGATGAATAAATAGCAAAACGGTCCGCCTGGAATTATTGTCATTTTACGCACTCTAAAAAAAAGAAAAGAGCACCAACTATTTTTGCGCTTTTTAGATATTTTGGTCATATTTGAATCGAAATAATATTTGTATTTGCGTTATTTATAGTCGAATAAAACATGGTTTGTCATTCTGAGCCCTGGAATAAAACATGGTTTGTCGTTATGAGCCCTGGAATAAAACATGGTTTGTCATTCTGAGCCCTGGAATAAAACATGGTTTGTCATTCTGAGCCCTGGAATAAAACATGGTTTGTCATTCTGAGCCCTGGAATAAAACATGGTTTGTCATTCTGAGCCCTGGAATAAAACATGGTTTGTCATTCTGAGCCCTGGAATAAAACATGGTTTGTCGTTCTGAGCCCTGGAATAAAACATGGTTTGTCATTCTGAGCCCTGGAATAAAACATGGTTTGTCATTCTGAGCCCTGGAATAAAACATGTCATTCTGAGCCTGGAATAAAACATGGTTTGTCATTCTGAGCCCTGGAATAAAACATGGTTTGTCGTTCTGAGCCCTGGATTAAAACATGGTTTGTCATTCTGAGCCCTGGAATAAAACATTGTTTGTCGTTCTGAGCCCTGGAATAAAACATGGTTTGTCATTCTGAGCCCTGGAATAAAACATGGTTTGTCGTTCTGAACCCTGGAATAAAACATGGTTTGTCGTTCTGAGCGATGGAAAGTTATTTCTTAACTATGAAACTAAATTAAAGATGACGATTTATCATAGTATTAAATTTAGTAAACAACCAAATACAAAGTTATTGGTAATTATGTAAACAAGTATCGAAGTGATGTCATTTATATACAGTAATTGTACAACATTTATCTGTTAAAATCTGAAGTAAATATTCTAAAAAAAAGAGTTGCATATCTCGCTCACGTATGCATAATATACTAAATACGGTAATCACATTTTCATATCTCGCTCGCGTATGCATAATATACTAAATACGGTAATCACATTTAATTTTGTATATCTCGCCCACGTATGCCTCATATACTAAATACAGTAATCACATTTAATTGTGTATATCTCGCCCACGTATGCCTCATATACTAAATACGGTAATCACATTTAATTTTGCATATCTCGCCCACGTATGCCTCGTATACTAAATACGGTAATCACATTTAATTTTGCATATCTCGCCCACGTATGCCTCGTATACTAAATACGGTAATCACATTTAATTTTGCATATCTCGCCCACGTATGCATAATATACTAAATACGGAATCACATTTAAGTTTGCATATCTCGCCCACATATGCCTCGTATACTAAATACGGTAGTCACATGTTCGTTTGCATATCTCGCCCACGTATGCATCATATACTAAATACGGTAATCACATTTAATTTTGCATATCTCGCCCACATATGCCTCGTATACTAAATACGGTAATCACATTTTCGTTTGCATATCTCGCCCACGTATGCATAATATACTAAATACGGAATCACATTTAAGTTTGCATATCTCGCCCACATATGCCTCGTATACTAAATACGGTAATCACATTTAATTTTGCATATCTCGCCCACGTATGCCTCATATACTAAATACGGTAATCACATTTTCATTTGCATATCTCGCCCACGTATGCATAATATACTAAATACGGTAATCACATTTTCGTTTGTATATCTCGCCCACGTATGCCTCATATACTAAATGCGGTAATCACATTTAAGTTTGCATATCTCGCCCACATATGCCTCGTATACTAAATACGGTAATCACATTTAATTTTGCATATCTGCACACGTATGCATCATATACTAAATACGGTAATCACATTTAATTTTGCATATCTCGCCCACATATGCCTCGTATACTAAATACGGTAATCACATTTAATTTTGCATATCTGCACACGTATGCATCATATACTAAATACGGTAATCACATTTAATTTTGCATATCTCGCCCACATATGCCTCGTATACTAAATACGGTAATCACATTTAATTTTGCATATCTGCACACGTATGCATCATATACTAAATACGGTAATCACATTTAATTTTGCATATCTCGCCCACATATGCCTCGTATACTAAATACGGTAATCACATTTAATTTTGCATATCTGCACACGTATGCATCATATACTAAATACGGTAATCACATTTAATTTTGCATATCTCGCCCACATATGCCTCGTATACTAAATACGGTAATCACATTTAATTTTGCATATCTGCACACGTATGCATCATATACTAAATACGGTAATCACATTTAATTTTGCATATCTCGCCCACATATGCCTCGTATACTAAATACGGTAATCACATTTTCGTTTGCATATCTCGCCCACGTATGCATAATATACTAAATACGTAATCACATTTAATTTTGCATATCTCGCCCACGTATGCCTCATATACTAAATACGGTAATCACATTTTCATTTGCATATCTCGCCCACGTATGCATAATATACTAAATACGGTAATCATATTTTCGTTTGTATATCTCGCCCACGTATGCCTCATATACTAAATACGGTAATCACATTTAAGTTTGCATATCTCGCCCACATATGCCTCGTATACTAAATACGGTAATCACATTTAATTTTGCATATCTGCACACGTATGCATCATATACTAAATACATGCATACGGGGACTTTAAAAATCAGACACATTTGAGTATATGTTTATACGTCGTATAACAGTTATTTATAATGTCCGCCTACGTGGTCGAGTGGTTAGTGTCACTGACTTGTAGACCACTGACACCTATCCTCACTGAATGTCATGCGTTCGAGCCCCGCTTAGACCGTGTCTATTTATATGAGAACGTTGACGGTTTCATACAGAGGTTGGTGTACACATTAGTACTGGTTAACTACCCTAGCCTACCCAGGAAAGGTGTTGTTAGGTTAAGCTGCTCGTCGCTCAAATGGGCAACCGGTAGTGACGTTAAATAAACTTAAATAAAAACAAAAACAAGACAGAATATTTCTATTCTATTATCTATAAATCTTTACAAAATGTAATTATATAATAATAAGAAAATAAGACGTTTGCTTTACAAGCTTAACGTGTGTATGAGATGTTAATTCGGAAGCTTGCTTAGACCAGTCGGTAGAGCATTTACACTGTAAGCGAGAGGCCCCAGGTTCGAGCACGCTTGGCTGCACGCTTTTCTGATATTGGTTAACAGTCATCCTGTATGAGTGTGTTGCTGTATATAAGCCCAGATAAATCGTCCACAACGTTTGTGTAGTCCAGTGGTAACACGCTGGACTGGTAATCCAGGGATCGCAGGTTCGATCCCCCGTCTGACCCTAATAAAATTAACAGTCTTTCAGATGGGACGTTAAACCGAGGTCTCGTGTCGGTGCTTTACACCGTGCACGTACAAGAACCAGAGGAGATTCTGGAATGGGTCTCTGTCTGTATCATGCACTATCTAGTGTGGTACATTTTGTAGATTTTAAAATAGTTGTGGGAAATTTTGCTCAAGTTTGATTTTTTGTGTTATTTATGTTATTTAGTTACCAAAGAGTAAAAAAAGTATTTTATACATTTTTTTCAATCACTATATTGGCGGCCATCTTGGATTTCAAAATGGCCACCATTTTAAACCTATTTTTGACAATATCTCTACCTGTAGATGATATAGGGCCTTGATTTTGGTACCTATACCCACATTTTAGGGGTCTGGGAATCTGGAAATTGCATTAACAATATTGCAGAACACATCAAACTAATATAAATTGTACTAAGATGATGGTTTAACATGTTTTATAGAGGTGTTTAACAAAATATGAATGAATGCTATTAAAATGTTACTGAATGTGGACTATACCCACTCTCTGTCCATAATAAATAATCCAGCCCATGAGTTGTCCACACTGGTGACAGCATTATAACACTTATATCAGCTAAACAGAGTTGTATGTCCTGAGAACAATAGAAAGGTCGTGGTTACTTTTGATATGGACCTTTACAAAAGTGCAGCTAAACTCGAGCATCTTAGTGACCAGTACAAGGACAAGTGGTGGATATTGCCAGGCTCATTCCACACCAGTCTTTGTGCTATCAGGTGTTTAGGGAAGACTATAGAGCATAGTGATATCGATGAGACCTGGGTTCAATCGGGACTGTACGGCTCAGTTGTTGTCAATCAAATAATAAATGGTAGCCACTACAACCGAGCTGTGGATGCTCATGAAACAACATTTACAAGTGTTATCTGACCTTTGGTTCCAGGAACACTTTTCTGAAAATTCTCAAGTGCAACTAGCTCTAACTAGCAGCTTGAGTGAATTGGCCGAAGCATGTAGAGGTGACCATGTTAACAGAACAGCTATTCAAAATGCCCACAAAGGTGGTACAGAAAGCATACATATAGAGAAATAGTTGGATGATTTTGACGCATTTCCTATGTATAGATGGATTCGTATATACACGTGCCAAGTCCAGACACTTCTGAATTGCCATCGATCTGTCAAAGATCCCAACTTACCATTGTATTTAGCATCTTTGGAAAAACTTTCCACATACTTTTTTGCCTACAACAGACTGGATTATGCTCAGAATATTGCGGAATTCACTTCACGTGCATATTCAGCTAAAGATACTGACCCTGATATATGGAACATGCTCATGACAGGTGAGTTTGCTGCGACAACGAAGAAAGCCCCTTCACAAGTGTTGGTGTAGACCAAGCTCAGGAACAAAAAAATAAGATCCGGAAAGGAGAAGTTGGTCTAGGAGTGATTATCAATAAGCCAGCAACCTTAATGAAGTACTGTCTTGCTGCTCCTGAATTAGGCCGTCTGTCTCAAGAAACCAGAGACATGCTAGGAGTGTCTGAGTTTCCACACAGTCCTGATCACCACATCTCATCACATACGGCAAGGCAAGCATATAGAATCCCTTATGCTATTCTTAGAGCCAATGAAGCTATTCAAAGGAGCAAGAAAGTGTTGGGAAGAGAAACACAGGAAAGTGTTCTTAACTTAGAAGCGAAAATGCAAAGGAATCCTTTGTCGAAAACCGTATACGTGGAGATGTAAACTTGTGGGACTGTATGACCAAACTGAAATATAAAAACTGGGATGATCTGTCCAAGAAGATAACTTATCAAAAGAGTATCAGCTAAAGTCGACAACTACACTTTTCTCCAGACTCTTAGTTATTGCCAGATCAGAACGAGACTTTGACCTCCAGTCAGCAATTTCTGAATGTAAATCCCATGCTTATGAACCCAGATGAAAGTCTTCTGTTTTCCAATACTAAAAGTGACCTCATCCATGCCTTGAAATGGCAATCAATCTATTACACCCAACATCAACAAGAGATACCTCATTATAGATGACATGGCAGTTGTTCAGGCATTGGTTCATGCAGTCACATTTATGTTCTGTGAAGATCTTGGCAAAACTTTTGCTAATAACATTGATGCCATGCTCAATGAATACACTGGTGGACGCATTTTTGACAATTATACCAAGAAATTACAAATCAAGGACGACATCAGATACGGGAAGGATTGCCCTAGTGAAGACCTACATATTGAGAATTCCACTCCTATGAAGGACAAAACAAAGTTTCTGTCTAGCAAGAAGACTAAAAGATCAGCTTACCTTCTTCTTAGCTGAGAAAGCAATATCACTGTGTAAGAAGCCAGTAGTTACAGCAACACGCATGCACGTCCTTACCAACTTACCAAATTACAGCCCAACCACAGACAACAACACACACGAGGAAGCAGACACTCTCATGATGCTACATGCATTGGAGGTGGTGAATGAAGAAAATGGTAATGAGGTTGATTTCTTTACACAGGACACAGACTGGTGGGTCCTCATTTTACGAAGACTAAATATGTTGGGTTTAAAGTCTGGTATTGTAAGTTTGTAACAGGCACCAGTGCAAATCGAAGAAGAGTAGACTTAGAAGCAATTTATACAAAATTAGGGTTAGAAAAGGCAGCTGCTTTGCCTGGGTTCCATGCCATCACTGGAACAGATACAACAGGACACATTAGTAGAGTTGGAAAGAAAACAAGACTGAAAGTGTTTATGCAGGCTCCTCAAAATAGTATTGAAGCACTTTCACAACTTGGAGAAGGTGATACACCACAGCAAGATGTGATTACTGGGTGCAAAGAGTTTCTTTGTATGCTTGGAAGCACACATAATGTTTCTGGTAGTGATCTTGGTTCCCCGGGGTTGCATAAGTACAGAAGACTTTCTGCAAATGAAGGCGTTGAGCGGCTTCCACCAACTGATGGTGATTGGCTTCAACATATATTGCACACTCACCTTCAAGCAAATATATGGGCTCAGGATAGAGTACTTGATCCAACACTACCTGATCCATGTAACCTAGGTTGGATGAAAGACAATGACAGGCTGGTGCCAATTTTGCTGTGCAATCTGCTTCAGCAGCAGTCGTAGAACTACTAAAGTGCAACTGTACAGTTAGCCAGTGTTCTGGTAGATGTACATGTAAACAGAACAATATGTGCTGTACATAGATGTGTGAATGTGAGGGTGATGACAACTGCTTAAACACACAACAAACTGTAGATATGGATTCTGATGGGGAATAAATTAATGTCTCTTTCCACAATATTTTAAATGAGGGTAAGCCAAATTCATAAGCCATAAAAATTATACAAGTTCATGTGCAATATTAAAAAAACATTATTTTGCTAAAAATCCTATAATATGTACAAAAACATTCCCCAAATAGCTGTTATATTAACATCCATATGTACTAACACTTTAATAATGGCATTTTCAGATTCCTGTACCCTTAACATGTGGGCATAGACACCAACATCAAGGTCCTAGGTTGTCTACAAGTAGAGATATTGTATAGAATAGGTTGAAAATGGCGGCCATTTTGAAATTCAAGATGGCCGCCAACATAGTGATTGAAAAAAATGTATAAAATACTTTTTTTACTCTTTGGTGTCTAAATAACCTAAATAACACAAAAAATCAAACTTGAGCAAAAAATCCCACAACATTACAGAATGTACCACACTAATCCTCCAAAAATCTAAAATAACTAATCTCTTCAGGAGGCATCGCTCATATGGGCAACCGGTAGCGACGATAAATAAACGTAAAAAAAACCCCACAACGTGTATCTGTCCCGGAGAATTCCAATTGTTCCGGAGAGTATACATAACAAGGTGCAAGTTAACCAATTATGCGAGATGACAGCAACCTGCTTAGCTCATCTCGGTATATCATTACGCTTACGAGAACCCCACGATTGGCTGCACATTTATTACCAACTCGCAATTTTCAGCATTTCAAGTACATATATATATACGTTTGGACAACACAATGACATCAAATGTAAATCCATTAACCCATTTCATTCTGGATACATTTAAAGGCTTTTGCAAACAACATAGATCCAGATCAGCCGCAGCGTGATGCTGCTTGCTGATCAGGATCTATTTTGTTTGCTACATAGCCAATTGTCTTAGCAAGATCATCTGAATAGCAAACAGCATATAGCCTGATCAGACTGCACGCTCCATGGCGGCTGATCTGGCTCTATGTTCTTTGCAAATACTGTTTGAACGGTATCCAGAATGAAATGGGTTAATTTGTCATTATAAAAGCTGATGATACAGTTATAACTGAATATAACCGGTTATATGGCGATTTCATCATATAATAATATTATGCACTGGAAATTGAACCAATGTAGAACTAGGTCACATTTAATCAACCACGCCGTGATTAAGATCTTGCATAAGGAATTAGACTAGTGAATTCTGATTAGTTTTATAATGAATTTGATTAGGAGGATTTGATGGGCTTTTTGTGAGAGGGGCTATAAATTAGGAGATTCCTCTCAATAATTTACGAAGAGGTATGTCTCATGTGCAGGCTAAAACGATGCAGGCCAGATGTATTTCTAATATTTATAATTAACTACATGTAAAAGCAGACACGTAGATACTATGCGGCAGTGAAAAGGCCACGGCCTGCAGATTGTCCAACATAAAAAAAGTGAAATTCATATCTCTGAAATTATGCCGGAAATTTGAGCATCCAAGAGGTCAATTTAAATGCGTCTGGGTGTTGGCGTTCTAGGTTTCAAAATGTTCATGGGGGAGCATGCCCCAGACACATATAGCAAACTCGCATACTTTGCTGATCCATTCATTAGCCGGGCCTACAAACTCTAAATCGCACCATACACTATTTTCTGCTTTGCTATAATTAAGTGTTCTTGAGTTTCCTATGTTAGTTTACAATACGAGAATATGTAGCATGTGAGCATAAATATTTGGTATACTATAACTTGGTATAATATTGAAGGAAATATAACTTTAACAGAGAATTATTCCTCGGAAAAGGATAACGTCTATATGTATCTATCAATACGCAGTGTACATCAAATTGCACCAGAATTTCCAGAAATAAAGAACCTTTATTATATATGCAACTTGTATCATGATCATATCATTATAATAAATAGCGGAACCCATTTCGGTCGCACGAAATGCACGTGCGTGTCAGACAAATCAAACACACAGGAACATTCCTGCAATCATAAGAAAATAATTTTATAAATTTTGCCTTCATATAGTTTAAAAATGGCGTAAGAGCAATTGTAGGATTTGCCTTAAGAATATTGGTTTTATTTCCAATAATGCACATATCTTTCAAAGAAATAAATATTGTTTAAACTAAAGAGTTCCGTAGAGCGATACAGCTTTCCATAGAATGATGTAGGGACCCATAGGGTGATACCGAGTTCCATAGAGTGACACACGATTCCATAGAGTGACACATCGTTAATGATTATGAGGTGAACAGCGACAACAAGCACACGACGTATATAGTGCAGAGTGAGGGGATTATTGTTGCCGTGCCATCTGTAGGGCAAGGATCGCTGTATCCAGACACGCCGTCACATACATCAGACGCATCCTCATCTTCCAGGAGTCTTTCAAGAACGTAACCATCTTTTCGTGACGCCATCCAGGTAGCTCCAACCAGCGTAAGACTATGCTCCGATGCTAGGAGATTGATATCGAATAAGCATCTGAAATTTAGCAAGAAAACATGTATGAAACTAAACTTAATGTAAGATATTGTAGACTGACATAAACTACTGTAACATAATGTAGACTGACATAAACTACTATAAGATATTGTAGACTGACATAAACTAATGTATGATATGGTAGAATAACATAAACTACGCTAAGGTATGATGGACTGATATAAACTACTGTAGGATATGGTAGAATAACATAAACTACGCTAAGGTATGATGGACTGATATAAACTACTGTAGGATATGGTAGAATAACATAAACTACGCTAAGGTATGATGGACTGATATAAACTACTGTAGGATATGGTAGAATAACATAAACTACGCTAAGGTATGATGGACTGATATAAACTACTGTAGGATATGGTAGAATAACATAAACTACGCTAAGGTATGATGGACTGATATAAACTACTGTAGGATATGGTAGAATAACATAAACTACGCTAAGGTATGATGGACTGATATAAACTACTGTGAGATATGGTAGACTGATATAAACTACTGTGAGATATGGTAGACTGATATATACTACTGTAAGATATGGTAGACTGATATAAACTACTGTGAGATACTGTAGACTGATATAAAGTACTGTAGGATATGGTAGAATAACATAAACTACGCTAAGGTATGATGGACTGATATAAACTACTGTAGGATATGGTAGAATAACATAAACTACGCTAAGATATGGTAGACTGACATAAACTACTGTGAGATATGGTAGACTGACATAAACTACTGTGAGATATGGTAGACTGACATAAACTACTGTGAGATAGTAGACTGACATAAACTACTGTGAGATATGGTAGACTGACATAAACTACTGTGAGATATGGTAGACTGACATAAACTACTGTGAGATATGGTAGACTGACATAAACTACTGTGAGATATGGTAGACTGACATAAACTACTGTGAGATACTGTAGACTGACATAAACTACTGTGAGATATGGTAGACTGACATAAACTACTGTGAGATATGGTAGACTGACATAAACCACTGTGAGATATGGTAGACTGACATAAACTACTGTGAGATATGGTAGACAGACATAAACTCCTGTGAGATACTGTAGACTGACATAAACTACTGTGAGATATGGTAGACTGACATAAACTACTGTGAGATATGGTAGACTGACATAAACCACTGTGAGATATGGTAGACTGACATAAACTACTGTGAGATATGGTAGACAGACATAAACTCCTGTGAGATACTGTAGACTGACATAAACTACTGTGAGATATGGTAGACTGACATAAACTATTGTAAGATATTGTAGACTGACATAAACTACTGTAAGAAATGGTAGACTGATATAAACTACTGTAAGATATGGTAGACTGACATAAACTATTGTAAGATATGGTAGACTGACATACACTATTGTAAGATATGGTAGACTGATATAAACTACTGTAAGATATGGTAGACTGACATACACTACTGTAAGATATGGTAGACTGACAGATACTATTGTGAGATATTGTAGACTGACATAAACTACTGTGAGATACTGTAGACTGACATAAACTACTGTGAGATATGGTAGACTGACATAAACTACTATAAGATATGGTAGACTGACATAAACTACTGTAAGACATGGTGAACTGATATAAACTAAGCTTAAACTTTATTTGCGAAGCAAGTTTTACCAACTTATATTAATTACTCTTGGTGGCACGGATGCAAGCGTAAATGTGGTCATTCATGTGGGAGGAAACCCATCTGTCCGATCTGGCGGCCACCGTACCATCTCACATATTTCCCGGTCCGATGATCGAACCCGGGTTGCATTGGTGCGAGGCCAATGCGCTAACCACTGCGCTAATCGGACAGCCTATGATATGGTAGACTGACATAAATAACTGTGAGATATGGTAGACTGACATAAACTACTGTGAGATATGGTAGACTGACACACACTACTGTGAGATATGGTAGACTGACATAAACTACTGTGAGATATTGTAGACTGACATAAACTACTGTGAGATATGGTAGACTGACATAAACTACTGTGAGATATGGTAGACTGACATACACTACTGTAAGAAATGGTAGATTGACATAAACTACTGTGAGATATGGTAGACTGACATATACTACTGTGAGATATGGTATAGTGACGTAAATGACTGCAATACATGGTAGACTGACATAAACTACGCTATGATATGGTAGACTGACATAAACTACTATGAGATATGGTAGACTGACATAAACTACTATGAGATATGGTGGACTGACATAAACTACGCTAAGATATGGTAGACTGACATAAACTACTATGATATATGGTAGACTGACATAAACTACTATGATATATGGTGGACTGACATAAACTACGCTAAAATATGGTAGACTGACATAAACTACTGTGAGATAGTGTAGACTGACATAAACTACTGTGATATATAATAGAATGACACACACTACTGTGATATATTGTAGACTGACACACACTATTGTGAGATATGGTAGACTGACATAAACTACTGTAAGCAATGGTAGACTAACATAAACTACTGTGAGATATGGTAGACTGACATACATGACTGTAAGAAATGGTAGACTGACATAAACTACTGTGAGATATGGTAGACTGACATAAACTACGCTATGATATGGTAGACTGACATAAACTACTATGAGATATGGTGGACTGACATAAACTACGCTAAGATATGGTAGACTGACATAAACTACTATGATATATGGTAGACTGACATAAACTACTGTGAGATAGTGTAGACTAACATAAACTACTGTGATATATAATAGAATGACACACACTACTGTGAGATATTGTAGACTGACATAGACTACTGTGAGATATGATAGACTGACATAAACTACTGTGAGATATGGTAGACTGACATAGACTACTGTGAGATATGGTAGACTGACATAAACTACTATGAGATATGGTAGATGACATAATGAAAATGGTAGACTGACATAAACTACTGTGAAATATGGTAGACTGACATAAACTACTGTGAGATATGGTAGACTGACATAAACTACTGTGAGATATGGTAGACTGACATAAACTACTGTGAGATATGGTAGACTGACATAAACTACTGTGAGATATGGTAGACTGACATAAATGACTGTAATAAATGGTAGACTGACATAAACTACTGTGATATATGGTAGACTGACATAAACTACTGTGAGATATGGTAGACTGACACAAACTACTGTGAGATATTGTAGACTGACATAAACTACTGTGAGAAATGGTAGACTGATATAAACTACTGTGAGATATTGTAGACTGACATAAACTACTGTGAGATATGGTAGACTGACATAAACTACTGTGAGATATGGTAGACTGACATAAACTACTGTGAGATATGGTAGACTGACATAAATGACTGTAATAAATGGTAGACTGACATAAACTACTGTGAGATATGGTAGACTGACATAAACTACTGTGAGATATGGTAGACTGACACAAACTACTGTGAGATATTGTAGACTGACATAAACTACTGTGAGATATGGTAGACTGACATAAACTACTGTGAGATATGGTAGACTGACATAAATGACTGTAAGAAATGGTAGATTGACATAGACTACTGTGAGATATGGTATACTGACATAAATGACTGTAAGAAATGGTAGACTGACATAAACTACTGTAATATATGGTAGACTGACATAAACTACTGTGATATATGGTAGACTAACATAAACTATTGTGATATATGGTAGACTGACATAAACTACTGTAAGATAGTGTAGACTGACACACACTACTGTGAGATATGGTAGACTGACACAAATGGCTGTAAGATATGGTAGACTGAAATCAACTACTGTAAGATATGGTAGATTGACAAAAACTACTGTGATATGTGGTAGACTGACATAAACTATTGTGAGATATGGTAGACTGACATAGACTACTGTGAGATATGGTAGACTGACATAAACTACTGTGAGATATGGTAGACTGACATACACTACTGTGAGATATGGTAGACTGACATAAACTACTGTGAGATATGGTAGATTGACATAGACTACTGTGAGATATAGTAGAATGACACATACTACTGTAAGATAGTGTAGATTGACACAAATGACTGTAAGAAATGGTAGATTGACATAGACTACTGTGAGATATGGTAGACTGACATAAATGACTGTAAGAAATGGTAGACTGACATAAACTACTGTAAGATATGGTAGACTGACATAAACTACTGTGATATATGGTAGACTGACATAAACTATTGTGATATATGGTAGACTGACATAAACTACTGTAAGATAGTGTAGACTGACACACACTACTGTGAGATATGGTAGACTGACACAAATGGCTGTAAGATATGGTAGACTGACATAAACTACTGTAAGAAATGGTAGACTAACATAAACTACTGTGAGATATGGTAGACTGACATACATGACTGTAAGAAATGGTAGACTGACATAAACTACTGTGATATATGGTAGACTGACATAAACTACGCTATGATATGGTAGACTGACATAAACTACTATGAGATATGGTGTACTGACATAAACTACGCTAAGATATGGTAGACTGACATAAACTACTATGATATATGGTAGACTGACATAAACTACTGTGAGATAGTGTAGACTAACATAAACTACTGTGATATATAATAGAATGACACACACTACTGTGAGATATTGTAGACTGACATAGACTACTGTGAGATATGGTAGACTGACATAAACTACTGTGAGATATGGTAGACTGACATAGACTACTGTGAGATATGGTAGACTGACATAAACTACTATGAGATATGGTAGACTGACATAAACTATTGTGAGATATGGTAGACTGACATAGACTACTGTGAGATATGGTAGACTGACATAAACTACTATGAGATATGGTAGATTGACATAGACTACTGTGATAAATGGTAGACTGACATAAACTACTGTGAGATATGGTAGACTGACATAAACTAATGTGAGATATGGTAGACTGACATAAACTACTGTGAGATATGGTAGACTGACATAAACTACTGTGAGATATGGTAGACTGACATAAATGACTGTAATAAATGGTAGACTGACATAAACTACTGTGATATATGGTAGACTGACATAAACTACTGTGAGATATGGTAGACTGACACAAACTACTGTGAGATATTGTAGACTGACATAAACTACTGTGAGAAATGGTAGACTGATATAAACTACTGTGAGATATTGTAGACTGACATAAACTACTGTGAGATATGGTAGACTGACATAAACTACATAAACTACTGTGAGATATGGTAGACTGACATAAACTACTGTGAGATATGGTAGACTGACATAAACTACTGTGAGATATGGTAGACTGACATAAACTACTGTGAGATATGGTAGACTGACATAAATGACTGTAATAAATGGTAGACTGACATAAACTACTGTGAGATATGGTAGACTGACATAAACTACTGTGAGATATGGTAGACTGACACAAACTACTGTGAGATATTGTAGACTGACATAAACTACTGTGAGATCTGGTAGACTGACATAAACTACTGTGAGATATGGTAGACTGACATAAATGACTGTAAGAAATGGTAGATTGACATAGACTACTGTGAGATATGGTAGACTGACATAAATGACTGTAAGAAATGGTAGACTGACATAAACTACTGTAAGATATGGTAGACTGACATAAACTACTGTGATATATGGTAGACTGACATAAACTATTGTGATATATGGTAGACTGACATAAACTACTGTAATATAGTGTAGACTGACACACACTACTGTGAGATATGGTAGACTGACACAAATGGCTGTAAGATATGGTAGACTGACATCAACTACTGTAAGATATGGTAGATTGACAAAAACTACTGTGAGATGTGGTAGACTGACATAAACTATTGTGAGATATGGTAGACTGACATAGACTACTGTGAGATATGGTAGACTGACATAAACTACTGTGAGATATGGTAGACTGACATACACTACTGTGAGATATGGTAGACTGACATAAACTACTGTGAGATATGGTAGACAGACATAAACTACTGTGAGATACAGTAGAATGACACAAACTACTGTAAGATATTGTAGACTGACACAAACTACTGTAAGAAATGGTAGACTGACATAAACCACTGTGAGATATGGTAGACTGACATAAACTACAGT
>CM026403.1:55221662-55245205 GCA_014843695.1 Archivesica marissinica
GAGAACACCTTAAATGAATCATCTCTCTCGATGAGTACGACCGCCAGGTTGTCGGTGCTGAATAGAAAACATTAGTTCATGTAGTGTGCATTAAAGTTCAAAGCAATAGAAAACATTAGTTCATGTAGTGTGCATTAAAGTTCCAAGCAATAGAACACATTAGTTCATGTAGTGTGCATTAAAGTTCCAAGCAATAGAAAACATTAGTTCATGTAGTGTGCATTAAAGTTCCAAGCAATAGAACACATTAGTTCATGTAGTGTGCATTAAAGTTCCAAGCAATAGAAAACATTAGTTCATGTAGTGTGCATTAAAGTTCCAAGCAATAGAAAACATTAGTTCATGTAGTGTGCATTAAAGTTCCAAGCAATAGAACACATTAGTTCATGTAGTGTGCATTAAAGTTCCAAGCAATAGAACACATTAGTTCATGTAGTGTGCATTAAAGTTCCAAGCAATAGAACACATTAGTTCATGTAGTGTGCATTAAAGTTCCAAGCAATAGAAAACATTAGTTCATGTAGTGTGCATTAAAGTTCCAAGCAATAGAACACATTAGTTCATGTAGTGTGCATTAAAGTACCAAGCAATAGAACACATTAGTTCATGTAGTGTGCATTAAAGTTCCAAGCAATAGAAAACATTAGTTCATGTAGTGTGCATTAAAGTTCCAAGCAATAGAACACATTAGTTCATGTAGTGTGCATTAAAGTTCCAAGCAATAGAACACATTAGTTCATGTAGTGTGCATTAAAGTTCCAAGCAATAGAACACATTAGTTCATGTAGTGTGCATTAAAGTTCCAAGCAATAGAACACATTAGTTCATGTAGTGTGCATTAAAGTTCCAAGCAATAGAAAACATTAGTTCATGTAGTGTGCATTAAAGTTCCAAGCAATAGAACACATTAGTTCATGTAGTGTGCATTAAAGTTCCAAGCAATAGAAAACATTAGTTCATGTAGTGTGCATTAAAGTTCCAAGCAATGGAAAACATTAGTTCATGTAGTGTGCATTAAAGTACCAAGCAATGGAAAACATTAGTTCATGTAGTGTGCATTAAAGTTCCAAGCAATAGAACACATTAGTTCATGTAGTGTGCATTAAAGTTCCAAGCAATAGAACACATTAGTCATGAAGTGTGCATTAAAGTACAAAGCAATAGAACACATTAGTTCATGAAGTGTGCATTAAAGTTCCAAGCAATAGAAAACATTAGTTCATGTAGTGTGCATTAAAGTTCCAAGCAATAGAAAACATTAGTTCATGTAGTGTGCATTAAAGTTCAAAGCAATAGAACACATTAGTTCATGTAATGTGCATTAAAGTTCCAAGCAATAGAACACATTAGTTCATGTAGTGTGCATTAAAGTTCCAAGCAATAGAAAACATTAGTTCATGAAGTGTGCATTAAAGTTCCAAGCAATAGAAAACATTAGTTCATGTAGTGTGCATTAAAGTACCAAGCAATAGAAAACATTAGTTCATGTAGTGTGCATTAAAGTTCCAAGCAATAGAAAACATTAGTTCATGAAGTGTGCATTAAAGTTCCAAGCAATAGAACACATTAGTTCATGTAGTGTGCATTAAAGTTCCAAGCAATAGAACACATTAGTTCATGTAGTGTGCATTAAAGTTCCAAGCAATAGAACACATTAGTTCATGTAGTGTGCATTAAAGTTCCAAGCAATAGAAAACATTAGTTCATGTAGTGTGCATTAAAGTTCCAAGCAATAGAAAACATTAGTTCATGTAGTGTGCATTAAAGTACCAAGCAATAGAAAACATTAGTTCATGTAGTGTGCATTAAAGTTCCAAGCAATAGAAAACATTAGTTCATGTAGTGTGCATTAAAGTTCCAAGCAATAGAACACATTAGTTCATGTAGTGTGCATTAAAGTTCAAAGCAATAGAACACATTAGTTCATGTAGTGTGCATTAAAGTTCCAAGCAATAGAACACATTAGTTCATGTAGTGTGCATTAAAGTTCCAAGCAATAGAACACATTAGTTCATGTAGTGTGCATTAAAGTTCCAAGCAATAGAAAACATTAGTTCATGAAGTGTGCATTAAAGTTCCAAGCAATAGAACACATTAGTTCATGTAGTGTGCATTAAAGTTCCAAGCAATAGAAAACATTAGGTCATGTAGTGTGCATTAAAGTTCCAAGCAATAGAACACATTAGTTCATGTAGTGTGCATTAAAGTTCCAAGCAATAGAAAACATTAGTTCATGAAGTGTGCATTAAAGTTCCAAGCAATAGAACACATTAGTTCATGTAGTGTGCAATAAAGTTCCAAGCAATAGAAAACATTAGTTCATGTAGTGTGCATTAAAGTTCCAAGCAATAGAAAACATTAGTTCATGTAGTGTGCATTAAAGTTCCAAGCAATAGAAAACATTAGTTCATGGAGTGAGCATTAAAGTTCCAAGCAATAGAACACATTAGTTCTTGTAGTGTGCAATAAAGTTCCAAGCAATGGAAAACATTTGTTCATGTAGTGTGCATTAAAGTTCCAAGCAATAGAAAACATTAGTTCATGTAGTGTGCATTAAAGTTCCAAGCAATAGAAAACATTAGTTCATGTAGTGTGCATTAAAGGTCCAAGCAATAGAAAACATTAGTTCATGTAGTGTGCATTAACGTTCCAAGCAATAGAACACATTAGTTCATGTAGTGTGCATTAAAGTACCAAGCAATAGAACACATTAGTTCATGTAGTGTGCATTAAAGTTCCAAGCAATAGAACACATTAGTTCATGTAGTGTGCATTAACGTTCCAAGCAATAGCACACATTAGTTCATGTAGTGTGCATTAACATTCCAAGCAATAGAAAACATTAGTTCATGGAGTGTGCATTAAAGTTCCAAGCAATAGAACACATTAGTTCATGTAGTGTGCATTAAAGTTCCAAGCAATAGAACACATTAGTTCATGTTGTGTGCATTAAAGTACTAAGCAATGGAAAACATTAGTTCATGTAGTGTGCATTAAAGTTTCAAGCAATAGAACACATTAGTTCATGGAGTGTGCATTAAAGTTCCAAGCAATAGAACACATTAGTTCATGAAGTGTGCATTAAAGTTCCAAGCAATAGAACACATTAGTTCATGATGTGTGCATTAAAGTACCAAGCAATAGAACACATTAGTTCATGAAGTGTGCATTAAAGTTCCAAGCAATAGAAAACATTAGTTCATGTAGTGTGCATTAAAGTTCCAAGCAATAGAAAACATTAGTTCATGAAGTGTGCATTAAAGTACCAAGCAATAGAACACATTAGTTCATGAAGTGTGCATTAAAGTTCCAAGCAATAGAAAACATTAGTTCATGTAGTATGCATTAAAGTTACAAGCAATAGAAAACATTAGTTCATGTAGTGTGCATTAAAGTTCCAAGCAATAGAAAACATTAGTTCATGTAGTGTGCATTAAAGTTCAAAGCAATAGAACACATTAGTTCATGTAGTGTGCATTAAAGTTCCAAGCAATAGAACATATTAGTTCATGTAGTGTGCATTAAAGTTCCAAGCAATAGAAAACATTAGTTCATGTAGTGTGCATTAAAGTTCCAAGCAATAGAAAACATTAGTTCATGGAGTGTGAAAATATTAGTTTATACAAATTTATTTTAGCTCGATTGCGAAACAAGTTATTTCAACTGATATAAATCACTCTCGAGACCTCATTCCTGATGGAATCCATCGCCACGAGGGAGAGAGAAGAGGCAACGTGGAATTTAAATGCCTTGCCTGATGGCACAATCGAAACGGCTCCAGTGGGGCTCGAACTCAGGACCTTTCGCACCTGATGTGAACGCGCATCCACTGCGCTATCACGACATAGCGCAGTGGATGTGGATGCAGTATTGTCTAACGGGGCACATTGCAATCCTGTTCTGAATAACATTTTGTCTGTCCATGTTTTGGCGGATTTACGGCCCTTTGAATATGTCTATAACACAAAGGTGGTCAGTGCTTCATCTCCAAAATCCCTTGTGTTTTATTACCAAGTACCAACCATGGCATGAAGCATCAGTCTATGATGCAGGGATCATTCTAGTGGGCGAAATTGTCGCCTTAGCGACCCTGACTTCGCCCTCTGGAGGCCCCACTTCTCCATGTTATCCTTGGATTAGTTGATGCAGCAGATCGGGAGGAAACAAGACATGGTCTATGGCAAACACAACGCCATTGGAAGCAGGGATGTCGGCCTGGACTACCTTAGCATTGTCCACCATCATACCATTGCTTGTGATGGTGATATTAACTTGGGATCTGTGTAATGTAAACAGTCGTTCTCCATTCGTCAGGTGGTGGGTCGTCCTAGCTCCAGGTACCATATGGTACTTTAACACCTCCAAGTAGAGAGATAGGACGTTGGGCATGTCCTGGCGAATGTCGTTGAAGTGGGAATATCTACCGAACGCCAAGTCTGTTGGAGCGAAAATAGTATATTCTCCATCTTCGATGAGTTTATTCATTTGAGTTAGGAGAAAATACATCGAGAACACCTTAAATGAATCATCTCTCTCGATGAGTACGACCGCCAGGTTGTCGGTGCTGAATAGAAAACATTAGTTCATGTAGTGTACATTAAAGTTCAAAGCAATAGAAAACATTAGTTCATGTAGTGTGCATTAAAGTTCAAAGCAATAGAAAACATTAGTTCATGTAGTGTGCATTAAAGTTCCAAGCAATAGAAAACCTTAGTTCATGTAGTATGCTTTAAAGTTACAAGCAATAGAAAACATTAGTTCATGTAGTGTGCATTAAAGTTCCAAGCAATAGAAAACATTAGTTCATGTAGTGTGCATTAAAGTTCAAAGCAATAGAACACATTAGTTCATGTAGTGTGCATTAAAGTTCCAAGCAATAGAACACATTAGTTCATGTAGTGTGCATTAAAGTTCCAAGCAATAGAAAACATTAGTTCATGTAGTGTGCATTAAAGTTCCAAGCAATAGAAAACATTAGTTCATGGAGTGTGCATTAAAGTTCCAATCAATAGAACACATTAGTTCATGTAGTGTGCATTAAAGTTCCAAGCAATAGAAAACATTATTTCATGGAGTGTGCATTAAAGTTCCAGGCAATAGAAAACATTAGTTCATGTAGTGTGCATTAAAGTTCCAAGCAATAGAACACATTAGTTCATGTAGTGTACATTAAAGTTCAAAGCAATAGAAAACATTAGTTCATGTAATGTGCATTAAAGTTCCAAGCAATAGAACACATTAGTTCATGTAGTGTGCATTAAATTTCCAAGCAATAGAACACATTAGTTCATGGAGTGTGCATCAAAGTTCCAAGCAATAGAAAATATTAGTTTATACAAATTTATTTTAGCTCGATTGCGAAACAAGTTATTTCAACTGATATAAATCACTCTCGAGACCTCATTCCTGATGGAATCCATCGCCACGAGGGAGAGAGAAGAGGCAACGTGGAATTTAAATGCCTTGCCTGATGGCACAATCGAAACGGCTCCAGTGGGGCTCGAACTCAGGACCTTTCGCACCTGATGTGAACGCGCATCCACTGCGCTATCACGACATAGCGCAGTGGATGTGGATGCAGTATTGTCTAACGGGGCACATTGCAATCCTGTTCTGGATAACATTTTGTCTGTCCATGTTTTGGCGGATTTACGGCCCTTTGAATATGTCTATAACACAAAGGTGGTCAGTGCTTCATCTCCAAAATCCCTTGTGTTTTATTACCAAGTACCAACCATGGCATGAAGCATCAGTCTATGATGCAGGGATCATTCTAGTGGGCGAAATTGTCGCCTTAGCGACCCTGACTTCGCCCTCTGGAGGCCCCACTTCTCCATGTTATCCTTGGATTAGTTGATGCAGCAGATCGGGAGGAAACAAGACATGGTCTATGGCAAACACAACGCCATTGGAAGCAGGGATGTCGGCCTGGACTACCTTAGCATTGTCCACCATCATACCATTGCTTGTGATGGTGATATTAACTTGGGATCTGTGTAATGTAAACAGTCGTTCTCCATTCGTCAGGTGGTGGGTCGTCCTAGCTCCAGGTACCATATGGTACTTTAACACCTCCAAGTAGAGAGATAGGACGTTGGGCATGTCCTGGCGAATGTCGTTGAAGTGGGAATATCTACCGAACGCCAAGTCTGTTGGAGCGAAAATAGTATATTCTCCATCTTCGATGAGTTTATTCATTTGAGTTAGGAGAAAATACATCGAGAACACCTTAAATGAATCATCTCTCTCGATGAGTACGACCGCCAGGTTGTCGGTGCTGAATAGAAAACATTAGTTCATGTAGTGTACATTAAAGTTCAAAGCAATAGAAAACATTAGTTCATGTAGTGTGCATTAAAGTTCAAAGCAATAGAAAACATTAGTTCATGTAGTGTGCATTAAAGTTCAAAGCAATAGAAAACATTAGTTCATGTAGTGTGCATTAAAGTTCAAAGCAATAGAAAACATTAGTTCACGTAGTGTACATTAAAGTTCAAAGCAATAGAAAACATTAGTTCATGTAGTGTGCATTAAAGTTCAAAGCAATAGAAAACATCAGTTCATGTAATCTGCATTAAAGTTCCAAGCAATAGAACACATTAGTTCATGTAGTGTGCATTAAAGTTCCAAGCAATAGAACACATTAGTTCATGTAGTGTGCATTAAAGTACCAAGCAATATAACACATTAGTTCATGAAGTGTGCATTAAAGTTCCAATCAATAGACCACATTAGTTCATGTAGTGTGTAATAAAGTACCAAGCAATAGAACACATTAGTTCATGTAGTGTGCATTAAAGTTCCAAGCAATAGAACACATTAGTTCATGTAGTGTGCATTAAAGTACCAAGCAATAGAACACATTAGTTCATGTAGTGTGCATTAAAGTTCCAAGCAATAGAACACATTAGTTCATGTAGTGTACATTAAAGTTCAAAGCAATAGAAAACATTAGTTCATGTAATGTGCATTAAAGTTCCAAGCAATAGAACACATTAGTTCATGTAGTGTGCATTAAAGTTCCAAGCAATAGAACATATTAGTTCATGTAGTGTGCATTAAAGTACCAAGCAATAGAACACATTAGTTCATGTAGTGTGCATTAAAGTTCCAAGCAATAGAACACATTAGTTCATGTAGTGTACATTAAAGTTCAAAGCAATAGAAAACATTAGTTCATGTAATGTGCATTAAAGTTCCAAGCAATAGAACACATTAGTTCATGTAGTGTGCATTAAAGTTCCAAGCAATAGAACATATTAGTTCATGTAGTGTGCATTAAAGTACCAAGCAATAGAACACATTAGTTCATGTAGTGTGCATTAAAGTTCCAAGCAATAGAAAACATTAGTTCATGTAGTGTGCATTAAAGTTCCAAGCAATAGAAAACATTAGTTCATGTAGTGTGCATTAAAGTTCCAAGCAATAGACATTAGTTCATGTAGTGTGCATTAAAGTTCCAAGCAATAGAAAACATTAGTTCATGTAGTGTGCATTAAAGTACAAGCAATAGAACACAACACAAAATCAAGCAATAGAAACTTAGTTCATGTAGTGTGCATTAAAGTTCAAAGCAATAGAAACATTAGTTCATGTAGTGTACATTAAGTTCAAAGCAATAGAAAACTAGTTCATGTAGTGTGCATTAAAGTTCAAAGCAATAGAAAACATTAGTTCATGTAGTGTGCATTAAAGTTCCAAGCAATAGAACACATTAGTTCATGTAGTGTGCATTAAAGTTCCAAGCAATAGAACACATTAGTTCATGTAGTGTGCATTAAAGTTCCAAGCAATAGAACACATTAGTTTATGTAGTGTGTATTAAAGTAACAAGCAATAGAACACATTAGTTCATGTAGTGTGCATTAAAGTAACAAGCAATAGAACACATTAGTTCATGTAGTGTGCATTAAAGTTCCAAGCAATAGAACACATTAGTTCATGTAGTGTGCATTAAAGTGCCAAGCAATATAAAACATTAGTTCATGTAGTGTGCATTAAAGTTCCAAGCAATCGAACACATTAGTTCATGTAGTGTACATTAAAGTTCAAAGCAATAGAAAACATTAGTTCATGTAGTGTGCATTAAAGTTCCAAGCAATAGAACACATTAGTTCATGTAGTGTGTATTAAAGTTCCAAGCAATAGAACACATTAGTTCATGTAGTGTGCATTAAAGTACCAAGCAATAGAACACATTAGTTCATGTAGTGTGCATTAAAGTTTCAAGCAATAGAACACATTAGTTCATGGAGTGTGCATCAAAGTTCCAAGCAATAGAAAACATTAGTTTATACAAATTTATTTTAGCTCGATTGCGAAACAAGTTATTTCAACTGATATAAATCACTCTCGAGACCTCATTCCTGATGGAATCCATCGCCACGAGGGAGAGAGAAGAGGCAACGTGGAATTTAAATGCCTTGCCTGAGGGCACAATCGAAACGGCTCCAATGGGGCTCGAACTCAGGACCTTTCGCACCTGATGTGAACGCGCATCCACTGCGCTATCACGACATAGCGCAGTGGATGTGGATGCAGTATTGTCTAATGGGGCACATTTTAATCCTGTTCTGAATAACATTTTGTCTGTCCATGTTTTGGCGGATTTACGGCCCTTTGAATATGTCTATAACACAAAGGTGGTCAGTGCTTCATCTCCAAAATCCCTTGTGTTTTATTACCAAGTACCAACCATGGCATGAAGCATCAGTCTATGATGCAGGGATCATTCTAGTGGGCGAAATTGTCGCCCTAGCGACCCTGACTTCGCCCTCTGGAGGCCCCACGTCTCCATGTTATCCTTGGATTAGTTGATGCAGCAGATCTGGAGGAAACAAGATATGGTCTATGGCAAACACAACGCCATTGGAAGCAGGGATGTCGGCCTGGACTACCTTAGCATTGTCCACCATCATACCATTGCTTGTGATGGTGATATTAACTTGGGATCTGTGTAATGTAAACAGTCGTTCTCCATTCGTCAGGTGGTGGGTCGTCCTAGCTCCAGGTACCATATGGTACTTTAACACCTCCAAGTAGAGAGATAGGACGTTGGGCATGTCCTGGCGAATGTCGTTGAAGTGGGAATATCTACCGAACGCCAAGTCTGTTGGAGCGAAAATAGTATATTCTCCATCTTCGATGAGTTTATTCATTTGAGTTAGGAGAAAATACATCGAGAACACCTTAAATGAATCATCTCTATCGATGAGTACGACCGCCAGGTTGTCGGTGCTGAATAGAAAACATTAGTTCATGTAATGTGCATTAAAGTTCCAAGCAATAGAACACATTAGTTCATGTAGTGTGTATTAAAGTTCCAAGCAATAGAAAACATTAGTTCATGTAGTGTGCATTAAAGTTCCAAGCAATAGAAACACATTAGTTCATGTAGTGTGCATTAAAGTTCCAAGCAATAGAAAACATTAGTTCATGTAGTGTGTATTAACGTTCCAAGCAATAGAACACATTAGTTCATGTAGTGTGCATTAAAGTTCCAAGCAATAGAAAACATGAGTTCATGTAATGTGCATTAAAGTTCCAAGCAATAGAAAACATCAGTTCATGTAGTGTGCATTAAAGTTCCAAGCAATAGAACACATTAGTTCATGTAGTGTGCATTAAAGTTCCAAGCAATACAAAACATTAGTTCATGAAGTGTGCATTAAAGTTCCAAGCAATAGAAAACATTAGTTCATGTAGTGTGCATTAAAGTTCCAAGCAATAGAAAACATCAGTTCATGTAGTGTGCATTAAAGTTCCAAGCAATAGAACACATTAGTTCATGTAGTGTGCATTAAAGTTCCAAGCAATAGAACACATTAGTTAATGTAGTGTGCATTAAAGTTCCAAGCAATAGAACACATTAGTTCATGTAGTGTGCATTAAAGTTCCAAGCAATAGAAAACCTTAGTTCATGAAGTGTGCATTAAAGTTCCAAGCAATAGAAAACATTAGTTCATGTAGTGTGCATTAAAGTTCCAAGCAATAGAACACATTAGTTCATGTAGTGTGCATTAAAGTTCCAAGCAATAAAAACATTAGTTCATGAAGTGTGCATTAAAGTTCCAAGCAATAGAAAACATTAGTTCATGTAGTGTGCATTAAAGTTCCAAGCAATAGAACACATTAGTTCATGTAGTGTGCATTAAAGTTCCAAGCAATAGAACACATTAGTTCATGTAGTGTGCATTAAAGTACCAAGCAATAGAACACATTAGTTCATGTAGTGTGCATTAAAGTTTCAAGCAATAGAACACATTAGTTCATGGAGTGTGCATCAAAGTTCCAAGCAATAGAAAACATTAGTTTATACAAATTTATTTTAGCTCGATTGCGAAACAAGTTATTTCAACTGATATAAATCACTCTCGAGACCTCATTCCTGATGGAATCCATCGCCACGAGGGAGAGAGAAGAGGCAACGTGGAATTTAAATGCCTTGCCTGAGGGCACAATCGAAACGGCTCCAATGGGGCTCGAACTCAGGACCTTTCGCACCTGATGTGAACGCGCATCCACTGCGCTATCACGACATAGCGCAGTGGATGTGGATGCAGTATTGTCTAATGGGGCACATTTTAATCCTGTTCTGAATAACATTTTGTCTGTCCATGTTTTGGCGGATTTACGGCCCTTTGAATATGTCTATAACACAAAGGTGGTCAGTGCTTCATCTCCAAAATCCCTTGTGTTTTATTACCAAGTACCAACCATGGCATGAAGCATCAGTCTATGATGCAGGGATCATTCTAGTGGGCGAAATTGTCGCCCTAGCGACCCTGACTTCGCCCTCTGGAGGCCCCACGTCTCCATGTTATCCTTGGATTAGTTGATGCAGCAGATCTGGAGGAAACAAGATATGGTCTATGGCAAACACAACGCCATTGGAAGCAGGGATGTCGGCCTGGACTACCTTAGCATTGTCCACCATCATACCATTGCTTGTGATGGTGATATTAACTTGGGATCTGTGTAATGTAAACAGTCGTTCTCCATTCGTCAGGTGGTGGGTCGTCCTAGCTCCAGGTACCATATGGTACTTTAACACCTCCAAGTAGAGAGATAGGTCGTTGGGCATGTCCTGGCGAATGTCGTTGAAGTGGGAATATCTACCGAACGCCAAGTCTGTTGGAGCGAAAATAGTATATTCTCCATCTTCGATGAGTTTATTCATTTGAGTTAGGAGAAAATACATCGAGAACACCTTAAATGAATCATCTCTCTCGATGAGTACGACCGCCAGGTTGTCGGTGCTGAATAGAAAACATTAGTTCATGTAGTGTACATTAAAGTTCAAAGCAATAGAAAACATTAGTTCATGTAATGTGCATTAAAGTTCCAAGCAATAGAACACATTAGTTCATGTAGTGTGTATTAAAGTTCCAAGCAATAGAAAACATTAGTTCATGTAGTGTGCATTAAAGTTCCAAGCAATAGAAAACATTAGTTCATGTAGTGTGCATTAAAGTTCCAAGCAATAGAAAACATTAGTTCATGTAGTGTGTATTAACGTTCCAAGCAATAGAACACATTAGTTCATGTAGTGTGCATTAAAGTTCCAAGCAATAGAAAACATGAGTTCATGTAATGTGCATTAAAGTTCCAAGCAATAGAAAACATCAGTTCATGTAGTGTGCATTAAAGTTCCAAGCAATATAACACATTAGTTCATGTAGTGTGCATTAAAGTTCCAAGCAATACAAAACATTAGTTCATGAAGTGTGCATTAAAGTTCCAAGCAATAGAAAACATTAGTTCATGTAGTGTGCATTAAAGTTCCAAGCAATAGAAAACATCAGTTCATGTAGTGTGCATTAAAGTTCCAAGCAATAGAACACATTAGTTCATGTAGTGTGCATTACAGTTCCAAGCAATAGAACACATTAGTTAATGTAGTGTGCATTAAAGTTCCAAGCAATAGAACACATTAGTTCATGTAGTGTGCATTAAAGTTCCAAGCAATAGAAAACCTTAGTTCATGAAGTGTGCATTAAAGTTCCAAGCAATAGAAAACATTAGTTCATGTAGTGTGCATTAAAGTTCCAAGCAATAGAACACATTAGTTCATGTAGTGTGCATTAAAGTTCCAAGCAATAAAAACATTAGTTCATGAAGTGTGCATTAAAGTTCCAAGCAATAGAACACATTAGTTCATGTAGTGTGCATTAAAGTTCCAAGCAATAGAACACATTAGTTCATGTTGTGTGCATTAAAGTTCCAAGCAATAGAACACATTAGTTCATGTAGTGTGCATTAAAGTTCCAAGCAATGGAAAACATCAGTTCATGTAGTGTGCATTAAAGTTCCAAGCAATAGAAAACATTAGTTCATGTAGTGTGCATTAAAGTTCCAAGCAATAGAAAACATTAGTTCATGTAGTGTGCATTAAAGTTCCAAGCAATAGAAAACATTAGTTCATGTAGTGTGCATTAAAGTTCCAAGCAATGGAAATCATTAGTTCATGTAGTGTGCGTTAAAGTTTCAAGCAATAGAACACATTAGTTCATGTAGTGTGCATTACAGTTCCAAGCAATATAACACATTAGTTCATGAAGTGTGCATTAAAGTACAAAGCAATAGAACACATTAGTTCATGAAGTGTGCATTAAAGTTCCAAGCAATAGAAAACATTAGTTCATGTAGTGTGCATTAAAGTTCCAAGCAATAGAAAACATTAGTTCATGTAGTGTGCATTAAAGTTCCAAGCAATATAACACATTGGTTCATGTAGTGTGCATTAAAGTTCGAAGCAATAGAAAACATTAGTTCATGAAGTGTGCATTAAAGTTCCAAGCAATAGAAAACATTAGTTCATGTAGTGTGCATTAATGTACCAAGCAATAGAACACTTTAGATCATGTAGTGTTCATTAAAGTTCCAAGCAATAGAACACATTAGATCATGTAGTGTTCATTAAAGTTCCAAGCAATAGAACACATTAGATCATGTAGTGTGTATTAAAGTTCCAAGCAATAGAACACATTAGTTCATGTAGTGTGCATTAAAGTTCCAAGCAATAGAAAACATTAGTTCATGAAGTGTGCATTAAAGTTCCAAGCAATAGAAAACATTAGTTCATGTAGTGTGCATTAATGTACCAAGCAATAGAAAACATTAGTTCATGGAGTGTGCATTAAAGTTCCAAGCAATAGAAAACATTAGTTCATGTAGTGTGCATTAAAGTTCCAAGCAATAGAACACATTAGGTCATGTAGTGTGCATTAAAGTTCAAAGCAATAGAAAACATTAGTTCATGTAATGTGCATTAAAGTTCCAAGCAATAGAACACATTAGTTCATGTAGTGTGCATTAAAGTTCCAAGCAATAGAAAACATTAGTTCATGAAGTGTGCATTAAAGTTCCAAGCAATAGAAAACATTAGTTCATGTAGTGTGCATTAATGTACCAAGCAATAGAACACATTAGATCATGTAGTGTGCATTAAAGTTCCAAGCAATAGAACACATTAGATCATGTAGTGTGCATTAAAGTTCCAAGCAATAGAACACATTAGATCATGTAGTGTGCATTAAAGTTCCAAGCAATAGAACACATTAGTTCATGTAGTGTGCATTAAAGTTCCAAGCAATAGAATACATTAGTTCATGTAGTGTGCATTAAAGTTCCAAGCAATAGAAAACATTAGTTCATGTAGTGTGCATTAATGTACCAAGCAATAGAAAACATTAGTTCATGGAGTGTGCATTAAAGTTCCAAGCAATAGAAAACATTAGTTCATGAAGTGTGCATTAAAGTTCCAAGCAATAGAACACATTAGGTCATGAAGTGTGCATTAAAGTTCAAAGCAATAGAAAACATTAGTTCATGTAATGTGCATTAAAGTTCCAAGCAATAGAACACATTAGATCATGTAGTGTGCATTAAAGTTCCAAGCAATAGAACACATTAGTTAATGTAGTGTGCATTAAAGTTCCACGCAATAGAAAACATTTGTTCATGAAGTGTGCATTAAAGTTCCAAGCAATAGAACACATTAGTTCATGTAGTGTGCATTAAAGTTCCAAGCAATAGAAAACATGAGGTCATGTAGTGTGCATTAAAGTTCCAAGCAATAGAACACATTAGTTCATGTAGTGTGCATTAAAGTTCCAAGCAATAGAAAACATTAGTTCATGGAGTGAGCATTAAAGTTCCAAGCAATAGAACACATTAGTTCTTGTAGTGTGCAATAAAGTTCCAAGCAATGGAAAACATTTGTTCATGTAGTGTGCATTAAAGTTCCAAGCAATAGAAAACATTAGTTCATGTAGTGTGCATTAAAGTTCCAAGCAATATAAAACATTAGTTCATGTAGTGTGCATTAAAGGTCCAAGCAATAGAAAACATTAGTTCATGTAGTGTGCATTAACGTTCCAAGCAATAGAACACATTAGTTCATGTAGTGTGCATTAAAGTTCCAAGCAATAGAAAACATTAGTTCATGTTGTGTGCATTAAAGTTCCATGCAATAGAAAACATTAGTTCATGTAGTGTGCATTAAAGTACTAAGCAATAGAACACATTAGTTCATGTAGTGTGCATTAAAGTTCCAAGCAATATAACACATTAGTTCATGTAGTGTGCATTAACGTTCCAAGCAATAGCACACATTAGTTCATGTAGTGTGCATTAACATTCCAAGCAATAGAAAACATTAGTTCATGGAGTGTGCATTAAAGTTCCAAGCAATAGAACACATTAGTTCATGTAGTGTGCATTAAAGTTCCAAGCAATAGAAAACATTAGTTCATGTAGTGTGCATTAAAGTTCCAAGCAATAGAACACATTAGTTCATGTAGTGTGCATTAAAGTACCAAGCAGTAGAACACATTAGTTCATGTAGTGTGCATTAAAGTTCCAAGCAATAGAACACATTAGTTCATGAAGTGTGCATTAAAGTTTCAAGCAATAGAACACATTAGTTCATGTAGTGTGCATTAACATTCCAAGCAATGGAATATATTAGTTCATGGAGTGTGCATTAACGTTCCAAGCAATAGAACACATTAGTTCATGTAGTGTGCATTAAAGTTTCAGGCAATAGAAAACATTAGTTCATGTAGTGTGCATTAAAGTTCCAAGCAATAGAACACATTAGTTCATGTAGTGTGCATTAAAGTTCCAAGCAATAGAACACATTAGTTCATGTAGTGTGCATTAAAGTACCAAGCAATAGAACACATTAGTTCATGTTGTGTGCATTAAAGTACTAAGCAATGGAAAACATTAGTTCATGTAGTGTGCATTAAAGTTTCAAGCAATAGAACACATTAGTTCATGGAGTGTGCATTAAAGTTCCAAGCAATAGAACACATTAGTTCATGAAGTGTGCATTAAAGTTCCAAGCAATAGAACACATTAGTTCATGAAGTGTGCATTAAAGTACCAAGCAATAGAACACATTAGTTCATGAAGTGTGCATTAAAGTTCCAAGCAATAGAAAACATTAGTTCATGTAGTGTGCATTAAAGTTCCAAGCAATAGAACACATTAGTTCATGTAGTGTGCATTAAAGTTCCAAGCAATAGAACACATTACTGTAGTCATGTAGTGTGCATAAAATCAACAATAGAAAACATTAAAGTTGCACCAATAATAGAACACATTAGTTCATGTAGTGTGCATTAAAGTTCCAAGCAATAGAAACATTAGTTCATGTAGTGTGCATTAAAGTTCCAAGCAATAGAAAACATTAGTTCATGTAGTGTGCATTAAAGTTCCAAGCAATAGAACACATTAGTTCATGTAGTGTACATTAAAGTTCAAAGCAATAGAAAACATTAGTTCATGTAGTGTGCATTAAAGTTCCAAGCAATAGAACACATTAGTTCATGTAGTGTGCATTAAAGTTCCAAGCAATAGAACACATTAGTTCATGGAGTGTGCATCAAAGTTCCAAGCAATAGAAAACATTAGTTTATACAAATTTATTTTAGCTCGATTGCGAAACAAGTTATTTCAACTGATATAAATCACTCTCGAGACCTCATTCCTGATGGAATCCATCGCCACGAGGGAGAGAGAAGAGGCAACGTGGAATTTAAATGCCTTGCCTGAGGGCACAATCGAAACGGCTCCAATGGGGCTCGAACTCAGGACCTTTCGCACCTGATGTGAACGCGCATCCACTGCGCTATCACGACATAGCGCAGTGGATGTGGATGCAGTATTGTCTAATGGGGCACATTTTAATCCTGTTCTGAATAACATTTTGTCTGTCCATGTTTTGGCGGATTTACGGCCCTTTGAATATGTCTATAACACAAAGGTGGTCAGTGCTTCATCTCCAAAATCCCTTGTGTTTTATTACCAAGTACCAACCATGGCATGAAGCATCAGTCTATGATGCAGGGATCATTCTAGTGGGCGAAATTGTCGCCCTAGCGACCCTGACTTCGCCCTCTGGAGGCCCCACTTCTCCATGTTATCCTTGGATTAGTTGATGCAGCAGATCTGGAGGAAACAAGACATGGTCTATGGCAAACACAACGCCATTGGAAGCAGGGATGTCGGCCTGGACTACCTTAGCATTGTCCACCATCATACCATTGCTTGTGATGGTGATATTAACTTGGGATCTGTGTAATGTAAACAGTCGTTCTCCATTCGTCAGGTGGTGGGTCGTCCTAGCTCCAGGTACCATATGGTACTTTAACACCTCCAAGTAGAGAGATAGGACGTTGGGCATGTCCTGGCGAATGTCGTTGAAGTGGGAATATCTACCGAACGCCAAGTCTGTTGGAGCGAAAATAGTATATTCTCCATCTTCGATGAGTTTATTCATTTGAGTTAGGAGAAAATACATCGAGAACACCTTAAATGAATCATCTCTCTCGATGAGTACGACCGCCAGGTTGTCGGTGCTGAATAGAAAACATTAGTTCATGTAGTGTACATTAAAGTTCAAAGCAATAGAAAACATTAGTTCATGTAATGTGCATTAAAGTTCCAAGCAATAGAACACATTAGTTCATGTAGTGTGCATTAAAGTTCCAAGCAATAGAAAACATTAGTTCATGTAGTGTGCATTAACGTTCCAAGCAATAGAACACATTAGTTCATGTAGTGTGCATTAAAGTTCCAAGCAATAGGAAACATGAGTTCATGTAATGTGCATTAAAGTTCCAAGCAATAGAAAACATCAGTTCATGTAGTGTGCATTAAAGTTCCAAGCAATAGAACACATTAGTTCATGTAGTGTGCATTAAAGTTCCAAGCAATAAAAAACATTAGTTCATGAAGTGTGCATTAAAGTTCCAAGCAATAGAAAACATTAGTTCATGTAGTGTGCATTAAAGTTCCAAGCAATAGAAAACATCAGTTCATGTAGTGTGCATTAAAGTTCCAAGCAATAGAACACATTAGGTCATGTAGTGTGCATTAAAGTTCCAAGCAATAAAAAACATTAGTTCATGAAGTGTGCATTAAAGTTCCAAGCAATGGAAAACATTAGTTCATGTAGTGTGCATTAAAGTTCCAAGCAATAGAACACATTAGTTCATGTAGTGTGCATTAAAGTTCCAAGCAATAGAACACATTAGTTCATGTAGTGTGCATTAAAGTTCCAAGCAATAGAACACATTAGTTCATGTAGTGTGCATTAAAGTTCCAAGCAATAGAAAACATTAGTTCATGAAGTGTGCATTAAAGTTCCAAGCAATAGAAAACATTAGTTCATGTAGTGTGCATTAAAGTTCCAAGCAATAGAACACATTAGTTCATGTAGTGTGCATTAAAGTTCCAAGCAATAAAAAACATTAGTTCATGAAGTGTGCATTAAAGTTCCAAGCAATAGAACACATTAGTTCATGAAGTGTGCATTAAAGTTCCAAGCAATAGAACACATTAGTTCATGAAGTGTGCATTAAAGTTCCAAGCAATAGAACACATTAGTTGATGTAGTGTGCATTAAAGTTCCAAGCAATAGAAAACATTAGTTCATGAAGTGTGCATTAAAGTTCCAAGCAATGGAAAACATTAGTTAATGTAGTGTGCATTAAAGTTCCAAGCAATAGAACACATTATTTCATGTAGTGTGCATTAACGTTCCAAGCAATAGAACACATTAGTTCATGTAGTGTGCATTAAAGTTCCAAGCAATAGAACACATTAATTCATGTAGTGTGCATTAAAGTTCCAAGCAATAGAACACATTAGTTCATGTAGTGTGCATTAAAGTTCCAAGCAATAGAACACATTAGTTCATGTAGTGTGCATTAAAGTTCCAAGCAATAGAAAACATTAGTTCATGTAGTGTGCATTAAAGTTCCAAGCAATAGAAAACATTAGTTCATGTAGTGTGCATTAAAGTTCCAAGCAATAGAAAACATTAGTTCATGTAGTGTGCATTAAAGTTCCAAGCAATAGAAAACATTAGTTCATGTAGTGTGCATTAAAGTTCCAAGCAATAGAACACATTAGTTCATGTAGTGTGCATTAAAGTACCAAGCAATGGAAAATTAGTTCATGTAGTGTGCGTTAAAGTTTCAAGCAATAGAACACATTAGTTCATGTAGTGTGCATTAAAGTTCCAAGCAATAGAACACATTAGTCATGAAGTGTGCATTAAAGTACAAAGCAATAGAACACATTAGTTCATGAAGTGTGCATTAAAGTTCCAAGCAATAGAAAACATTAGTTCATGTAGTGTGCATTAAAGTTCCAAGCAATAGAAAACATTAGTTCATGTAGTGTGCATTAAAGTTCAAAGCAATAGAACACATTAGTTCATGTAATGTGCATTAAAGTTCCAAGCAATAGAACACATTAGTTCATGTAGTGTGCATTAAAGTTCCAAGCAATAGAAAACATTAGTTCATGAAGTGTGCATTAAAGTTCCAAGCAATAGAACACATTAGATCATGTAGTGTGCATTAAAGTTCCAAGCAATAGAACACATTAGATCATGTAGTGTGCATTAAAGTTCCAAGCAATAGAACACATTAGTCATGTAGTGTGCATTAAAGTTCCAAGCAATAGAACACATTAGTCATGTAGTGTGCATTAAAGTTCCAAGCAATAGAACACATTAGTTCATGTAGTGTGCATTAAAGTTCCAAGCAATAGAACACTTAGTTCATGTAGTGTGCATTAAAGTTCAAGCAATAGAACACATTAGTTCATGTAGTGTGCATTAAAGTTCCAAGCAATAGAACACATTAGTTCATGTAGTGTGCATTAAAGTTCCAAGCAATAGAAAACATTAGTTCATGTAGTGTGCATTAAAGTTCCAAGCAATAGAAAACATTAGTTCATGTAGTGTGCATTAAAGTTCCAAGCAATAGAACACATTAGTTCATGTAGTGTGCATTAAAGTTCCAAGCAATAGAAAACATTAGTTCATGTAGTGTGCATTAAAGGTCAAGCCATAGAAAACATTAGTTCATGTAGTGTACATTAAAGTTCAAGCAATAGAAAACATTAGTTCATGTAGTGTGCATTAAAGTTCAAAGCAATAGAAAACATTAGTTCATGTAATGTGCATTAAAGTTCCAAGCAATAGAACACATTAGTTCATGTAGTGTGCATTAAAGTTCCAAGCAATAGAACACATTAGTTCATGTAGTGTGCATTAAAGTACCAAGCAATAGAACACATTAGTTCATGTAGTGTGCATTAAAGTTCCAAGCAATAGAAAACATTAGTTCATGTAGTGTGCATTAAAGTTCCAAGCAATAGAAAACATTAGTTTATACAAATTTATTTTAGCTCGATTGCGAAACAAGTTATTTCAACTGATATAAATCACTCTCGAGACCTCATTCCTGATGGAATCCATCGCCACGAGGGAGAGAGAAGAGGCAACGTGGAATTTAAATGCCTTGCCTGAGGGCACAATCGAAACGGCTCCAATGGGGCTCGAACTCAGGACCTTTCGCACCTGATGTGAACGCGCATCCACTGCGCTATCACGACATAGCGCAGTGGATGTGGATGCAGTATTGTCTAATGGGGCACATTTTAATCCTGTTCTGAATAACATTTTGTCTGTCCATGTTTTGGCGGATTTACGGCCCTTTGAATATGTCTATAACATAAAGGTGGTCAGTGCTTCATCTCCAAAATCCCTTGTGTTTTATTACCAAGTACCAACCATGGCATGAAGCATCAGTCTATGATGCAGGGATCATTCTAGTGGGCGAAATTGTCGCCCTAGCGACCCTGACTTAGCCCTCTGGAGGCCCCACTTCTCCATGTTATCCTTGGATTAGTTGATGCAGCAGATCTGGAGGAAACAAGACATGGTCTATGGCAAACACAACGCCATTGGAAGCAGGGATGTCGGCCTGGACTACCTTAGCATTGTCCACCATCATACCATTGCTTGTGATGGTGATATTAACTTGGGATCTGTGTAATGTAAACAGTCGTTCTCCATTCGTCAGGTGGTGGGTCGTCCTAGCTCCAGGTACCATATGGTACTTTAACACCTCCAAGTAGAGAGATAGGACGTTGGGCATGTCCTGGCGAATGTCGTTGAAGTGGGAATATCTACCGAACGCCAAGTCTGTTGGAGCGAAAATAGTATATTCTCCATCTTCGATGAGTTTATTCATTTGAGTTAGGAGAAAATACATCGAGAACACCTTAAATGAATCATCTCTCTCGATGAGTACGACCGCCAGGTTGTCGGTGCTGAATAGAAAACATTAGTTCATGTAGTGTACATTAAAGTTCAAAGCAATAGAAAACATTAGTTCATGTAATGTGCATTAAAGTTCCAAGCAATAGAACACATTAGTTTATGTAGTGTGCATTAAAGTTCCAAGCAATAGAAAACATTAGTTCATGTAGTGTGCATTAACGTTCCAAGCAATAGAACACATTAGTTCATGTAGTGTGCATTAAAGTTCCAAGCAATAGGAAACATGAGTTCATGTAATGTGCATTAAAGTTCCAAGCAATAGAAAACATCAGTTCATGTAGTGTGCATTAAAGTTCCAAGCAATAGAACACATTAGTTCATGTAGTGTGCATTAAAGTTCCAAGCAATAAAAAACATTAGTTCATGAAGTGTGCATTAAAGTTCCAAGCAATAGAAAACATTAGTTCATGTAGTGTGCATTAAAGTTCCAAGCAATAGAAAACATTAGTTCATGTAGTGTGCATTAAAGTTCCAAGCAATAGAACACATTAGGTCATGTAGTGTGCATTAAAGTTCCAAGCAATAAAAAACATTAGTTCATGAAGTGTGCATTAAAGTTCCAAGCAATGGAAAACATTAGTTCATGTAGTGTGCATTAAAGTTCCAAGCAATAGAACACATTAGTTCATGTAGTGTGCATTAAAGTTCCAAGCAATAGAACACATTAGTTCATGTAGTGTGCATTAAAGTTCCAAGCAATAGAACACATTAGTTCATGTAGTGTGCATTAAAGTTCCAAGCAATAGAAAACATTAGTTCATGTAGTGTGCATTAAAGTTCCAAGCAATAGAACACATTAGTTCATGTAGTGTGCATTAAAGTTCCAAGCAATAAAAAACATTAGTTCATGAAGTGTGCATTAAAGTTCCAAGCAATAGAAAACATTAGTTCATGTAGTGTGCATTAAAGTTCCAAGCAATAGAACACATTAGTTCATGTAGTGTGCATTAAAGTTCCAAGCAATAAAAAACATTAGTTCATGAAGTGTGCATTAAAGTTCCAAGCAATAGAACACATTAGTTCATGAAGTGTGCATTAAAGTTCCAAGCAATAGAACACATTAGTTCATGAAGTGTGCATTAAAGTTCCAAGCAATAGAACACATTAGTTCATGTAGTGTGCATTAAAGTTCCAAGCAATAGAAAACATTAGTTCATGAAGTGTGCATTAAAGTTCCAAGCAATGGAAAACATTAGTTAATGTAGTGTGCATTAAAGTTCCAAGCAATAGAACACATTATTTCATGTAGTGTGCATTAACGTTCCAAGCAATAGAACACATTAGTTCATGTAGTGTGCATTAAAGTTCCAAGCAATAGAACACATTAATTCATGTAGTGTGCATTAAAGTTCCAAGCAATAGAACACATTAGTTCATGTAGTGTGCATTAAAGTTCCAAGCAATAGAACACATTAGTTCATGTAGTGTGCATTAAAGTTCCAAGCAATGGAAAACATCAGTTCATGTAGTGTGCATTAAAGTTCCAAGCAATAGAAAACATTAGTTCATGTAGTGTGCATTAAAGTTCCAAGCAATAGAAAACATTAGTTCATGTAGTGTGCATTAAAGTTCCAAGCAATAGAAAACATTAGTTCATGTAGTGTGCATTAAAGTTCCAAGCAATGGAACACATTAGTTCATGTTGTGTGCATTAAAGTACCAAGCAATGGAAACATTAGTTCATGTAGTGTGCGTTAAAGTTTCAAGCAATAGAACACATTAGTTCATGTAGTGTGCATTAAAGTTCCAAGCAATAGAACACATTAGTCATGAAGTGTGCATTAAAGTACAAAGCAATAGAACACATTAGTTCATGAAGTGTGCATTAAAGTTCCAAGCAATAGAACACATTAGTTCATGTAGTGTGCATTAAAGTTCCAAGCAATAGAAAACATTAGTTCATGAAGTGTGCATTAAAGTTCCAAGCAATAGAAAACATTAGTTCATGTAGTGTGCATTAATGTACCAAGCAATAGAACACATTAGATCATGTAGTGTGCATTAAAGTTCCAAGCAATAGAACACATTAGATCATGTAGTGTGCATTAAAGTTCCAATCAATAGAACACATTAGATCATGTAGTGTGCATTAAAGTTCCAAGCAATAGAACACATTAGTTCATGTAGTGTGCATTAAAGTTCCAAGCAATAGAACACATTAGTTCATGTAGTGTGCATTAAAGTTCCAAGCAATAGAACACATTAGTTCATGTAGTGTGCATTAAAGTACCAAGCAATGGAAAACATTAGTTCATGTAGTGTGCGTTAAAGTTTCAAGCAATAGAACACATTAGTTCATGTAGTGTGCATTAAAGTTCCAAGCAATAGAACACATTAGTTCATGAAATGTGCATTAAAGTACAAAGCAATAGAACACATTAGTTCATGAAGTGTGCATTAAAGTTCCAAGCAATAGAAAACATTAGTTCATGTAGTGTGCATTAAAGTTCCAAGCAATAGAAAACATTAGCTCATGTAGTGTGCATTAAAGTTCAAAGCAATAGAACACATTAGTTCATGTAATGTGCATTAAAGTTCCAAGCAATAGAACACATTAGTTCATGAAGTGTGCATTAAAGTACCAAGCAATAGAACACATTAGTTCATGAAGTGTGCATTAAAGTTCCAAGCAATAGAAAACATTAGTTCATGTAGTGTGCATTAAAGTTCCAAGCAATAGAAAACATTAGTTCATGTAGTGTGCATTAAAGTTCCAAGCAATAGAAAACATTAGTTCATGAAGTGTGCATTAAAGTTCCAAGCAATAGAACACATTAGTTCATGTAGTGTGCATTAAAGTTCCAAGCAATAGAAAACATTAGTTCATGTAGTGTGCATTAAAGTTCCAAGCAATAGAAAACATTAGTTCATGTAGTGTGCATTAAAGTTCCAA
>CM026403.1:55246205-55268697 GCA_014843695.1 Archivesica marissinica
GGTGTTATAAATAAACAAATACGGTAGTACAGCGTTTAGTCTCTATTGTACATGTTTGGTGTTATAAATAAACAAATACGGTAGTACAGCGTTTAGTCTCTAATGTACATGTTTGGTGTTATAAATAAACAAATACGGTAGTACAGCGTTTAGTCTCTAATGTACATGTTTGGTGTTATAAATAAACAAATACGGTAGTACAGCGTTTAGTCTCTACTGTACATGTTTGGTGTTATAAATAAACAAATACGGTAGTACAGCGTTTAGTCTCTATTGTACATGTTTGGTGTTATAAATAAACAAATACGGTAGTACAGCGTTTAGTCTCTAATGTACATGTTTGGTGTTATAAATAAACAAATACGGTAGTACAGCGTTTAGTCTCTAATGTACATGTTTGGTGTTATAAATAAACAAATACGGTAGTACAGCGTTTAGTCTCTACTGTACATGTTTGGTGTTATAAATAAACAAATACGGTAGTACAGCGTTTAGTCTCTAATGTACATGTTTGGTGTTATAAATAAACAAATACGGTAGTACAGCGTTTAGTCTCTAATGTACATGTTTGGTGTTATAAATAAACAAATACGGTAGTACAGCGTTTAGTCTCTAACGTACATGTTTGGTGTTATAAATAAACAAATACGGTAGTACAGCGTTTAGTCTCTAATGTACATGTTTGGTGTTATAAATAAACAAATACGGTAGTACAGCTTTCAGCATCTAATGCATACGATGCACCTTATAAATGAACAAATGTGGTAAATACGGTAATACAGTTAACCGCTAATATGCATGGTACACATAATAAAATACAAATACGGTAATACAGATTTTAGCATCTAATGTGCGCGTTTATAAATGAGCAGATACGGTAATAATACACATGGACTGCATAATACAGGTTGACTGCATAATGTATGTTGACTGCATAATAATGTATGTTGACTGCATAATGTATGTTGACTGCATAATGTATGTTGACTGCATAATTGTTGACCAATTAATATAAGTGACATTTACATACCTGTCACTGAGTAATAGATGACATTTACCTGTATGACACTGACTGATTGAGATGACATTTACATACATGGCACTGAGTAATAGAGATGACATTTACATACATGGCACTGATTAATAGAGGAGACATTTACCTGTATGCCACTGATTGATAGAGGAGACATTTACCTGTATGTCACTGATTAATAGAGGAGACATTTACCTGTATGTCACTGATTAATAGAGGAGACATTTACCTGTATGTCACTGATTAATAGAGGAGACATTTACCTGTATGCCACTGATTGATAGAGGAGACATTTACCTGTATGTCACTGATTAATAGAGGAGACATTTACCTGTATGCCACTGATTAATAGAGGAGACATTTACCTGTATGCCACTGATTGATAGAGGAGACATTTACCTGTATGTCACTGATTAATAGAGGAGACATTTACCTGTATGCCACTGATTAATAGAGGAGACATTTACCTGTATGCCACTGATTAATAGAGGAGACATTTACCTGTATGCCACTGATTGATAGAGGAGACATTTACCTGTATGTCACTGATTAATAGAGGAGACATTTACCTGTATGCCACTGATTAATAGAGGAGACATTTACCTGTATGTCACTGATTAATAGAGGAGACATTTACCTGTATGCCACTGATTGATAGAGGAGACATTTACCTGTATGTCACTGATTAATAGAGGAGACATTTACCTGTATGCCACTGATTAATAGAGGAGACATTTACCTGTATGCCACTGATTAATAGAGGAGACATTTACCTGTATGCCACTGATTAATAGAGGAGACATTTACCTGTATGCCACTGATTGATAGAGGAGACATTTACCTGTATGCCACTGATTAATAGAGGAGACATTTACCTGTATGCCACTAGTCTAATTGTATTTGCAGTGATATTAATTGGACGTGGGTGGATAACGAGACAAAAGAAAGACTGGGCCTCCAGTCTAAGGACGACGGTGAATTCTGGATGTCGTACAAGGATTTATGTCGACACTTTTCAGAGGTCACAGTCTGTTTAATGGGCCCCGACTTTGATGGTGATGGAATATCCGACCAAGCGGGTACTCGTCTTTCGTCTCGATATCATATAATGTTGATACTGCTGAACCAAGTCTTGTATCAATAGAAACATTTAATTACAAAACAACAATATGAAAAAAACACACACGAAAAAGTCCAACTCATACTTTCTCAAACCTTCTGGTGGTATCGAATTATTTCAAGTGAGTACGAGTACGCTAGTCAGCTGGCTTGCAGATGGTCAGTGGTTCTTCTCAGGTGCCTATCTGTGACTGAAATAGTGCTCTAGTGCTGCACCCGAGGTCTTCCTTCACCAATAATAGCTGGAGAGTCGCCATATGTCCTATTGTTGACATTAAAACCAAAAACAAACAAACCTTCCGAAACTGAAAGTTAAACATGTTTATTTCAGACATTGATTTACTTCACCAGAAACTAAAAAATCGCCCCGACGTCTACATCAGTGTAGTGCCACTTTTGCTTAATGTAATTTTATGTCTGTCCAATTAGCACAATGTTAGCATTCTCACTTTTCACCAATGCAACCCGGATTCAATCCTCGAATTGGGAAGTAGGTGAGATGGTACGGTGGTCAGCAGATCGTACAGGTGGGTGTCTCCGGGTACTCCAGTTTTCTCCCACACGAATGACCACATATACGCTTTCATCCGCGTCAACAAAGAGTGATTAATATAAGTTGCTATGGCTTGTTTCGCAATCATTGTAAAATAAATAAAAACAAAATTATTTCCTGCCATCACAAGCCTAATATTGTGAATAATTAATAGTTTAATTAAGCTGCAGTGGAAGTTGTGATAGCGCAGGGGTAGCACACTAGCTTCAGGCCCAGAGTTCGCGCCAAACTGTAGCCGTTACGATTGTGCCCTTAAGCATGGCATTAAAATTCCACGTTCCCTCTTCTCTCTCCCTTGTGATGTTGGATTCCATCAGGAATGAGGTCTCGAGAAGGAATGAGGTCTCGAGAGTGATTAATATAAGTTGTAGGAACTAGGAACTTGTTTCATAATTTAGCTAATATAAATCAGTATAAATCAGTATACATCTGTATAAATCAGTATAAATCTGTATAAATCAGTATAAATCTGTATAAATCAAACTAATTAAGCAGCATCATGTAACTAGGAACTAGTTAATTGAATGTAGAATGACACTAAATGAATAATTAGACACCTTAATTACTTAATTTGCTTAAAAACACGCTGGACTGGTAATCTAGTATAAATAAATATCGTCCATTTAGCTTCGGGTACAGACGGATCTGTAGTCCAGTGGTAACACGCTGGACTGGTAATCCAGGGATTGCAGGTTCGACCGCCCGTCCGACCCTAATAAAATTAATAGTCTTTCGGATGGGATGTTAAACCGAGGTCTCGTATCAGTGCTTTACACCGTGCACGTAAAAGAGCCAGAGTAGACTCTGGATTGGGTCTCTGTCTGTATCATTGCACTATCCTCCGAAAATCTAAAATGACTAATCTCTTCAGGAGGCGTCGCTCATATGGGCAACCGGTAGCAACGATAAATAAACGTAAAACACACACTCAGTATTGTACACAGTTATGATTATGGTCACAGTCCGTCACTCTTTGTATGCTAGCGGTGAAAATAACAGTCAAATAATTATGTCATGCAATTTCCTTAGTTATGTCACAATTCAAATAAAATTCTACGACATATTTCCAGAGTTTTCAGTTTCAACTAAGAAATACATACCGGTATATAGTAATTGTCGTCTGCTACAATTATTTGAACTATTTATAGCCTTTCTTTTACCCAGCATGCAAAGAGTTAAGATGTCAGATATTCTCGGTTAAATACCAGTACCTTAAGTTTGATTGGTATGTAATTTACATAAATTTACATAATGTATTACGTTTAATGCACCTTCAATTTTGTAGGTCATTTTGAGGTGATACGGGGAGAATGGATCATTGGTCGATCTGCGGGCGGGTCGAGAAATGATCTTCAAATGTTTTCGTCAAATCCACAGTATATGTTATCCTTAACAGAACCAGGTAGCGCATCATTGACACACATTTTGTAGAATTCCTTTTTTAGTTTTGATATGTCATCGGCCCCTGGTTAATCGGGGCAAAACATTATTTTTTCCATTCTCTATAATTCCAGAAGCATCTCTGGTTCTTTTACATGCCTGTGTTTAGCACCGATACAGAAGACCTTGGTGTATTGTCCCGTCTGAAAGACTGTTAATACCGTAGTATTAGGGTCAGACGGGGGTATCAAACCTGCTATCCCTGGATTCGTAGTCTGACGTGTTAACCACTGCACCACTGCACCGTCTGTAGAATTCCTGCCCCAGTGTTTCAAACTGGCTCGTTTTTTTAAATTGGCGACAGAAGTGGCGCAGAAAAATATTCAGACAGAGGGAACCCTGAGTCCGTGGTCTTGCGCTGGTGCTTCACACTGTGCTAGTAATAGAAACAGAGGTGCCTCTGCTATGGGGCACAATTCATGCACAATTCTTCCACATACATATATACTTAAAATTAAAAGAAACGCAACATTTTAAAATCTTATTTTCTCTGTACATATTCTATATTGCAAACATAGAAGGACCACATGTACATCCATGCTAATGAGAGTGATTAATGTAAATTTTAAAGCTTATTTCGCAAACGTTGAAAAGGCCACTCATTAATGGCACTTATGAAAATCAGTACTTCCCGAATCCTATCCTTGCAGACCAAGCGCCAGGCTGGTAGGCAAATCAATAACCATTATTTAACTAGCTGGCTGCTCGCCATCCGGTCAGGAATGAATCCCTGACGAGGTTCGAACCTTCGGCTTCTTGTTCTGTAAGTTTATACTACTAGTAACACCGTCGTTGTTTTATAGATGATTTCAATGAAGACACGGATGATATAGATTCTGAAGGCAAGTGCAGTATTGTGATCTCTCTGATGCAGGAACATCGGCAGTCACGGAGAAATGTCAAAGTTAAACGATTACAGATTGGTTTTGTGCTGTATCAGGTAATAGAATCATGGAGAAATGTCAACGTTAACCTGTAACCTGCCCGAATAAATTGGACGGAATACGTAATGCGCAAACAACATAGATCCAGATCAGCCGCGGTGCATTAACGGTGTAGTAATAAACTGATACTCGATTAAATAGTCTGTTGTATTCTGTTGAATTTAAACATGACATTTTGCACTAATTATTGACAAGTTAAAATTTAAAGTCGAAACAAACTGATTAATTATAATTATTACGATGAACCGTTTATTCAATTATTGGTTAATTGCTGATAAGTGTGTACCTGTAGTGAACACATTGTAATTACTGTCCCGGTAAACACCTTCAACTATCTTAATCGATTGTTTGCACAGGCACGGCAGTACGTCTTTGATCTGGTATATTTGCCAAACTTCGGCGCTTTGACATAATGAGCCTATTAAGGCCAGGAACAGAAAATATATATTTGATATAACGAAAAAATATGACATAAACGGAGCCAGTTATATGTAAAATGATAGTATCTGAAATAGGACATTGGCCCGGCTTCGAGATAACCGGAGAATTTGACATAACCGACATTGATATGGCGGATGTAGACTGTTTATATATTTATTATGCTTCAATGGAGTTTCCATTAGTTTGATTAGCTAACAGTGCAGTAAATGAATTATGATATATTCACAAAATCTCGACATATACCGGTACTATTATTTCTATAGGCTGAGGGCCCAGATTATGCACTACCTGCTAGGTATTTCAAGTACCATCCGGACTGTGGCAAGTCCGGGGTGTATATTAACTACAGAGAAGTTAGCGGGCGGTTTGAACTTGATCCGGGACACTATGTAATTATTCCATCAAGTTTTAGACCTGAAGACCAGTCTGCATTTATGCTACGTGTGTTCGGAGAGAAGAAATTTGGATTGAAAGGGTTTGTATTTGTATTTACTAGTATTTGTGTTTTTAATGTCTCGCTGTCCGATTAGCGTGCTCGCTTCTTACCAAGGCAACCCAGGTTTGATCCTCGGACCGGGAATTATGTGAGATGGTACGGTGGTCGTCAGATCGGTTTTCTCCGGGTACTCCGGTTTCCTCCCACATGAATGACCACATTTATGCTTTCATCCGCGCCAACAAGAGTGATTAATGTTGTTGAAACTTGTTTCGCAATCGTTGTAAAATAATTAAAGCCGGCAACAATTACATATTTGCATATAACTAAACACCCATCAACATGTTGCTTTGATAATTTGCATACTGTTTCTGCTGTTACTGTTCCCGGCCCCCTAACACCCCCCCCCCCAAAAGAGTGACCGTGAAATTGGAAATTTGTCAAAAAATTGTCCAATTTCAGAAATTATGTATGTGTCCAAAAAACTCAAACATCATTTTTCAAAAACCGTCAAAACGTATGCAGACACAGCCATGTAATTATTCTCCTCGCCCACAGTAAGTCCCCACCCCCAATAGTGACATTTATCTTGAATTTTGGCCAAAAATAATCCCAATTTATTTATGCGACAAAAACCCCACAAACCTTGTCAAAAACAGACTAATTCTCTACACCCACATTAAGTTAAGAGTGACCTTGAAATTATTTATGTGTAAAAATAATATATAAATTTTTTTTTTAAAAACAGACGGAACTGTAGTCCAGTCGTAACACGCTAGACTGGTAATCCAGGGATCGCAGGTTCAATCCCCCCGTCTGACCCTTATAAAATTAACAGTCTTTCAGATGGGACTTGAAACCAAGGTCTTGTGATGGTGCTGTACCAGAGAACCACAGGAGACTCTGGAGTGGGTTTCTGTCTGTATCATTGCACTATCCTCCAAAAATCTAAAATGATTAATCTCTTCAGGAGGCGTCTCTCATATGGGCAACCGGTAGTGACGATAAATAAACGTAAAACACACAGTAAAAAAACACCCTCAAACATTATCATTTCTCAAAAACCGTGAAAGTTATTGTTTACTGAACTTGAAACTTGGCATACATGTCCAGGGATGAATTCTCTACGCCCACAGTAAGTCCCTCACCCACTATACCACTGAACTTGAAACTTGGCATACATGTCCAGGGATGAATTCTCTACGCCCACAGTCCCCCACCCACCATACCACTGAACTTGAAACTTGGCATACATGTCCAGGGATGAATTCTCTACGCCCACAGTAAGTCCCCCACCCACTATACCACTGAACTTGAAACTTGGCATACATGTCCAGGGATGAATTCTCTACACCCACATGTAAGTCCCCCACCCACCCACCATACCACTGAACTTGAAACTTGGCATACATGTCCAGAGATGAATTCTCTACACCCACAGTAAGTCCCCCACCCACTATACCACTGAACTTGAAACTTGGCATACATGTCCAGGGATGAATTCTCTACGCCCACAGTCCCCCACCCACCATACCACTGAACTTGAAACTTAGCATACATGTCCAGGGATGAATTCTCTACGCCCACAGTAAGTCCCCCACCCACCATACCACTGAACTTGAAACTTGGCATACATGTCCAGGGATGAATTCTCTACGCCCACAGTAAGTCCCCCACCCACCATACCACTGAACTTGAAATTTAGCAATTTCTTGGAAAGGCTTGTTTTTGCTGAACCTTTAGTGTGGTGGCCTTATTTTTAAAAAATGTGTTCTGAATACAGTGAAACCTGTGTTAGTGGTCACCTCTATTAAGCAACCAACCTGTATTAAGCAGCCAGTTTCAAATCTGTGTTCATGGTCACCTCTATTAAGCAGCCAACCTGCATTATGCAGCCAGTTTTCAGATTCCCAATATGTTACTTTGTTATATATTTTACCTCTGTTAGGCAGCCACCTGTGCTAAGCAGCCACTTTCTGTGATTCCCTTGGCTGGCTGCTTAAGACAGGTTTGACTGTAATGGTTTTGTTTTTGCATTTCAGGCCATTACCTCCAGCACCTGAACCTGAATGAAGCATCTGTTCAACTTGTATGGCTACAGCAACTCTGACCGCCATTACCTCCAGCACCTGAACCTGAATGAAACATCTGTTCAACTTGTATGGCTACAGCAACTCTGACCGCCATTACCTCCAGCACCTGAACCTGAATGGAACATCTGTTCAACTTGTACGGCTACAGCAACACTGACTGCCATTACCTCCACATAGATCTGTGATTCTATTGGTTAAACAGATGAATTACTAATAATACTCCTCACCTCAAAGTCTGGCCGCCCAATCAGAGCTCGAATGGTAACATCAGACCAGAAGTACTCATCTGGAAGAAATACTCTGTGATTCTATTGGTTACACATCTGAATCTCTCAAATCCGTTCCGATTCAGGCCGACCAATCAGAATACAGCTTACAAGAATTATATTCAGGGAGGAAATAATCTGTGATTCTATTGGTTAAACATCTGAAGCTGAATCTAAGACTGACCAATCAGAATACAGCTCACATGACACTGTGACAAGAATTATATTCAGGAAGGAAACAATCTGTGATTATATTGGTTAAACTTCTTAAGACTGACCAATTAGAACACAGCTTTCATGGCTTGGTTGTACTGTATTTATCTTCAGGGAAAACATATCTATGATTGCATTGGTTATATATCTGAAGTTCATATCAGCTCAATCTAGTACAAAAACCAATCGAAATAGAACGTTGTAATTAATTTAAAACTGCATATTGAACAAAGCCATTTTTCTAGCAGTAATATATACAGATCTTTTTCAGCTACAGTTTGTTTACAAGTGTTATTTTTGTTTCACCGTTTTTTGAGGAAAGCGAGACATAGCGGTCACTTTTCAGATGGCAGTGTTCTCAATAATTGCAGGAGGAAATTATTCCAATTTTGGAAGGAATCGGTCCAGGCCTGTGATCAGTGATGTGGCCACTCCCAATGCCTACAGTATATCCCACTGTACGATCAAGCATTTGTTCTTGTGTCAAATATCTACGTGGGGTCGTGCATCTCTCCGACTGATATCCTCGGTGCATCTCTCTGAGTGCTATCCTCGTGGTTTAAAAATGTTTTTATTGGGGAGCAGCATGGGGATGTGCATGTCTCGGAGAGCTATCCTCGTGGTTTAAAAATGTTTTTATTGGGGAGCAGCATGGGGATGTGCATGCCTCGGAGAGCTATCCTCGTGGTTTAAAAATGTTTTTATTGGGGAGCAGCATGGGGATGTGCATGTCTCGGAGAGCTATCCTCAAGTTTTAAAAATGTTTTTATTGGGGGAGCGAGGGGGTGGCAGGGCGAGGGGTCTTGCATCTCTCCGGGAAACCGTTGTCTTTGCAATATAGTGGCATGACACGCCCGAGACATTTACCTTGTTTTTATTATAAAGTTCAACTTACTTTACTTTCAAAGACCATCTCTTAATAAAGTGCACCTGTCCATTACTGTCATCTTATCATCCAGTCATTTAGCATTGCATTTTTGAACCTGTTTTGTGAGACTACATGTCAACAAAGGCCCTGTCTGGAGGTTATAAAACTTTTCTCCAATCGCAAACTTTCTCATTGGTTCAGCCAATCAAATCACTGGAGCTCTGAGAAATGTTTTATAACGTCCGACACATGTTGTTGCTATGCCACAGCGGGTCTGTATCTATGACGATATAGTAGTCCAATATAATGTGCAATAGATGAATCAAAGTACACCTGTGTTAGTGGTCACCTCCATTAAGCAGCCAACCTGTATTAACCCTTTCAACACCACAGACCTCTAAATTGGCTTACAAAAAAGTGTAGATCCAGATGAGCCGGCTCGTGACGAGCCGTCTCATCAGGATCTGCACTTTTTTTCAAGTAATACAACTATTTTTAGAAAATAAATTACCCATTTTGATAAATGAACTGATCCAAATGTAATTTTGTTATTAATTTATTGGTCTAAAAATATCATGGACCAGTCCATGTCAGTTACTTGGTGTTGAATGGGTTAAGCAGCCAGTTTCCCAAAATGTTGTTTTGTTATACATTTGACCTCTATTAAGCAGCCACCTGTGCTAAGCAGCCACTTTCTGTAATTCCCTTGACTGGCTGCTTAAGACAGGTTTGACTGTACATGTATATTCTCGTGAATTTATTGGATATTTTTTCATTATGCATTGTAACCAGCCCCCTCCCACCCTGAAAAAAGGGGTGTAGCTTCAGCTTGTCTCTCAGCGGTACCCAGCCATGCCGGGGACAGTTTACTGGTAACAGCCTTGGTTACAGTGTAGAGACCCGAGAATTAAACCAGACACTCGTACCACTGGACCACGCAAATCAGACATTCAGCGGTAAACCTAGCATAGTTATTACCACCAGGAGCCCGGCACAAGGTTTCTAAGTGGTTAGGTGACTATTAGCTTATAGGACCACTATTTTGAGGGGCAACTTTACCCGGTCAGCTAACAAATCGAGTTATATACCAACATGTTTGTAAATGTCTGAAGTTTGTCACACATGCGGCATTAATTGGCATAAATCATGGCGTTCGGAGAAATCCAAGATGGCGTCCAAAATGGCCGCCATAAATTGATAGTCCACTTAAATGACTATAAATGGTCCAGAAGTTTACATTTTGCGATTTTATTTCATTTTTTTTGTATTCATGTGTAAGAATATACAATGTCAATTGTATTTTATGCCAAAGGGGCCATAATGCTCTATAATATGTATGTTTGGCATATGGCATAATACAGCATCTTAAAAATCATGTGGCTGGCTCCTGTGCTATTACCCACCATTTCCTAGTGCTTCGGGCGGCAGTTACAAAGTAGTCAGGGGCATAGCTTGCCCTTTTTGAATTTGTAGGCCGGACTAAAAAATTAATTGAGTGTCAAAGGTAGTCAGTCGTACTGGAGTGTGTTTGGGGGCATGCTTCACAGGAAAATTTTGAATCCTAGAACGTCATTGGTGGGTTTTAATTTCTATGTATTTTTCAAAATGATACCTAATTTAGTATCAAATTGTGATTCACATTGACTAAATAAATATATGATCGCATTGTGAGATAGATGATTATAGATAGATGAGGGTTCAGGGTTCAATCTAGGTCAGAATTTTTGGGAGAAGTGAGAAAGCGTGTGATCGCGTCCTTAAATGGTGTTATTGAATAAATTTCAACAAAATAGGGTTAAAATGCACAGTATGACCATTAAGTACAACATTTGAATAGAAAGAGTGCTTTATAATGGGCCAGTGTATCTTAATGGACAAAATTGTATGAAAATAGTAAAAAAAAAAACTTCGCCCACTAGAATGATCACTGACTATTTGGATGTTTCATTTTGCAATCTGCGGGTCTTATAGGAGCTAAGCACCTGAGCTACAGCTCACAATGTAGGATTATTACAACAATTAACTGCGGTAAAAGGTCGTTATCTCTGCATGCTGGGTAAAATTAAGTCTATAAATAGTTCAAGTAATTCTAGCAGCCAACAATGTATTAATGTGTTTTTCTTATTTGTAAATGAAGACACTGGAAATATATTGTGGAATTTCATTAGAAATGTGTAGTCACAACATCAGGGATTGTCATTGTATTCTTGACCTTTGACCTTACACAAGGTCACATATAACCACACCTTATAATGTACCTACTGCCTTCCTTTTTAATTTGTTACCGTGGTATTTTATACAATTGTTTGACGGACATGAACCATGTTATGATGCCATTGTTGAAGACATATTGATAAACATATTGATAGACAATCATTGGGTATGAAGCTAGGCCAATTGCTTCATTTCTTCAGTTTTTTTTCCATACATGTATGTAGTTATATACCAAAATCACACATGTATAAATAATTTTTAAACTAATCAGAACACAATACCAACACAATGTGGAAGTCGTGATAGCGCAGTGGATGCGCGGTCGCTTCAGGTGCGAACGGTCTGGAGTTCGAGCCCCGCTGGAGCCGTTACGATTGTGCCCTTAGGCAAGGCATTTAAAATTCCACATGCCTCTTCTCTCTCCCTTGTGGCAATGTATTCCATCAGGAATGAGGTCTCGAGAGTGATTAATATAAGTTGTAAGAACTTGTTTCGCAATTGAGCTAAAATAAATTTGTATAAACTAACACAATACCGGTACATTGTACCAGTCTTCCGAAATCCAAAAAATTCTTCAGTCATTACAAAATAAATTGGAATTTTAAGTGCATTTGAACATTTGTCATGGAAACGTTTCATGGAGATTGTTAGTTGTACATGTATTTCCTGATAGAAGTTTGGTCGATAATTACATCAAAGTATCCATCACAGATATAGATGTGAAAGGACATCTCGACCCCAATGCATTGGACAACTCGACCCCAATTTCTTAAATGTAATATTTTGTTCAATATTATCTTGACTCGTGCTTACCCCATTTGTTTACTAGTTAATCATGTGATATTCTTATATTTTATGCTAATTGATGAAATACAGTGTTCTATCGGTGAGATATTATCCATATCACTCACTGTATTTTGCCGGACTACTTTTTTTTTATATTATCTCCCTTCCCAATACACTATTCTTGCACTATTACTCTCCCTTTAAATGCTTAGATAACCGTTTACCTGGCTTCAATGACACTATTTACCTGTATCATTGTTTTTGTTATGAAACAAATCAAAAGCGAAATACAACTGACAATGTCTCGAAGTTTGTCACTGCAAATTGTAACAATAAATCCAATAAATGTTTTCATGTATTTTTCCTCGATTCAACTTTAAATTCAAGATGGCAGCATATTTGTGTATTGACTCACGACGTATAGTCGTCAATGTATTCATCCGCGCAAAAACACGTCGGCCAGCTATTTTCATTTCTTCATTTTGTGTTTGTTTTTCACCAATTAGCATACAATAAAAAGAAAATTTGTTTGTTTTGAGTGAATATTGAATATATCTCGCCTCGAAGTGAGAACATTTTCATATTTTCACTCGCGCTATGGGGCTCGTGAAAATATTTGAAATGTTATCACTTCTCAGTGAGATATATTCCATATTCACTCGAAACAAACAAATATCCTCTATATATTGTTATGTGACTTGAGTAGATTAGGGTAACATTTGATTACAATTGATTGATGGTTAATCGTTTATTTTTGAGAAATTGTGAGTTAGATCTGCGAGTTGTCAATCTCAAATTAAGATGTTTATTGCAGATATATTTTATGACACAAAAATAAAGATCATTTTATACATCTTATAATTGTATATTTTAATATCATAGATCATGAATTGAAATATTTACTATGGCATTGGCATGACAAACTTATACATTGTACATGTTCTTGTAAAATATTACTTGCTATTTCTTAGATATGAATTTGTTTTACCGTTATTTGCCTACCACACAGGTTGATACGCTCTGATATATTACGTTTGCTGGTTTGATAAGGTCACATACCCGTATCAAACCAGGAAAAAACGTGTGTGTGTTTTACGTTTATTTATCGTCGCTACCGGTTGCCCATATGAGCGACGCCTCCTGAAGATATTAGTCATTTTAGATTTTGGAGGATAGTGTAATGATACAGAGACACCAATTCCAGAGTCTCCTCTGGTTCTTTTACGTGCACGGTGTAAAGCACTGATACGAGACCTTGGTTAACGTCCCATCTGAGACTGTTAATTTTATTAGGGTCAGACGGGGGATCGAACCTGCGATCCCTGGATTACCAGTCCAGCGTGTTAACCACTGGACTACAGATCCGTCTGTACCCGAAGCTAAATGGTAAAATGGACGATATTTATTTGTACTCAACTGTTAAGTGTTGTCAACAATAGACTAATGAACATATGAAAAAACGTATCATAACTAGTTCCTTTTAAATAATGCATGCAGTGCTAGTTTGTTAACTTCCTGTAGCGTACCAGTATGTCAAATTTGACAGATAACAGATGTTTGTAGAATATAATCATGGTAATATTTCAATCGTTTTCGTGTATCTAATTCAATAATATTTATTCCTGATAAATGGATAACGGAAAGCATGATTTCGATTATTAAATGTTCAAATTCATATCAAAGTAATAAAGACGTTATTACGTGGCTAGTTTCATATCAGCTTTGGTATCGACACGAGGTAATTTGATATCAGCCCGAAACTCTATATAATATGTATATCAGCCTAGGTATCGACCAGAGGTAATTTGATATCAGCCCGAAACTCTATATAATATGTAAGGATCTTTGCTGGTTAACAGTGATTAGTACAAGGTGTAGAACTTGTTTCGCAATCGAGCTAAAATGAATTTGTATAAACTAGATTGTAATACTACACATGTACATATTAAAACCTTTGCCTTTTTACATTTATTGTAACCTTGGGTCCTCTTTATATTGCCAAGAATGGGTGGTGCTTTATTATGCGAAACATCAGTTTATATTAACCCATTTAATTAGGGATACCTTTCACACAGTATTTGCAAAGAAAATAGAGCCATATCAGCCGCCACTGAACATTCCGTCTGATCAGGCTCTATGCTGTTTGCTATTCAGCAAACAACATAGATCCTGATCAGCATCACTGTATCCAGAATGAAATGGGTTAATAACGTGCTCAAATCAATACCAAGTAAACTAAACGTTCACACATTTATGACAGTAGATGACACATTACACAGTAAGTAGACATATTAATAGGCGTCAGATAAAAATGTGTGATAGTTTGTAGACAGTTATATTATTATGGGGAGACGGAGGACCGAACATGCGATCCTTACGATTTGCAATCCATTAGTAGGTGGTATATTCCGTCAAACAATCATGGTGCTATATACATGTATATATTCCATCAAACAATCAAGGTGCTATATACATTCCATCAAACAATCAAGGTGTTATATATACATGTATACATTCCATCAAACAATCAAGGTGCTATATACATGTATATATTCCATCAAACAATCAAGGTGCTATATACATGTATATATTCCATCAAACAATCAAGGTGCTATATACATGTATATATTCCGTCAAACAATCAAGGTACTATATACATTCCATCAAACAATCAAGGTGTTATATATACATGTATACATTCCATCAAACAATCAAGGTGCTATATACATGTATATATTCCATCAAACAATCAAGGTGCTATATACATTCCATCAAACAATCAAGGTGCTATATATACATGTATACATTCCATCAAACAATCAAGGTGCTATATATACATGTATATATTCCATCAAACAATCAAGGTGCTATATATACATGTATATATTCCATCAAACAATCAAGGTGCTATATATACATGTATATATTCCATCAAACAATCAAGGTACTATATATACATGTATATATTCCATCAAACAATCAAGGTGCTATATATACATGTATATATTCCATCAAACAATCAAGGTGCTATATACATGTATATATTCCATCAAACAATCAAGGTGCTATATACATGTATATATTCCATCAAACAATCAAGGTGCTATATACATGTATATATTCCATCAAACAATCAAGGTGCTATATACATGTATATATTCCGTCAAACAATCAAGGTACTATATACATTCCATCAAACAATCAAGGTGTTATATATACATGTATACATTCCATCAAACAATCAAGGTGCTATATACATGTATATATTCCATCAAACAATCAAGGTGCTATATACATTCCATCAAACAATCAAGGTGCTATATATACATGTATACATTCCATCAAACAATCAAGGTGCTATATATACATGTATATATTCCATCAAACAATCAAGGTGCTATATATACATGTATATATTCCATCAAACAATCAAGGTACTATATATACATGTATATATTCCATCAAACAATCAAGGTGCTATATATACATGTATATATTCCATCAAACAATCAAGGTGCTATATACATGTATATATTCCATCAAACAATCAAGGTGCTATAATACATGTATATATTCCATCAAACAATCAGGTGCTATATATACATGTATATTTCCATCAAACATCAAGTGCTATATACATGTATATATTCCATCAAACAATCAAGGTGCTATATACATGTATATATTCCATCAAACAATCAAGTGCTATATACATGTATATATTCCGTCAAACAATCAAGGTGTTATATACATGTATATATTCCGTCAAACAATCAAGGTGCTATATATACATGTATATATTCCGTCAAACAATCAAGGTGCTATATACATGTATATATTCCGTCAAACAATCAAGGTGCTTATATACATGTATATATTCCATCAAACAATCAAGGTGCTATATACATGTATATATTCCGTCAAACAATCAAGGTGTTATATACATGTATATATTCCATCAAACAATCAAGGTGCTATATACATGTATATATTCCATCAAACAATCAAGGTGTTATATACATGTATATATTCCGTCAAACAATCAAGGTGTTATATACATGTATATATTCCGTCAAACAATCAAGGTGTTATATACATTCCGTCAAACAATCAAGGTGCATATATACATGTATATATTCCATCAAACAATCAAGGTGCTATATATATATTCCATCAAACAATCAAGGTGTTATATACATGTATATATTCCATCAAACAATCAAGGTGCTATATACATGTATATATTCCATCAAACAATCAAGGTGCTATATACATGTATATATTCCGTCAAACAATCAAAGTGCTATATACATGTATATATTCCGTCAAACAATCAAGGTGCTTATATACATGTATATATTCCGTCAAACAATCAAGGTGCTATATACATGTATATATTCCGTCAAACAATCAAGGTGTTATATACATGTATATATTCCGTCAAACAATCAAAGTGTTATATACATGTATATATTCCATCAAACAATCAAAGTGCTATATATACATGTATATATTCCATCAAACAATCAAGGTGCTATTTACATGTATATATTCCATCAAACAATCAAGGTGCTATATATACATGTATATATTCCATCAAACAATCAAAGTGTTATATATACATGTATATATTCCATTAAACAATCAAGGTGCTATATATACATGTATATATTCCGTGAAACAATCAAGGTACTATATACATGTATATATTCCGTCAAACAATCAAGGTGCTATATACATGTATATATTCCATCAAACAATCAAGGTGTTATATATACATGTATATATTCCATCAAACAATCAAGGTGCTATATACATGTATATATTCCGTCAAACAATCAAGGTGTTATATACATGTATATATTCCGTCAAACAATCAAAGTGTTATATACATGTATATATTCCGTCAAACAATCAAGGTGTTATATACATGTATATATTCCGTCAAACAATCAAAGTGTTATATACATGTATATATTCCGTCAAACAATCAAGGTGTTATATACATGTATATATTCCATCAAACAATCAGTGTTATATACATGTATATATTCCATCAAACAATCAAGGTGCTATATACATGTATATATTCCGTCAAACAATCAAGGTGTTATATACATGTATATATTCCGTCAAACAATCAAGGTGCTATATATACATGTATATATTCCGTCAAACAATCAAGTGTTATATACATGTATATATTCCATCAAACAATCAAGGTGCTATATACATGTATATATTCCGTCAAACAATCAAGGTGCTATATATACATGTATATATTCCATCAAACAATCAAGGTGCTATATACATGTATATATTCCGTCAAACAATCAAGGTGCTATATATACATGTATATATTCCGTCAAACAATCAAAGTGTTATATATACATGTATATATTCCGTCAAACAATCAAAGTGTTAAATTCCTCTTCCGTCAAACAATCAAGGTGCTATATATACATGTATATATTCCATCAAACAATCAAGGTGCTATATACATGTATATATTCTGTCAAACAATCAAAGTGTTATATACATGTATATATTCCATCAAACAATCAAAGTGTTATATACGTTCCCAAACAATCAAGGTGCTATATATATATTCCATCAAACAATCAAGGTGTTATATACATGTATATATTCCGTCAAACAATCAGTGTTATATACATGTATATATTCCGTCAAACAATCAAGGTGCTATATACATGTATATATTCCGTCAAACAATCAAGGTGTTATATACATGTATATATTCCGTCAAACAATCAAGGTGCTATATACACCAAACAACAATATAACATGTATATATTCCGCAAACAATCAAGTGCTATATATATATTCCGTCAAACAATCAAGGTGTTATATACATGTATATATTCCGTCAAACAATCAAGGTGCTATATACATGTATATATTCCGTCAAACAATCAAGGTGCTATATACATGTATATATTCCGTCAAACAATCAGTGTTATATACATGTATATATTCCGTCAAACAATCAAGGTGTTATATACATGTATATATTCCGTCAAACAATCAAAGTGCTATATACATGTATATATTCCGTCAAACAATCAAGGTGCTATATATACATGTATATATTCCGTCAAACAATCAAAGTGTTATATACATGTATATATTCCGTCAAACAATCAAGGTGTTATATACATTCCGTCAAACAATCAAGGTGCTATATATACATGTATATATTCCGTCAAACAATCAAGGTGCTATATTCCATCAAACAATCAAGGTGTTATATACATGTATATATTCCATCAAACAATCAAGGTGCTATATACATGTATATATTCCGTCAAACAATCAAAGTGTTATATACATGTATATATTCCGTCAAACAATCAAGGTGTTATATACATGTATATATTCCGTCAAACAATCAAGGTGTTATATACATTCCGTCAAACAATCAAGGTGCTATATATACATGTATATATTCCGTCAAACAATCATGGTGCTATATATATATTCCATAAAACAATCAAGGTGTTATATACATGTATATATTCCATCAAACAATCAAGGTGCTATATACATGTATATATTCCGTCAAACAATCAAAGTGTTATATACATGTATATATTCCGTCAAACAATCAAGGTGCTATATATACATGTATATATTCCATCAAACAATCAAAGTGCTATATACATGTATATATTCCGTCAAACAATCAAGGTGTTATATACATGTATATATTCCATCAAACAATCAAGGTGTTATATACATGTATATATTCCGTCAAACAATCAAAGTGTTATATACATGTATATATTCCGTCAAACAATCAAGGTGTTATATACATGTATATATTCCGTCAAACAATCAAAGTGTTATATACATGTATAATTCCATCAAACAATCAAGGTACTATATACATGTATATATTCCATCAAACAATCAAGGTACTATATACATATATATATTCCATCAAACAATCAAAGTGTTATATACATGTATATATTCCGTCAAACAATCAAGGTGCTATATATACATGTATATATTCCGTCAAACAATCAAAGTGTTATATACATGTATATATTCCGTCAAACAATCAAGGTGCTATATACATGTATATATTCCGTCAAACAATCAAGGTGCTATATACATGTATATATTCCATCAAACAATCAGTGTTATATACATGTATATATTCCGTCAAACAATCAGTGTTATATACATGTATATATTCCATCAAACAATCAGTGTTATATACATGTATATATTCCTCAAACAATCAGTGTTATATACATGTATATATTCCGTCAAACAATCAAGGTGCTTATATACATGTATATATTCCATCAAACAATCAAGGTGCTATATACATGTATATATTCCATCAAACAATCAAAGTGTTATATACATGTATATATTCCATCAAACAATCAAGGTGCTATATACATGTATATATTCTGTCAAACAATCAAGGTGCTATATACATGTATATATTCCGTCAAACAATCAGTGTTATATACATGTATATATTCCGTCAAACAATCAAGGTGTTATATCATGTATATATTCCGTCAAACAATCAAGGTGTTATATACATGATATATTCCGTCAACAATCAGGTGTTATATACATTCCGTCAAACAATCAAGGTGCTTATATACATGTATATATTCCGTCAAACAATCAAGGTGCTATATAAATTCCATCAACAATCAAGGTGTTATATACATGTATATATTCCATCAAACAATCAAGGTGCTATATACATGTATATATTCCATCAAACAATCAAAGTGTTATATACATGTATATATTCCGTCAAACAATCAAGGTGCTATATATACATGTATATATTCCGTCAAACAATCAAAGTGTTATATACATGTATATATTCCGTCAAACAATCAAGGTGCTATATACATGTATATATTCTGTCAAACAATCAAGGTGCTATATACATGTATATATTCCATCAAACAATCAGTGTTATATACATGTATATATTCCGTCAAACAATCAGTGTTATATACATGTATATATTCCATCAAACAATCAGTGTTATATACATGTATATATTCCGTCAAACAATCAGTGTTATATACATGTATATATTCCGTCAAACAATCAAGGTGCTATATATACATGTATATATTCCATCAAACAATCAAGGTGCTATATACATGTATATATTCCATCAAACAATCAAAGTGTTATATACATGTATATATTCCATCAAACAATCAAGGTGCTATATACATGTATATATTCTGTCAAACAATCGAGGTGCTATATACATGTATATATTCCGTCAAACAATCAGTGTTATATACATGTATATATTCCGTCAAACAATCAAGGTGTTATATACATGTATATATTCCGTCAAACAATCAAGGTGTTATATACATGTATATATTCCGTCAAACAATCAAGGTGTTATATACATTCCGTCAAACAATCAAGGTGCTATATATACATGTATATATTCCGTCAAACAATCAAGGTGCTATATATATATTCCATCAAACAATCAAGGTGTTATATACATGTATATATTCCATCAAACAATCAAGGTGCTATATACATGTATATATTCCGTCAAACAATCAAGGTGCTATATACATGTATATATTCCATCAAACAATCAAGGTGCTATATACATGTATATATTCCGTCAAACAATCAAGGTGCTATATACATGTATATATTCCGTCAAACAATCAAGGTGCTATATATACATGTATATATTCCATCAAACAATCAAGGTGCTATATACATGTATATATTCCGTCAAACAATCAAGGTGTTATATACATGTATATATTCCGTCAAACAATCAAAGTGTTATATACATGTATATATTCCGTCAAACAATCAAGGTGCTATATACATGTATATATTCCATCAAACAATCAAGGTGTTATATACATGTATATATTCCGTCAAACAATCAAGGTGTTATATACATGTATATATTCCGTCAAACAATCAAAGTGTTATATACATGTATATATTCCGTCAAACAATCGAGGTGCTATATACATGTATATATTCCGTCAAACAATCAAGGTGTTATATACATGTATACATTCCGACAAACAATCAAGGTACTATATACATGTATATATTCCATCAAACAATCAGTGTTATATACATGTATATATTCCGTCAAACAATCAAGGTGTTATATACATGTATATATTCCGTCAAACAATCAAAGTGCTATATATACATGTATATATTCCGTCAAACAATCAAGGTGCTATATATACATGTATATATTCCGTCAAACAATCAAGGTGCTATATATACATGTATATATTCCATCAAACAATCAAGGTGCTATATACATGTATATATTCCATCAAACAATCAAGGTGTTATATACATGTATATATTCCATCAAACAATCAAGGTGCTATATACATGTATATATTCCGTCAAACAATCAAGGTGCTATATACATGTATATATTCCGTCAAACAATCAGTGTTATATACATGTATATATTCCGTCAAACAATCAAGGTGTTATATACATGTATATATTCCGTCAAACAATCAAGGTGTTATATACATGTATATATTCCGTCAAACAATCAAGGTGTTATATACATGTATACATTCCGTCAAACAATCAAGGTGCTATATACATGTATATATTCCGTCAAACAATCAAGGTGCTATATACATATATATTCCATCAAACAATCAAGGTGCTATATACATGTATATATTCCATCAAACAATCAAGGTGCTATATACATGTATATATTCCGTCAAACAATCAAGGTGCTATATACATGTATATATTCCGTCAAACAATCAAGGTGTTATATACATGTATATATTCCGTCAAACAATCAAGGTGCTATATATACATGTATATATTCCATCAAACAATCAAGGTGCTATATACATGTATATATTCCGTCAAACAATCAAGGTGTTATATACATGTATATATTCCGTCAAACAATCAAAGTGCTATATACATGTATATATTCCGTCAAACAATCAAGGTGCTATATACATGTATATATTCCATCAAACAATCAAGGTGTTATATACATGTATATATTCCGTCAAACAATCAAGG
>CM026403.1:55269697-55335402 GCA_014843695.1 Archivesica marissinica
CATTCCAGCCAAGGAAATGCTACTGCATGTTGATTTGGGATTTAAAACAGTTTTTATGTGTTTATTTATACGCCCAGTGAATGGCACTAATACATGAGACCGTAGTACACCAGGGTTTTTTCTAGAGCGGCATGGCATGGCATGCCGCCCTGCCCTTTTTAGCACCACTCTCTTGCCTTTTAAAAAAAATATTTTCTGTTGCCATTTATAAAAAAAATTCTCTTGCCATTTATAAAAAAAAATTTAATATGAAACTCAATACGGTAGATGCCTACGGTAGACGGTAGGGCAGACCTATATAACTTTGTACTTGTCCACCCGTTTAACCAATATTGTGGAAGTCATGATAGCGCAGTGGATGCTCATTCGCTTCAGGTGCGAAAGGTCCGGAGTTCGAGCCCCGCTGGAGCCGTTACGATTGTGCCCTTAGGCAAGGCATTTAAATTCCACGTTGCCTCTTCTTTCTCCCTCGTGGCGATGGATTCCATCAGGAATGAGGTCTCGAGAGTGATTAATATAAGTTATAAGAACTTGTTTCGCAATCGAGCTAAAATAAATTTGTATAAACTAAACTAGTCAGTTTCCAGATTCCCAATATGGTGGTGTATTATTTATATACATTTGACTTCTATTAAGCAGCCACGTTATGTGATTCCCTTGGCCGGCTGCTTAAGAGAGGTTTAAATTGTAGATGTATCTTAGAATCGGCGCATCATATGTTGTTACTGCCCTTTAGTCATACACTTGCTTGCTTGCACTCTTTTCATATAATTACATTGCTAATTTGCATTTCCTTCGATAAATGTATCAGTACATGTGCCCAGATTGTATCCATTTTCATATGAATTTCCTCACTAATGATATGCAGCTGACATAACTTTGCACTTGTCCGCCCAGATTGTATCCATTTTCGTATGAATTTCCTCACTAATGATATGCAGCTGACATAACTTTGCACTTGTCCGCCCAGATTGTATCCATTTTCGTATGAATTTCCTCACTAATGATATGCAGCTGACATAACTTTGCACTTGTCCGCCCGTTTAACCAATATGCACTGCCTTACTACCTCTCTGAACAATCACTGTAACATAGCAACAGTTTCTAAGGGGCTAACCGCAATATATCCCCTCTAGCACCTCATCATGGCTCAAAATGCACCCTGCCCCTTTTCTGACCCACCCTGCCCTTATTTCCACTCTAGAATAAAACCTATCCACAGTTATTCCATCTGAAAGATTGCATTATAAAACTGGATAACCACTCGATTTGGGATTTAAATTTGCACCGTCAACTGTGGCAACTATCTAGTTATTATTTGTTGGAGGAAGACCGTCCGCAAATCAGCTTGTATAGCTTCCTCGACACCCCCAGCATGGGATTCGAACACACAGTGGTGAGGGGTAAGTGATTTAAGTCAACCACCGTAACCACATGGCCATAGAGGCCCCTACATTGATATTAGTGGAAGTCGTGAAAGGTCCTGAGTTCGAGCCCCGCTGGAGCAGTTACGATTGTGTCCTTAGGCAAGGCATTTAAATTCCACATTGCCACTTCTCTCTACTCGTGGCGATGGATTCCAACAGTCTTGAGAGTGATTAACATAAGCTGTAAGAACTTGTTTCGCAATCAAACATAAATAAATTTGTATAAACTAAGATATTAGACTAATTGTATAAAACAAGTACGGACAGATCAGTGGTACAGTGGTTAACAATTTGGACTGCAAATCCGGGTCACAAGTTTGATCCCGTCCCCCATCAAACCATACTAATATTAACAGTCCTTTGGATGTGACTATACACAGACATCCAATGTATCGGTGGAACACATCGAGCAAGTACATGTAAGAGAACCAGCGATCCTTCCGGAATTACACTATCCTCAACAAAATAGAATCATTAATGTATTTTGGAGGCGTTGCCCCGAACACTCATGGGTGACGGTGAATACAAACCGTATCATCACAAGACACATGGTCTTTAAGAGGTCACATTGTGCTGTATGTATAGGGATTCGCAGGTTCGATCCCCCGTCTGACCCTAATAAAATTAACAGTCTTTCAGATGGAACGTTAAACCGAGGTCTCGTGTCGATGCTTTACACCGTGCACGTAAAAGAACCAGAGGAGACTCTGGAATGGGTCTCTGTCTGTATCATTGCAATATCCTCCAAAATCTAAAATGACGAATCTCTTCAGGAGGCGTCGCTCATATGGGCAACCGGTAGCGACAATAAATAAACGTAAAACTCACACATGTATAGATACAGCATACATTGGCATCTTAAAAACAAACCTTGTGACTGGCTCGTGTGCTCATCACCATATCATAATAAGAATAGACCGAGTACCAGAAATACATCTTGTTGCATTTCTTTTACCTTTTCGATGCCCGTTATGGTATATGCATGCCCTGATACCAAACCATTTGGGTCAGCCTTGTTGCTTAATCTCCAATCTCCCTGGATAGAAGAAACAAAATCAAGATAAAATAACCAAGAAATGAACAAACACAAGAGTTGGTTACATAAACAAAATGAACATCCTGACAAAATTGCTTTCGTTTTATTTTAAAATGAATCCCCTGATGGGTAACATAGTCACCTCTGTGCATATGGCAATGTACATATATATATATATTGATACCTTGATGAGTTATGATTTCCATTGTTAGATAGTATCGTTCAATGTATATATGCACAGGCACCAGACACAAAATATTTTTTTTATTTTTGGCCTATGGTCATATAGTAAGTAATATATAATATTATATATTACTTACTATATGACCATAGGCCAACAATTTTAAAAAATGTTTGTGTCTGGTGCCTGTGTATATATGGATTTACACTTGAGGACTGAGAGGACTGAGAGGACTAAACTCTCATCGATAAAGAAGCACGTAATATACATGTGCTGTACATATGTGTATAAATTTAGGAGGGGTTTTGAAAATAAATATTTCATAGGGCTATGGACTGCAGTTGCACAATGGATTGACATTATATAATGCTAATCCAGATTGCTTGCTATCCATCAGCTGATGGTGTGATCAATTGCAAAATAGATTGACATTATCAACTGGGTGAATTGCATCAGTAAAACTGGCTCTAGCCAGTTCATGGTCAAGGAGATAATCTCTCCCTCGTGGCGATGGATTCCATCAGGAATGAGGTCTCGAGAGTGGTTAATATAAGTTGTAATCGCCTATGAGACAAGTTTTTTACCACCAGATTATGGCCTCAAAGTGGCTTCCCGTCTTATAGGCGAGTGTTAAATAAAACATTAAACCAAAAAAAGTATCCATTGAATATGTCTTCAACTTGCATGGCCAAACATGCAATTCATATATGGTCTGGTGTCCATTTTTATCAACCCGTCTTATGTGCGAGTGGGTGCCAAAACCTCCAGATTTATACATATACATAGCATTTATATAGCGCAAAAATTAAATATTATTCTATTGCGCTTCACAATTACATATGCAATTTTAAACATTTACACATAACAATAATATATGGAAATATAAATAAAAATTTATACATATATACCGGTAGATATAACTAGGATTCTAGTAATTGGATAAGAACATATTTTATCATGATATCTGCACCATTACAGTATATAAGTGAGTGATTGGATTAACGATAAAAGTGGCAATATGAACCATAGACTCATACACCGCCGTAAGAATGACAACCGTGATGTGGCCAGTACAGTGATCCGCCCATCACCACACGACAGAACTCGAACCCAAGAGAATGCCCATACAACACTTCACTCGTCAATCCAATACTTATAAAGTCGATAATTTCAGGACAAAAGTAGGGGGGTCGTCTCATAGGCGAGTGTGGATATGTAAAACAGCGCACAGCTCTGTAATGAGAAAGAGGCCTGGTTGGTTACTATCAAGACACCAGGCTAGGCCTCAGGGTTCATTCTAGGTGTAATGAGAAAGAGGCCTGGTTGGTTACTATCAAGACACCAGGCTAGGCCTCAGGGTTCATTCTAGGTGTAATGAGAAAGAGGCCTGGTTGGTTACTATCAAGACACCAGGCTAGGCCTCAGGGTTCATTCTAGGTGTAATGAGAAAGAGGCCTGGTTGGTTACTATCAAGACACCAGGCTAGGCCTCAGGGTTCATTCTAGGTGTAATGAGAAAGAGGCCTGGTTGGTTACTATCAAGACACCAGGCTAGGCCTCAGGGTTCATTCTAGGTCAGAATTTTTGGGAGAAGTGAGAAAGCGCGTGATTATCTCCATACACCATTATCCATTCCCACATAGAAGCACCCCTCTACACCATTACCCATTCACACACAGAAGCACCTCTCTACGCCAAATTACTGTACTTATGTTCTGCAATGTCACAAATCTGTCAGCAACACCAATCATTTATACTGATGTACTGCAATATCACAATTCTGCCCCAGCCACCAATCATTTATACTGATGTACTGCAATATCACAAATCTTACCCATCCACCAATCATTGATACTGATGTACTGCAAGATCACAAATCTTACCCATCCACCAATCATTGATACTGATGTACTGCAAGATCACAAATCTGCCTCATCCACCAATCATTTATACTGATGTACTGCAAGATCACAAATCTTACCCATCCACCAATCATTTATACTAATGTACTGCAAGATCACAAATCTGCCCCATCCACCAATCATTTATACTAATGTACTGCAAGATCACAAATCTGCCTCATCCACCAATCATTTATACTGATGTACTGCAAGATCACAAATCTTACCCATCCACCAATCATTTATACTAATGTACTGCAAGATCACAAATCTGCCCCATCCACCAATCATTTATACTAATGTACTGCAAGATCACAAATCTGCCTCATCCACCAATCATTTATACTGATGTACTGCAAGATCACAAATCTTACCCATCCACCAATCATTTATACTAATGTACTGCAAGATCACAAATCTGCCCCATCCACCAATCATTTATACTAATGTACTGCAAGATCACAAATCTGCCTCATCCACCAATCATTTATACTGATGTACTGCAAGATCACAAATCTTACCCATCCACCAATCATTTATACTAATGTACTGCAAGATCACAAATCTGCCCCATCCACCAATCATTTATACTAATGTACTGCAAGATCACAAATCTGCCTCATCCACCAATCATTAATACTGATGTACTGCAAGATCACAAATCTTACCCATCCACCAATCATTTATACTGATGTACTGCAAGATCACAAATCTTACCCGTCCACCAATCATTTATACTGATGTACTGCAAGATCACAAATCTTACCCGTCCACCAATCATTTATACTGATGTACTGCAAGATCACAAATCTGCCTCATCCACCAATCATTGTCCTATGTTGTTTTAAGTAGCTCTTTTGTTGTATATGAATCATATACTGTTGTTTTTGACAAATGTTTTATTTTTGCATAGCATAAAAGGTGTTTGTTAAGGCTTATTATGGTGTTCTTGAATAATCGCTTCAGATATTGATGTTTATTGTGTTATAGATAACAAATGTTTTTGGATATATATATAATCTTACAGGAATGATGATTTCATGCAGGGTTCATTTTAGGTCAGAATTTTTGGGAGAAGTGAGAAAGCGTGTGATCGCTTCCTTAAATGGTGTTCTTTAATATACTTTTGCAAAATAGGGTTAAAATGCACAGTACAACCATTAAATACAACATTTGAATAGAAGGAGTGCTTTATAATGGGCCAGTGTATCTTACTAGACAAAATTGGGGCCCCCAGAGGACGAAGTCAGGGTCCCTAGGGCGACAATTTCGCCCACATCGCCCTCTAAACTGATCCCTGCTAGGCCTGGAGGTTAAAACATGTTATCCAATCTAAAACTCAGTCTCAAGCTTCTGATTGGTTCAGCTGATACTCAGAATCATCCAATCAAATCACTTGAGATAAAGTTTTATAACCTCGGGCACATGTCTCGTGGAGTGATATAATAAGTTTGCATTATAAAATTAATTGTAAATTAAATGGTAGATTATAGTTGGTCACACGATTGCAATATTTGTATTAGGATGAACAACTTATCACGTACCTTTCTGGAGCAAGTAATAAATGCCTCCGATTTGCTAGCCCTTAGAATCTGTCTGTATAAGTTTGGATCCTTGGTCTCGATTTCGTATCGCTCTGCCAGACCACCCGTCAGATCTACAAGAGCATCCATAGGTTGTCCTCCATCAATCGCCTCATACGAACCATGTAATCTGAAAGTGGTAATTTTAGTTTAATCATATTTTATTTGCTATTTTACATATATAGTACGTATAGACTTAACATTCATTATATTTGCTATTTTACATATATAGTACGTATAGACTTAACATTCATTATATTTGCTATTTTACATATATAGTACGTATAGACTTAACATTCATTATATTTGCTATTTTACATATATAGTACGTATAGACTTAACATTCATTATATTTGCTATTTTACATATATAGTACGTATAGACTTAACATTCATTATATTTGCTATTTTACATATATAGTACATATAGACTTAACATTCATTATATTTGCTATTTTACATATATAGTACGTATAGACTTAACATTCATTATATTTGCTATTTTACATATATAGTACGTATAGACTTAACATTCATTATATTGCTATTTTACATATATAGTACATATAGACTTAACATTCATTATATTTGCTATTTTACATATATAGTACATATAGACTTAACATTCATTATATTTGCTATTTTACATATATAGTACATATAGACTTAACATTCATTATATTTGCTATTTTACATATATAGTACATATAGACTTAACATTCATTATATTTGCTATTTTACATATATAGTACATATAGACTTAACATTCATTATATTTGCTATTTTACATATATAGTACATATAGACTTAACATTCATTATATTTGCTATTTTACATATATAGTACATATAGACTTAACATTCATTATATTTGCTATTTTACATATATAGTACATATAGACTTAACATTCATTATATTTGCTATTTTACATATATAGTACATATAGACTTAACATTCATTATATTTGCTATTTTACATATATAGTACATATAGACTTAACATTCATTATATTTGCTATTTTACATATATAGTACATATAGACTTAACATTCATTATATTTGCTATTTTACATATATAGTACATATAGACTTAACATTCATTATATTTGCTATTTTACATATATAGTACATATAGACTTAACATTCATTATATTTGCTATTTTACATATATAGTACATATAGACTTAACATTCATTATATTTGCTATTTTACATATATAGTACATATAGACTTAACATTCATTATATTTGCTATTTTACATATATAGTACATATAGACTTAACATTCATTATATTTGCTATTTTACATATATAGTACATATAGACTTAACATTCATTATATATACTATATTACATATATAGTACACATAGACTTAACATTCATTATACTATACATATATAGTCATATAGACTTAACATTCATTATATTTGCTATTTTACATATATAGTACACATAGACTTAACATTCATTATATTTGCTATTTTACATATATAGTACATATAGACTTAACATTCATTATATTTGCTATTTTACATATATAGTACACATAGACTTAACATTCATTATATTTGCTATTTTACATATATAGTACGTATAGACTTAACATTCATTATATTTGCTATTTTACATATATAGTACGTATAGACTTAACATTCAATATATGTGATAAAATGCAAAATGGGTTGGGCAACAAGTTCTAAGGAGAGAAACTATATAAGCTCTGCTTCCGTTTTGATCCTTTCCTATTCTTTGATTTTGTGTGCATGTATTGTTTTGTGAATGTATATAGTGGAATAAATATGTTTAAACCAACAAGTTCTAGCAACATTAGTAAACTGCCCTCCCCAACCTCACTTGACATGTGGTAATAATAATGCTACACATAACTGACAACGGTAATATCACTTAACTTAGAATGTGCATTATCCCCTTTCTCCACTATAAGTGCGAAAAGTCCGGAGTTCGAGCCCCACTGGAGCCATTATGATTGTGCCCTTAGGCAAGGCATTTAAATTCCACGTTGCCTCTTCTCTCTCCCTCGTGGCGATGGATTCCATCAGGAATGAGGTCTCGAGAGTGATTTATATAAGTTGAAATAACTTGTTTCGCAATCGAGCTAAAATAAATTTGTATTAAAGAAAATAGAAGCAGGGTTCATTCTCGGTGAGAATATTTGGGAGAAGTGAGATAGCATGCGATCGCACCCTTAAATGGTGTTATTTAATAAATTTCAACAAAATATCGTTAAAATGCACAGTATGACAATTACTAGTAAATACATTAGAATAGAAGGAGTGCTTTACAATGGTCCAGTGTATCTTACTGGACAACATTTTGCACCAAAATTGTAAACAAAAAATAACAATAAAAAAAATGTTTAAGGAGAAGTGGGGCCCAGGGAGATGTGGGGCCCCAGAGGGCAAAGTCAGGATCCGTAGGGCGACTATTTCGGCCACATCGCCGCTAGAATGATCCCTGAGAAGGGGCCAATTACTCAGTGTATCTCCATACTGCTGATAAGCAATAGGCATACTGTACTAAATACATGTAATCAATATCTATGGGAATAGATAACGACGTGTGGAGCAGTGGCCAAATCTGGGAAGCGATAAAGGTGTTGTATGGCATTTATGTGGCGTAACGGGTCAATCGTCATATGAATATTCATATGTTCATTAGTCTATTGTTGACAACACGTAACAGTTGAGTATAAATAAATATCGTCCATTTAGCTTCGGGTACAGACGGATCTGCAGTCCAGTGGTAACACGCTGGATTGGTAATCCAGGGATCGCAGGTTCGATCCCCTGTCTGACCCTAATAAAATTAACAGTCTTTCAGATGGGACGTTAAACCGAGGTCTTGTGTCGGTGCTTTACACTGTGCACTTAAAAGAACCAGATGAGACTCTAGAATGGTTCTCTGTCTGTATCATTGCACTATCCTCCAAATATCTAAAATGACTAATCTATTCAGGAAGCGTCGCTCATATGGGCAACAGGTAGCGACGATAAATAAACGTAAAAATACACACAGCTTCGGGTACATTTTAACAACTGTTCATAACCGTATAATACCCGTATCAATACAGAACACTAGCTATTATAACAACAGGTCATATTGTTATTACGTCCGCCATGTTGAATCACTTTCAGTCATCTGCGTTTACAATCTGGTAAACGCAGTTACCCCGATGTGTTAGTTACTGATTTGTACAAGTTGTTATTTGACGCCACAAACCACACACATTTCTATACCATTGTCAATGCAATCGATACCGTTGTTGTTCCATTAATTGAAACAAAGTAATTACCGGTTTAATACTTTTTGTACCATTTACGGTCTTGAAATGTTTAGAAAGTGCAATGTAAGTATAAGAATTAATGTCAACACGACTTTCATTTATATATCAATACATTTGTGCTGTTTAAAGTGTATTGGGGCAAATGTATTGTGTATCCCAATAAACACAACAACGATCATTTTATTCCTTAAACGTTACCGGACCTGGGGCATTGCCTAGCTATATTTAATATGTATGACTGAATAATAAATTGAATACCAAAGTTACGATGGTGCTGAATGGGCCTAGGGGAGTAAATTTAAAATTTGAGAATGTAGATGATGTACTCTGGTGCATTTTAATGTACATTTTGGACATCAAATTTCGATATTTTCAGAGATTATTTCCCCGAAATAATACTAAATTGAGGCTAAGATAGCTATACCGAGATTAAACTCCTATTTGGATTTTTCTGTGACAATCAGCCTTCAGCCTTCAGTGCCTTATATGATGATGATTGAGCTTATTTACCCTTGCCTCCAGCGAACCATATGGGCGAGCGAAGTGCCTTATATCGGTAGATTGGATGATGTTATAATTCCATGTTTCAATCGAAATAATAATAAAAAATAATAAATGATCTATTCAAATTGTGAAGAGCTGCCAAGACACAAACTGTTGCTTTTTGTGTAAATATTACCTCCCTTTATGGATGGATATCTATACAACAGAATCAGCCGTAACTTGAAAATGCTAGTATGCTAGTAAAGATAACACTGATGTGACAGACGGATCTGTAGTCCAGTGGTAACACGCTGGACTAGTAATCCAGGGATAGCAGGTTGGATCCCCTGTCACACTAATAAAATGAAGTCTTTCAGATGGGACGTTAAACCGAGGTCTCGTGTCGGTGCTGTACACCGTGCACGTAAAAAAAAACAGGTAATACTCTGAAATGGGTCTCTGTCTGTATCATTGCACTATCCTCCAAAAATGTAAAATGACTAATCTCTTCAGGAGACGTCGCTCATATGGGCAACCGATAGCGACGATAAATAAACATAAAACACACTGAGGTGCATTTACATCCTAGCTATAGTTTGATTTTTTCATGTGAAAAAAGAAATTCATAATAGGGCCATAATGCACCAAGTTAACTGCTTCATCCAATATGATAATTCGCTTATACAAATTTATTTTAGCTCGATTGCGAAACAAGTTCTTGCAACATATATTAATCACTCTCGAGACCTCATTCCTGATGGAATCCATCGCCACGAGGGAGAGAGAAGAGGCAACGTGGAATTTAAATGCCTTGCCTAAGGGCACAATCGTAATGGCTCCAGCGGAGCTCAAACTCCGGGCCGTTCGGACCTGAAGCGAACGCGCTACCGCGGCGTAATCACGACTTCCACGAATATGATAATTGAAGGGCAAACTCATTTTAGGTGTGGATCAGTGGTCATATGGTTAAAATGCTGGACTCTAAACTCAGGCGCCATTAGTTTGATCCCAATAACATTATAGTACAATTAGTATGAACTTTATATACCTTACAACGAATGCGAAACAAGTATTAACAACTTATATTAATGACTCTCGGATGAAATGCATGTATACCGCTATATGCGTGCTAACCACTGCTACGTGGTATGTGTATATTCATGTTGGTAGATGTACACAGAGAAAACTCACCTGTCGGATCTGGTGACATTGGTTGCATTTTACATTTGTTAGAAACGAGCATGCTAACCACTGTGCTAAGTGGACAATCGGATATAATACAATTAACCCTTTCAACACCACAGACCTCTAAATAGGCTTACAAAAAGTGTAGATCCAGATGAGCCGGCTCGTGACGAGCCGTCCCATCAGGATCTGCACTTTTTGCCAGTGATATGACTATTTTTAGACATAATTACCCATTTTGATAAATGAACTTGTCCAAATGTGATTTTCTGATTCATTTATTGGTTTATGAATATCATGGACCAGTCCATGTGAGTTACTTGGAGTTGAAAGGGTTAACAGTCTTTTGGATAGGACTATAAACTGAGATCTGATGTATCGGTGCTAGACAGTGATACTTGTGAAATTGGGGCATCTTCTGTATCGTGCACAGCCCTCCAAAACAATAACACGACTAATATGCTTCTAGAGGCATTGCCCCCAGTGTTGCCGGGGCCGACGATAAATAAACGCCCCAGACATTATAACTATATAATATATTTATTGAAACAAACTTTACTTAGCATATGCTTTCTCTATTAGCGATACCCAGAATTCTTGTGGATCTGTGCACGAAGCATAGATGAGTCGACCGTCTCGCGTTGGTAATCTATCATCCACGTACACGTCCGCCCACTGCCCAAAACGCCAGAACTTAAAATGTACAATTCCTTTATAACCATCCCCCACCAGAGGTTGATCTTTGTGCATAATCTGTAAAATAATGTAAAATCCTTAAAATGCTAATCACGGCTAAAGTCGCTTGAAGAGATTTAAACATTTATACATTTTTTCATGAAATTTGGTCTCTGTTACATAAGAACAGAGTTAAACATGGTACATTTTTTTTCCTGGTCGATCTCCTCACGACATGCACGTTGTGACCGGGGCACATTCCGCAGCAGCAGCGTAGGATTCTGGGATCTTCTGGTCGTCGATCTTGTGAAGGGGAGGCTCGCCAGCATGTGGATCCATGGCTACGGCACATCAGGACAGATCCACCAGCTCTTCTGGATAGTGGACACTTTAGATAGTGATATTGAGACACTATATCTTCGCCGGCTTTTTTCGACACTTTCTCTTCCTTCTTCTACTTCTCCGGCGGATAGACGAGACGGCGGACCTGAGGGAGCGGCAACAGTCGTGGCATCCACGCTCCCCTGAGTGACAATCGACGACCAGATGTTTAACTGTCAGATCCGTATTAATGCTGCTGCGGGGTGACCAACAGTGAGGCCCTACAAAGGACCACGTACAGACCAGGCCTTGTCAACCTGGCCGGAAAGAAGTAACCACCTGATGACGTCTTCATAAGCTACACAGAATACAGAAATAGTCAACGTAGAAGAACAGGAATAATCATCATAGAAGCATAGGAATAATCATCACAGAACACGTATAATCATCATCGAATTACCACCACAGAAGAATCACCTTAGGACATAACCATCTTAGAAAATACAGTCGCCCAAATGCATTTATGCGGTGGCGACTATAAACAAAATTACATCGTTCGTTCGTACATTTTTTTAATGAAATTTGGTCTCTGTTACAAACAACTAGAATGATTTAAGCATGGTATCCGGTACATTAAAACAGAATAATTTAAGCATGGTACCATTTTTCATGAGATTTGGTCTCTGTTACATAAGAACAGATTTAAACATGGTACATTTTTTAAATGAAATTTGGTCTCTGTTACATAAGAACAGATTTAAACATGGTACATTTTTCCATGAAATTTGGTCTCTGTTACAAACAACTAGAATGATTTAAGCATGGTATCCGGTACATTAAAACAGAATAATTTAAGCATGGTACCATTTTTCATGAGATTTGGTCTCTGTTACATAAGAACAGATTTAAACATGGTACATTTTTTAAATGAAATTTGGTCTCTGTTACATAAGAACAGATTTAAACATGGTACATTTTTCCATGAAATCTGGTCTCTGTTACATTAGAACAGATTTAAACATGGTACATTTGTTCATGAAATTTGGTCTGCATACAACCAGAATGATTAAAACATGGTATCCGGTACATTAAAACAGAATAATTTAAGCTAGGTACCATTTTTCATGAACTTTGGTCTCCGTTACATAAGAACAGATTTAAACATGGTACATTTTTCCATGAAATTTGGTCTCCGTTACATAAGAATAGATTTAAACATGGTACATTTTTTCATGAATTTTGGTCGCCATTACGTAAGAACATATACATGGTACCTTTTTCATGAACTTTGCTCTCTGTGATACGGCTGCACACGATGACAGGAACCAGCAATCTCCCAGACGGCCTTGTTTTATGTCGTCCCTCGTCATACCATCAATCATCAACTGTGGAGTCTGCCATTCCTCCATCAAGTCCTGCAATTGTAGCATGATATTTTATTTGAATTTATTCACTCCTTTTTCTCATTTTCTTTCCGATAATTTCATTTCTTTGGCCTTTTAATTATGATTCTCAATCTCTGAGCATGGCTTTGATAGTGACGGGGTATCATTTTAAAACTTGCTTGATGATGATGATTGAGCTTATTTACCCTCGCCTCCGGCAAACCATATGGATATGGCCTAAGCAATTTATATGTATAATGTCAAGCCTATGGTGTATCATAATGTTCTTACACACACTAATTGGGGTTGTGAACTCAAAAACATTTGTCCTGAACCCAAGCTTCTGTGTAAAGGAGGTACATCAAAGTGGTTGATATATAGAGGAGCACATTTATGCCGATTTGAAATTTAATTCCTACTGTTTACAATAACATGACATTCTGAAGATGTCCCCCAACAATCTATTAATGGCATCCCCCTTGTCCCCCAATAAAGAAATTTATTAATTTATTCCAAATCGCCATCTAGCTCAAGCCATGCAGTGCATGCTACCCTCAAACCATGCAGTGCATGCTACCCTCAAGCCATGCAGTGAATGCTACCCTAAAGCCATGCAGTGCATGCTACCCTCAAGCCATGCAGTGAATGCTAGCCTCAAACCGTGCATGCTACCCTCAAGCCATGCAACGCATGCTACCCACAAACCATGCAGTGCATGCTACCCACAAACCATGCAGTGCATGCTACCCTCAAACCATGCAGCGCATGCTACCCTCAAGACATGCAGTGCATGATACCCTCAAATCATGCAGCGCATGCTACCCACAAGACATGCAGCGCATGCTACCCTCAAGCCATGCAGTGCATGCTACCCTCAAACCATGCAGTGCATGCTACCTTGAAGCTATGCAGCGCATGCTACCTTCAAGCCATGCAGTGCATGCTACCCTCAAACCATGCAGTGCATGCTACCCTCAAGCCATGCAGTGCATGCTACCCTCAAGCCATGCAGTGCATGCTACCCTCAAGCCATGCAGTGCATGCTACCCTCAAGCCATGCAGTACAAGCTACACCCTCAAGCCATGCAGTGCATGCTACCCTCAAGCCATGCAGTGCATGCTACCCTCAAGCCAGCAGTGCATGCTACCCTCAAGCCATGCAGTACAAGCTACCCTCCATGCAGTACATGCTACCCTCAAGCCATGCAGTACATGCTACCCTCAAGCCATTCAGTGCATGCTACCCTCAAGCATGCAGTACATGCTACCCTCACGCCATGCAGTACATGCTACCCTCAAACCATATGCTACTCTCAAGCCATGCAGTGCATGCTACCCTCACGCCATGCAGTACATGCTACCCTCAAGCCATGCAGTGCATGCTACCCTCAAGCCATGCAGTACATGCTACCCTCAAGCCATGCAGTGCATGCTACCCTCAAACCATATGCTACTCTCAAGCCATGCAGCGCATGCTACCTTCAAGCCATGCAGTGCATGCTACTCTCAAGCCATACAGTGCATGCTACCCTCAAGCCGTCAGTGACATCATTTATGACCTCATCTAAATGAAATGTTCTAGCACCATTTAGCACTTATAAGACAGGAAGCCACTTTGATGCCATAATCTGGTGATAAAACACTCGTCTTATAGGCGAGTATGTACGGTATAGGATTATAATTATACCTTTGGTCTTTTCCAAATGATGCTATTCTCTGCATGCAGTTTATCCTCACTGTAATACAGAGCATGACCATCAATAGGGAAGTCCGGATCACAAAATAATTCATTTGGTCCAAGATTCTCAACAATTTCTTCTATCCGGGTACTACTCTGAAATAAGTTTAGAAATATGATTATGTCTAAGAACCAGTAACAAGAAGGTTAAAGAAGAAGCTTAAAACACCTATGTACGTCCTCAACTCGAGTATTGCTCAACTGCCTGGCACCCCTGGCAAAAGTCTCTCACCTATAAAGCAGAAAGAGTGCAAAGATCAGCCGCACACTATGTCTGCAATGACTATAACTATACAAGCAGTGTAACAAAAATGATCAACTCCCTGAACTGGCAAACACTTGAATACGCGTACAATCATCAGTAATATACCTATATAAAATCAAAAATAATTTTGTATGCGATGACCACAACACATACAAGGAACCTGAACTACTTAATTCCTCAGTCCCGAACCCAGTACCATATAAACTCTTTTTTCCCTCGAACAATACGTCTCTGAAATGGCATCTCCTACTATGTACAGTCCAGCCCCAGCATAACCATTTTTGCTGAGCGACTGGCCACGGTACCACTCATGTAACATGATGTCTGTTTTTAACCTTAGTATGTAGTTCTTTTTAACACTCTCTATCTCACAAATTGAGATTTTTAACCACTGTCCCTGACAAACGCCTCCCTGTCATACTCGCATCTGAGTGTTGGGAGTATTGTGTAGGTGTAGATGAAGAAGCAATAGATAGTTACCCATAGCATAACTGTGTAAAATATTGACATAAACTGTTAATTTCTTATGGCCGATATGAGGCCCAATAAATAATCTATTGTTCTAGAGATAATAGCGAGCTACCTGCTACATGGAGGTACAGGAGAGATTCACTGATGCAGATATGAAAACGGGATTTCCCTGTTCTAATTTATGTGGGTAATTATGCTTTTGGCTCCATTAGTGGCAGAAAAGCTACACTATTATCAGGGCTTCTAAAAACAGTACCGAATTTGAGACTGGCGGACTAGTTGTACAAACCAAAAAGTAATAAAATATTGGTCCAGAAAATTGTTGAGAAAAGCCAAGAAATCGGTCAAATACATTTTTCTAACAAATATAAATATAATCCCTCGATAAGGTGTATGCATTTGTTCACACCTGTTCCCGGTCTAAGATCGATTGGCGACCTGCTTGACCGATCCATGTTAATTGCCCATATTGTCCGATAATCCCAAAGCCATACATTAATCTAAGGCAGATGCTTTCCCTGAGGGATTAAATTGTCAATAAACTTCAAAGCGTGATGTAATAAACACATTATAGATTATAGCCTATAAGGGAAGTAACCGCTACGGAGCTTCTTAAAATTAAATTAAAACAGGTGTGTGACTAAAAATAGATATGGAATTTCCGTGTTTATTTTGCTACACTTACTTGAGGAGTTGATGTGTGTTGTCTATCAATGGACCAATACTGCATGAATTCAACCCTCAGCTATAAGCAGCCGATTGCATAGATATGCCCCATGCAGCTCTGACATATATACATGTATGTGGTCAACCCACACGCTAAGTCAACATCGGTGTTTTTTTCATCATTTTTTAAAACAAGGCTTTTATTGTAAAGTTTGTTGATATTTGAACACAGTGAAGTGCGAGCCATTCATTAAAATCTCAAATTGCCATATACGACAGCTAGGGGTACTACTGTGTAAGACGAGGCCGATGGTTGAGTTGACTAGGGTATGGATTGGCCGCACATGTATATATGTCAGAGCTGTATGGGGCATATCTATGCAATTGGCTACCTATGCCTTCAGTCTGTCTATCGCAAATGGCAGGAGCTACATCTCCGACATATCTTTCACAAACACAGCAAAGCATGTCAAACTTGTTGAGAAATAAAGCAAGAAAGCAAAGTGGGTATTGCAAAAATATTAGAAGGACATTTGTCCTGATTGTCGATTTCGACCGATTTGGTTTTGAAAATTTTAAAAGCCCCCACTATTTTTAAACATTGTAAACCTTTTTTCGGCAAATAAAATACATGACAATTGCACCAATATAATAACACATCGAAAGAAAAATGGCTGCCATTTTTAATCTGTTTGCATAACATGCGTACCTGCAAACCTCTAACTATCTTCCTATACTGTCAAATCCCTTGCGCGTCAAAAACCAAAAAATATAAACAAATAATCGTTGTTATCAATCGATCTTCTGTAGATATCAAATCCCTCGTTGGGATGTAGTCATCTTCCTCCTATACTATCTAGTTCAGTAATTGATTTTGACTTCAACCTTTATTGGCTTTATCTGTTGATGTTGGTAAAATAGCTATAATGCTAATATTATTTTATGTTTTGTAAAAATTCCAACAACAAATAATATATATCATATTATTTAGATACCATGACTGTATCTATGCTTGAACTTCCGTTGAGGCTTCGATACTCGGTCAGGCCACGTATGTAGTGTCATTGAGCAAGGCACCTCACACACATTGTTTAGTACTGGTTAACCACTTGTTGGCTAAGCCTGCCTAGGAAAACATGTCTAGGTCCCCGCAAGGGGTTTCACATTAATCGGTACTACTTATTACCGAAAACTAGTTTAAATTACCGAAAACTACCTTATATGGCCACAGTTTTTATATAAGCATTGTTTTATCGTGTTAATTAAATACATTATAGAGTTTGTGACTTATAACCAAGAAATAAATAAAAAATATTCAGTAATGAGAGAGTTATTAACTGTTTTATTAGCGCATTGTAAATATCACGGTTAGGTATAGCTTTCTTTAAATTACCGAAAACTGCCATATAAAAGGCATATATGGCCACAGTTTTCATATATTCTTTGGTTTTTTAACATAAGTCATGTATAATTTAGAGAATAATATATGGGTGACCAGTGCCATTTATTGATAATTACCTAACCGTGATATTTACAATGCGCTAATAAAACAGTTAATAACTCTCTCATTACTGAATATGTTTTATTTATTTCTTGGGTATAAGTCACAAACTCTATAATGTATTTAATTAACACGATAAAACAATGCTTATATCAAAACTATGTTCAATACATACAGTGCTTTTTTGTTTAGCTTCAAAATTATTTGTTTTGGGTCAATATCTAGCACATTTTAAAAGCCATGATTGTCCTCTTAATATCATATCAACTATTAAAACATATACCATGATTCCTAGGCTTCCATCTTCATAGTCAGCTTCCCTAATGTTAGCATTCTTCTCTTCATCTGTCATCTTCCGCCTATGTGATGAATCCATTGTGGAAAGGCTCGAGCCCCCATTTATCAAGCTCGCTGGTTTGAAATCAAAATGATGGCCACTTTTCGGTTTTGGTTTGCTGTTTCCCGAACCCATTTTCCAGTATAGTCAATTTTGTGGAAAAGATAATATGATTATGTGCCTTGCGTGTGTCAACATTTACTCAGATTGGCTTTTAATGGTGTAAAATTCATTTCTGTGGCATCCATGTTGTTTACAAACAACTCCTGGGCTACAATTCTTTTATACACCGTTTTCTATTGGATAAAAATTCCAACATCTCTATAACAGATCGTTTCATTGGCTAATTTACGTTTGACAGGTAAACGGTGCATCTGTAAAATAATAATAGCATGGTTTTTTTAATGTGTCGGACACTTCGACACCAAGACATCTAGACCCCAGGACATCTCGATCCCCAATCCTAATACAACTCGACCCCAACTACATCTCCGCTCAAAATCAGTACTACTACTTAGCTTAATACAGGTTATTTAATATGAATAAATCCTCAAAGTGAGCTGAATCATAGATTCATAGCCTGGGCTAATAGAAGTGTGTTCATCTGTAGTGCATAAACATGTACATGTATGTAGACAGATGTCTTTTGAACAATGTGATACTATTGCTGCTGCTTTTACTATTTCTACTGTGCAGCAAGGATTATGATAGACGCTGGTATTTGACACAATAAAAAAATGGTGGAAGTCGTGATAGCGAAGTGGAGCGTTCTCTTCAGGTGCAAACGGTCCGGAGTTCGAGCCCCGCTGGAGCCGTTACGATTGTGCCCTTAGGCAAGGCATTTAAATTCCACGTTGCCTCTTCTCTCTCCCTCGTGGCGATGGATTCCATCAGGAATGAGGTCTCGAGAGTGATTAATATAAGTTGAAATAACTTGTTTCGCAATCGAGCTAAAATAAATTTGTATAAACTAAAAACAATTGGTAGATTTTATTGTTGTATATATAGTCAATGGTAGTGTACACTTCACTTGACCGATTTATCCTAAAATCGTATCATCAATTCCTCCTGGACCAACCACCTACAGTCAAACCTGTGCTAAGCAGCCTGCTAAGAGAATCATAGAAAGTGATTGCTTAGCACAAGTGGCTGCTTAATAGAGGTCACATGTATAATAAAGCAACACATTGGTAATCTGGAAACTGGCTGCTTAATACAGGTTGGCTGCTTAATAGAGGTGATCACTAACACAGGTTTGACTGTAAATATCCATAAAGTTTCATCAAAATCCATCAAGAACTTTTTGAGTTATCATGATCTCAGCCACAGACACAGCCAAACACAATAAACCCGTTCCTAATGGTGACAAACACAATAAACCCGTTCCTAATGGCAACAAGCACAATAAACCTGTTACTAATGGTGACAAACACAATAAACCTGTTCCTAATGGTGACAAGCACAACAAACCTGTTCCTAATGGTGACAAACACAATAAACCCGTTCCTAATGGTGACAAACACAATAACCCCGTTGCTAATGGTGACAAACACAATAAACCCGTTCCTAATGGTGACAAACACAATAAACCCGTTCCGAATGGTGACAAACACAATAAACCCGTTCCTAATGGTGACAAACACAATAAACCTGTTCCTAATGGTGACAAGCACAATAAACCTGTTCCTAATGGTGACAAGCACAATAAACCTGTTCCTAATGGCGACAAGCACAATAAACCTGTTCCTAATGGCGACAAGCACAATAAACCTGTTCCTAATAGCGACAAGCACAATAAACCTGTTCCTAATGGCGACAAGCACAATAAACCTGTTCCTAATGGTGACAAACACAATATACCTGTTCCTAATGGTGACAAGCACAATAAACCTGTTCCTAATGGTGACAAACACAATAAACCTGTTCCTAATGGCGACAAGCACAATAAACCTGTTCCTAATGGTGACAAACACAATAAACCCGTTCCTAATGGCGACAAGCACAATAAACCTGTTCCTAATGGTGACAAACACAATAAACCCGTTCCTAATGGTGACAAACACAATAAACCCGTTCCTAATGGTGACAAACACAATAAACCCGTTCCTAATGGCGACAAGCACAATAAACCTGTTCCTAATGGTGACAAACACAATAAACCCGTTCCTAATGGTGACAAACACAATAAACCCGTTCCTAATGGTGACAAACACAATAAACCCGTTCCTAATGGCGACAAGCACAATAAACCTGTTCCTAATGGTGACAAACACAATAAACCCGTTCCTAATGGTGACAAACACAATAAACCCGTTCCTAATGGTGACAAACACAATAAACCCGTTCCTAATGGCGACAAGCACAATAAACCTGTTCCTAATGGTGACAAACACAATAAACCCGTTCCTAATGGTGACAAACACAATAAACCCGTTCCTAATGGTGACAAACACAATAAACCCGTTCCTAATGGCGACAAGCACAATAAACCTGTTCCTAATGGTGACAAACACAATACACCCGTTCCTAATGGCGACAAACACAATAAACCCGTTCCTAATGGCGACAAACACAATAAACCTGTTCCTAATGGTGACAAACGCAATAAACCCGTTCCTAATGGTGACAAACACAATAAACCCGTTCCTAATGGCGACAAGCACAATAAACCTGTTCCTAATGGCGACAAACACAATAAACCCGTTCCTAATGGTGACAAACACAATAAAACCGTTCCTAATGGCGACAAACACAATAAACCTGTTCCTAATGGTGACAAACACAATAAACCCATTCCTAATGGTGACAAACACAATAAACCCGTTCCTAATGGTGACAAACACAATACACCCGTTCCTAATGGCGACAAACACAATAAACCCGTTCCTAATGGCGACAAACACAATAAACCTGTTACTAATGGTGACAAACACAATAAACCTGTTCCTAATGGCGACAAACACAATAAACCTGTTCCTAATGGTGACAATCACAATAAACCTGTTCCTAATGGCGACAAACACAATAAACCCGTTCCTAATGGTGACAAACACAATAAACCCGTTCCTAATGGCGACAAACACAATAAACCTGTTCCTAATGGTGACAAACACAATAAACCCGTTCCTAATGGTGACAAACACAATAAACCCGTTCCTAATGGTGACAAACACAATAAACCTGTTCCTAATGGTGACAAACACAATAAACCTGTTCCTAATGGTGACAAACACAATAAACCCATTCCTAATGGTGACAAACACAATAAACCCATTCCTAATGGTGACAAACACAATAAACCCGTTCCTAATGGCGACAAACACAATAAACCCATTCCTAATGGTGACAGACACAATAAACCCGTTCCTAATGGTGACAAACACAATAAACCCGTTCCTAATGGTGACAGACACAATAAACCCGTTCCTAATGGCGACAAACACAATAAACCTGTTCCTAATGGTGACAAACACAATAAACCCATTCCTAATGGCAACAAACACAATAAACCTGTTCCTAATGGTGACACACACAATAAACCTGTTCCTAATGGTGACAAACACAATAAACCCATTCCTAATGGTGACAAACACAATAACCCCGTTCCTAATGGCGACAAACACAATAAACCTGTTCCTAATGGCGACAAGCACAATAAACCTGTTCCTAATGGCGACAAACACAATAAACCTGTTCCTAATGGTGACAAACACAATAAACCCGTTCCTAATGGTGACAAACACAATAAACCCGTTCCTAATGGTGACAAACACAATAAACCCGTTCCTAATGGTGACAAACACAATAAACCTGTTCCTAATGGTGACAAACACAATAAACCCGTTCCTAATGGTGACAAACACAATAACCCCGTTGCTAATGGCGACAAACACAATAAACCCGTTCCTAATGGTGGGGGTTAATAAAATAAGAAAGACAGAATGCAATCAAATTGCTTTATTATCAAAAAATACAACTACGATAATGATGCATTTAACCAATAACCTGCCAAATGAATTGGAAGGAATTTGCAAACAACATAGATCCTAATCAGGCTCTATGCCGTTTGCTATTCAGACAAGTGTTTTAGCTCCACTATCCGAATAGCATGCAGCATAGAGCCTGATCAGACAGCACGGTCGATCTGTGCCGTCTGACCTGGCTCTATGCTGTTTGCAAAAGCGACTTTAGTTGTGATTGGCAGGTTGAGGGTTAAAGTAGTACCAAAAGCATACCGGTATGTCATATGGCGACTCTCCAGCTGTTATTGTTGGCGGAAGATCTTGGGGTGCCATCTGAGCAGTATTTCAGGCATTGATTGGCAACCGGGTAGAACCACCAACTATCTGCAAGCCAACTGGGATTTGAACATACAGCGGTGAAGTGAAAGTGACCATAATCACTCTGCCATGGAAGCCCCGCCCACTATTGTTTATATGGAAACAAGGATGCAGTCTGAAAGAGAACAAACTTTCTACCGCCGCATGAATTTCCAAATGTGTTGGTTGTGCGAAAGTAGTTCATATACAGAATGATGGTGATATTAGTATTCGCTAGTTCATCATTTCTACAACACAACTTCATGATTTCAACTTCGTGAATTTGTGTAGTTGAAATCATGAATTCGTGAATTTGAATCCATGAAACAGTGAATATCACCACTGGTCATATACTGGTTGTATATGTTGCACATATACAATATATGTGGCTGTTAACATGCTAACATGAAAAATAGACCTTGTTATTTAACACAATAAATATTACAGTTACCATTCTACTGGTATTTGACATGATACAGTTGGTTTAAACAGTATTTATTCCAATAAATTAGTTTATACAAATTTATTTTAGCTCGATTGCGAAAAAAGTTCTTTCAACTTATATTAATCACTCTCGAGACCTCATTCCTGATGGAATCCATCGTCACGAGGGAGAGAGAAGAGGCAACGTGGCATTTAAATGCCTTGCCTAAGGGCACAATCGTAACGGCTCCAGCGGGGCTCGAACTCCGGACCTTTTCGCACCTGAAGCGAACGCGCATCATGACTTCCAATAAATTTACATGTATAACACAAAAAATGTTACAAATTACATAAATTGTGAATGGTTTGGATTGGAAAACAAGTTTTCAGAAAACTTATATTAATTCCTCTCCATGATACAGTTACCAGTCTACTGGTATTTGACATGATACAGTTACCAGTCTACTGGTATTTGACATGATACAGTTACCAGTCTACTGGTATTTGATGATACAGTTCCCAGTCTACTGGTATTTAACATCATACAGTTACCAGTCTACTGGTGTTTGACATGATACAGTTACCAGTCTACTGGTATTTGACATCATACAGTTACCAGTCTACTGGTATTTGACATGATACAGTTACCAGTCTACTGGTATTTAACATGATACAGTTACCAGTCTACTGGTATTTAACATGATACAGTTACCAGTCTACTGGTGTTTGACATGATACAGTTACCAGTCTACTGGTATTTGACATGAGACAGATCAACAGTTACCAGACTACTGATATTTGTGATACAAAAGAAATGGTCTCGTCATGAAACAACATGTTTCACGACAAATTGCTATGAATCCTGTAGAACCAAAATAATCAATGCTGTTGGTAGAGATAGGTATAGATAGGTAGGTATAAACATTATTTATATTTCAACAATATCAATTCAATATCTCACCCTGGTTCACCCACACGTGTTTTAACACTTTCCTTCATAGAGATTTAGGTTAATATACTATTTGTTGTCCATGTATGTTGTATTGGTAATGGCGTCATGGTGCTTCTATGGGGGAAAGGGTTGTCCATGTATGTCGTATTGGTAATGGCATCTAGGTGCTTCTATGAGGGAAAGGGTTGTCAATGTATGTCATATTGGTAATGGCATCAAGGTGCTTCTATGGGGGAAAGGGTTGTCCATGTATGTCGTATTGGTAATGGCATCGAGAGGTGCTTCTATGGGGGAAAGAGTCAATGTATGTCGTATTGGTAATGGCATCAAGGTGCTTCTATGGGGGAAAGGGTCAATGTATGTCGTATTGGTAATGGCATCAAGGTGCTACTATGAGGGAAAGGGTCAATGTATGTCGTATTGGTAATGGCATCAAGGTGCTTCTATGAGGGAAAGGGTTGTCCATGTATGTCGTATTGGTAATGGTGTCAAGGTACTTCTATGAGGGAAAGGGTTGTCAATGTATGTCGTATTGGTAATGGTGTCAAGGTGCATCTATGAGGGAAAGGGTTGTCAATGTATGTCGTATTGGTAATGGCGTCAAGGTGCTTCTATGATGGAAAGGATTAATGTATGTCATATTGGTAATGGCGTCAAGGTGCTTCTATGAGGGAAAGGGTCAATGTATGTCGTATTGGTAATGGCATCTAGGTGCTTCTATGACGGAAAGGGTTAATGTATGTCGTATTGGTAATGCCGTCAAGGTGCTTCTATGAGGGAAAGGGTTAATGTATGTCGTATTGGTGATGGCGTCTAGGTGCTTCTATGATGGAAAGGGTTAATGTATGTCGTATTGGTAATGCCGTCAAGATGCTTCTATGAGGGAAAGGGTCAATGTATGTCGTATTGGTAATGGCATCAAGGTGCTTCTATAAGGGAAAGGGTCAATGTATGTCGTATTGGTAATGCCATCAAGGTGCTTCTATGAGGGAAAGGGTCAATGTATGTCGTATTGGTAATGGCGTCAAGGTGCTTCTATGAGGGAAAGGGTTAACAGGACATGAAATAGTTTAAACAATATTTTATGTCTATAATATCACGTGCATTCTATACATACATTATACACAACAATTTACAGATTGAATTAGAAAATAAGTCATCGATGATCGTTTGTATTGGTAGGTTTGAAGTGGTTGGTTAAAGTAGGCATGGGATTGACTATCCGACTACCAGACGGAATATTCGAATCCTATTTCGGTATTCGGATAAAAAAAAAAAAATTATATTCCGTTTTTGTTTTAATATTGGTTATTTCAATCCATAAAGTCCACTGAATCGGACCTCTTTGGGTGTTCGCTTAAGCACGAAAACTTGGCCACATGTTTCTTATCACATGCACCCTCAGACGTCTCGACACTTTGTACATGGTGTTGTACTACCATTAACTAAATCCATGTTAATAGAAGCCAATTTCGTGAGGTGTGAAATACACGCATGCACCGTGACTAGAGGTCAGGTTGGAAAAAGTTAGGATTTGATGCGAGATATTCATCGAATACCACTTTCCAATATTCGAGTACCATTTAGCTATTCGCTCCATGGTTTAACGTCGCATCAACAGTTTCAGATGATATCATGACTCTCCAGCTATTATTGGTGGAAGACCTTGGTTGCCACTCCCTACAGACAGGCACAGGTTAGAACCACCAACATTCTGCAAGCCAGCTGGATAACATGCTCACTTGAAAGAATTTCACACCCCAGTGGGATTCGAACCTACAGCAGTGAGGGGCAAGTGATTTGAAGTCAACAACCTTCGCTGAAAACCTTATATTGATTCTTCTCCAACAGAGTTTAATTACAAGGACGGAATTTAATTACAAGGACGGAATTTAATTACAAGGACGGAATTTAATTACATGGTCAGAGGTTAGTTACAACGCCAGAGAAGGCCGGAGTTTAGTTACAAGGCCATAGTTCAGTTACAAGGCCATAGTTTAGTTACAAGATCAGAGTTTAGTTACAAGGCCATAGTTTAGTTACAAGACCATAGTTCAGTTACAAGGCCATAGTTCAGTTACAAGGCCATAGTTCAGTTACAAGGCCATAGTTTAGTTACAAGGTCAGAGTTTAGTTACAAGACCATAGTTCAGTTACAAGGCCATAGTTCAGTTACAAGGCCATAGTTCAGTTACAAGGCCATAGTTTAGTTACAAGGTCAGAGTTTAGTTACAAGGCCATAGTTTAGTTACAAGGTCATAGTTCAGTTACAAGGCCATAGTTTAGTTACAAGGCCATAGTTCAGTTACAAGGCCATAGTTTAGTTACAAGGCCATAGTTCAGTTACAAGGTCAGAGTTTAGTCACAAGGCCGGAGTTTAGATACAAGGTCAGAGCTTAATTACAAGGCCAGAGTTTAGTTAAAAGGTCAGAGTTTAATTACAAGGTCAGAGTTTAGTTAAGCGGTCAGAGTTTAATTACAAGGCAATTAGGTACCTATAAAAATAATTGGTATTTCTGGTTACACTGTAAGACGAGAATTATTTAGAATACTTAAATTAACTTAATACATAAAATAAACAATACCGTAATTGCTTTTAAACTTCTAAAAATAATACAACATAAAAAGTGTAAGTTAATTTATTAACAGCAAGTACTGAACACGAAAAAAGACGAGTTATTTCTTTGAGCGGGAGAAACTGGAGGAATCGCAAAAACGGACAACTAAATGACCTCAGATAGTGGACAATAAAGAATATAAAACTAGGTACGGCTTACTTATAAAATGTATGTGTCTAACGAGGATCAGTTTGTATGTATGTATATACCATTAATGTCAAACCCCTTACAGGGACCTAGACATGTTTTCCTGGGCATGCTTAGCCGACCATAGCGGTTAACCAGTACTAAGCAATGTGTGTGAGGTGCCTTGCTCAATGACACTACATACGTGGCCTGACTGAGTATCGAACCCAGACAGTTCGATTTCAAATCCGACGCTCTACCATTGGATCTGATAAAATTGAGGGCATAACCCAAAAATCGGCAATTTTACCCGCAAAATTTGAATACACAAATGTAGATAAACCCAAAATTTATAAATAAACCTTGTGGGGAAACAACACATGTATCTCCTGATATTATGAAACTCGATTTGGAAAAGAGGCTTGCTTGATAGCAAAACTCTGTTTCATAAAATATGGCATGAAACAGGGATCAGTTTAGAGGGCGATGTGGGCGAAATTGTCCCCCTAGGGACCCTGACTTCGCCCTCTGGGGGCCCCACTTCGCCCATTATAAAGCACTCCTTCTATTCAAACGTTGTATTTAATGGTTGTACTGTGCATTTTAACCCTATTTTGCAGAAGTATATTAAAGAACACCATTTAAGGAAGCGATCACACGCTTTCTCACTTCTCCCAAAAATTCTGACCTAAAATGAACCCTGCATGAAATCATCATTCCTGTAAGATTATATATATATCCAAAAACATTTGTTATCTATAACACAATAAACATCAATATCTGAAGCGATTATTCAAGAACACCATAATAAGCCTTAACAAACACCCTTTATGCCATGCAAAAATAAAACATTTGTCAAAAACAACATTATATGATACATATACAACAAAAGAGCTACTTAAAACAACATTATATGATACATATACAAAAAAGAGCTACTTAAAACAACATTATATGATACATATACAAAAAAGAGCTACTTAAAACAACATAGGACAATGATTGGTGGATGAGGCAGATTTGTGATCTTGCAGTACATCAGTATAAATGATTGGTGGACGGGTAAGATTTGTGATCTTGCAGTACATCAGTATAAATGATTGGTGGATGAGGCAGATTTGTGATATTGCAGTACATCAGTATTAATGATTGGTGGACGGGTAAGATTTGTGATCTTGCAGTACATCAGTATAAATGATTGGTGGACGGGTAAGATTTGTGATCTTGCAGTACATCAGTATAAATGATTGGTGGATGAGGCAGATTTGTGATATTGCAGTACATCAGTATTAATGATTGGTGGACGGGTAAGATTTGTGATCTTGCAGTACATCAGTATAAATGATTGGTGGACGGGTAAGATTTGTGATCTTGCAGTACATCAGTATAAATGATTGGTGGATGAGGCAGATTTGTGATATTGCAGTACATCAGTATTAATGATTGGTGGACGGGTAAGATTTGTGATCTTGCAGTACATCAGTATAAATGATTGGTGGACGGGTAAGATTTGTGATCTTGCAGTACATCAGTATAAATGATTGGTGGATGAGGCAGATTTGTGATATTGCAGTACATCAGTATAAATGATTGGTGGATGAGGCAGATTTGTGATATTGCAGTACATCAGTATAAATGATTGGTGGATGAGGCAGATTTGTGATCTTGCAGTACATTAGTATAAATGATTGGTGGATGAGGCAGATTTGTGATCTTGCAGTACATTAGTATAAATGATTGGTGGATGGGGCAGATTTGTGATCTTGCAGTACATTAGTATAAATGATTGGTGGATGGGTAAGATTTGTGATCTTGCAGTACATCAGTATAAATGATTGGTGGATGAGGCAGATTTGTGATCTTGCAGTACATTAGTATAAATGATTGGTGGATGGGGAGATTTGTGATCTTGCAGTACATTAGTATAAATGATTGGTGGATGGGTAAGATTTGTGATCTTGCAGTACATCAGTATAAATGATTGGTGGATGAGGCAGATTTGTGATCTTGCAGTACATTAGTATAAATGATTGGTGGATGGGGCAGATTTGTGATCTTGCAGTACATTAGTATAAATGATTGGTGGATGGGTAAGATTTGTGATCTTGCAGTACATCAGTATAAATGATTGGTGGATGAGGCAGATTTGTGATCTTGCAGTACATTAGTATAAATGATTGGTGGATGGGTAAGATTTGTGATCTTGCAGTACATCAGTATAAATGATTGGTGGATGGGTAAGATTTGTGATCTTACAGTACATCAGTATAAATGATTGGTGGATGGGTAAGATTTGTGATCTTGCAGTACATCAGTATAAATGATTGGTGGATGGGGCAGATTTGTGATATTGCAGTACATCAGTATTAATGATTGGTGGATGGGTAAGATTGGTGGATGGGTAAGATTTGTGATCTTGCAGTACATCAGTATAAATGATTGGTGGATGGGTAAGATTTGTGATCTTACAGTACATCAGTATAAATGATTGGTGGATGGGTAAGATTTGTGATCTTGCAGTACATCAGTATAAATGATTGGTGGATGGGGCAGATTTGTGATATTGCAGTACATCAGTATTAATGATTGGTGGATGGGTAAGATTGGTGGATGGGTAAGATTTGTGATCTTGCAGTACATCAGTATAAATGATTGGTGTTGCTGACAGATTTATGACATTGCAGAACATAAGTACAGTAATTTGGCGTAGAGAGGTGCTTCTGTGTGGGAATGGTTAATGGTGTAGATAAGTGCTTCTGTGTGGGAATGGATAATGGTGTAGAGAGGTGCTTCTGTGTGTGAATGGTTAATGGTGTTGAGAGGTGCTTCTGTGTGGGAATGGATAATGGTTTAGAGAGGTGCTTCTGTGTGTGAATGGATAATCGTTTAGAGAGGTGCTTCTGTGTGTGAATGGTTAATGGTGTTGAGAGGTGCTTCTGTGTGGGAATGGATAATGGTTTAGAGAGGTGCTTCTGTGTGTGAATGGATAATCGTTTAGAGAGGTGCTTCTGTGTGTGAATGGATAATGGTTTAGAGAGGTGTTTCTGTGTGGGAATGGATAATGGTGTAGATAGGTGCTTCTGTGTGGGAATGGTTAATGGTTTAGAGAGGTACTTCTATGTGGGAATGGATAATGGTTTAGAGAGGTGCTTCTGTGTGGGAATGGATAATGGTTTAGAGAGGTGCTTCTGTGTGGGAATGGATAATGGTTTAGAGAGGTGCTTCTATGTGGGAATGGTTAATGGTTTAGAGAGGTGCTTCTGTGTGGGAATGGATAATGGTTTAGAGAGGTGCTTCTGTGTGGGAATGGATAATGGTTTAGAGAGGTGCTTCTGTGTGAGAATGGATAATGGTTTAGAGAGGTGCTTCTGTGTGGGAATGGATAATGGTGTAGAGAGGTGCTTCTGTGTGGGAATGGATAATGGTGTAGATAGGTGCTTCTGTGTGGGAATGGATAATGGTGTAGAGAGGTGCTTCTGTGTGGGAATGGATAATGGTGTAGATAGGTGCTTCTGTGTGGGAATGGATAATGGTGTAGATAGGTGCTTCTGTGTGTGAATGGATACTGGTGTTGTGAGGTGCGTCTGTTCGGGAATGGTTAACGGTATCAAGAGGCACTTATACTTGTGGGAATGGTTAATGACGTAGAGAGGGACTTCAATTTGGGATGGATAATGGTGTTGAGAGCCGCTTGAAAGTGAGAAAGTACAGACTACGACATTATATATGATGTCGAGTACAGACTACAACATTATATATGATGTCGAGTACAGACTACAACATTATATATGATGTCGAGTACAGACTACAACATTATATATGATGTCGAGTACAGACTACAACATTATATATGATGTCGAGTACAGACTACAACATTATATATGATGTCGAGTACAAACTACAACATTATATATGATGTCGAGTACAGACTACAACATTATATATGATGTCGAGTACAGACTACAACATTATATATGATGTCGAGTACAGATTTAAACATTATATATGATGTCGAGTACAGACTATGACATTATATATGATGTCGAGTACAGATTTAAACATTATATATGATGTCGAGTACAGACTATGACATTATATATGATGTCGAGTACAGACTACAACATTATATATGATGTCGAGTACAGACTACAACATTATATATGATGTCGAGTACAGATTTAAACATTATATATGATGTCGAGTACAGACTACAACATTATATATGATGTCGAGTACAGACTATGACATTATATATGATGTCGAGTACAGACTACAACATTATATATGATGTCGAGTACAGACTACAACATTATATATGATGTCGAGTACAGACTACAATATTATATATGATGTCGAGTACAGACTACAACATTATATATGATGTCGAGTACAGACTATGACATTATATATGATGTCGAGTACAGACTATGACATTATATATGATGTCGAGTACAGACTACAACATTATATATGATGTCGAGTACAGACTACAACATTATATATGATGTCGAGTACAGATTTAAACATTATATATGATGTCGAGTACATACTATGACATTATATATGATGTCGAGTACAGACTACAACATTATATATGATGTCGAGTACAGACTATGACATTATATATGATGTCGAGTACAGACTATGACATTATATATGATGTCGAGTACAGACTACAACATTATATATGATGTCGAGTACAGACTACAACATTATATATGATGTCGAGTACAGATTTAAACATTATATATGATGTCGAGTACAGACTATGACATTATATATGATGTCGAGTACAGACTACAACATTATATATGATGTCGAGTACAGACTATGACATTATATATGATGTCGAGTACAGATTTAAACATTATATATGATGTCGAGTACAGACTATGACATTATATATGATGTCGAGTACAGACTACAACATTATATATGATGTCGAGTACAGATTTAAACATTATATATGATGTCGAGTACAGACTATGACATTATATATGATGTCGAGTACAGACTACAACATTATATATGATGTCGAGTACAGATTTAAACATTATATATGATGTCGAGTACAGATTTAAACATTATATATGATGTCGAGTACAGACTACAACATTATATATGATGGGCAAATCGGGTGTGCACATGGCAACTATGCTGTTAATTGCGTGTGTATCAGATCTGTTTATAGGTCAATGGCCCCACCACATGGGCAAGTCGTCACAGAAGTGCAAGCGGCAACTATGCTGTTAATTGTGTGTGTATCAGATCTGTTTATAGGTCAACGGTTTCACCACATGGGCAAGTCGTCACAGAAGTGCAAGCGGCAACTATGCTGTTAATTGTGTGTGTATCAGATCTGTTTATAACTCAACGGCTCCACATCGTGAGCAATCATTGGATATAAATTGGCAGAGTTAGGTTTCCCTTTAAACAGTGGTTCACTGTTCTCTAGGTGGCAATCATCCACCGGAAACTTTGTGACACTGTTACTGTGATCGACAAACACATCACAGTTCATTTCTTCCGTTTCTGTCAGCTGAGGTTTCAACGAATTCTTGAATTTCTGGAAAATATAAATACGTGCGTAACCCATTATTGCGCACCACAAGGGGCCAATTACTCATTTTATTTTATCTCCATACTGCTGATAAGCAATAGGCACACTGTACTACATACTAGTACTCAATATATAATTATGGTAATAGATAACGGCATGGAGCGCTTGCTATATGCGGGAAGTGATAACGGTGTTGTATGGCATTTATGTGAAGTAAAGGGTTACTAAGAAGCAAGATGAAATAGTCTACAGTCTACATCCGTTATCTCAAAGTCGGTTATGTCAAATTCACTGGTTATCTCAAAGTCGGTTATGTCAAATTCACTGGTTATCTCAAAGTCGGTTATGTCAAATTCACTGGTTATCTCAAAGTCAGTTATGTCAAATTCACCGGTTATCTCAAAGTCGGTTATGTCAAATTCACTGGTTATTTCAAAGTCGGTTATGTCAAATTCACCGGTTATTTCAAAGTCGGGTATGTCAAATTCACTGGTTATCTAAAAGTCGGGTATGTCAAATTCACTGGTTATCTCAAAGTCGGTTATGTCAAATTCACCGGTTATTTCAAAGTCGGTTATGTCAAATTCACCGGTTATTGTCAGGTATGTCAAATTCACCGGTTATTTCAAAGTCGGTTATGTCAAATTCACTGGTTATCTCAAAGTCGGTTATGTCAAATTCACCAGTTATTTCAAAGTCGGTTATGTCAAATTCACTGGTTATCTCAGTCGGTTATGTCAAATTCACCTGTTAGTTCAAAGTCGGTTATGTCAAATTCACCGGTTATTTCAAAGTCGGTTATGTCAAATTCACTGGTTATCTCAAAGTCGGTTATGTCAAATTCACCGGTTATTTCAAAGTCGGTTATGTCAAATTCACTGGTTATCTCAAAGTCGGTTATGTCAAATTCACCGGTTATTTCAAAGTCGGTTATGTCAAATTCACTGGTTATATCAAAGTCGGTTATGTCAAATTCACCGGTTATTTCAAAGTTGGTTATGTCAAATTCACCGGTTATTTCAAAGTCGGGTATGTCAAATTCACTGGTTATCTAAAAGTCGGTTATGTCAAATTCACCGGTTATTTCAAAGTCGGTTATGTCAAATTCACTGGTTATCTAAAAGTCGGGTATGTCAAATTCACCGGTTATTTCAAAGTCGGTTATGTCAAATTCACTGGTTATCTCAAAGTCGGTTATGTCAAATTCACCGGTTATTTCAAAGTCGGTTATGTCAAATTCATCGGTTATTTCAAAGTCAGTTATGTCAAATTCACCGGTTATTTCAAAGTCGGGTATGTCAAATTCACTGGTTATCTCAAAGTCGGTTATGTCAAATTCACCGGTTATTTCAAAGTCGGTTATGTCAAATTCACCGGTTATTTCAAAGTCGGTTATGTCAAATTCACTGGTTATCTCAAAGTCGGTTATGTCAAATTCACCGGTTATTTCAAAGTCGGTTATGTCAAATTCACCGGTTATCTCAAAGTCGGGTATGTCAAATTCACTGGTTATCTAAGTCGGGTATGTCAAATTCACTGGTTATCTCAAAGTCGGTTATGTCAAATTCACTGGTTATCTCAAAGTCGGTTATGTCAAATTCACCGGTTATTCTGGATACGAATCTACCACCATGAGGGGTAAGTGATTTGAAGTTAGACACCGTAGCCACGTAGTCATCTATCCGGGTAACCCTCTTCATTTCATTATAAGTGTACATTCATCTTAATATATATTAATAATAATATTCGCAATTCATCAATCTTGCTAAATATTTCACCCCAGTTTACCGGTCATTGTTGATGTTGTGTCCGAACTTGCGTTTTACCCGAACATATATACCACTAACGTTTTCTATGTAAATCCTAATTGGTTTCACAATTAGTTAAAACAGTCCGACCCACTATTTTATTCATGAATAAACAGTTTGTCTGTCGAAAGGTCAACCTTTTACTTGAACTGTAATGGGACCCACTATTTTATTCCTGAATAAGCAGTTTGTCCGTCGAAAGGTCAACCTTTTACTTGAACTGTAATGGGACCAGCTATTGTATTCATGAATAAGCAGTTTGTCCGTCGAAAGGTCAACCTTTTACTTGAACTGTAATGAGACCCGCTATTTTATTCATGAATAAGTAGTTTGTCCGTAGAAAGGTCAACTGTTTACGAGAATCTTCTCATGACCTGATCAGCCAATGTTCAAGAAACTGTACTTGTATGATACTTAAATGAAGCCTTTCCAAAGTGGTTAAAATAATGTTATGAAATTATGGGAAATAGGTACAGTCAAACCTGTGTTAGTGGTCACCTCTATTAACTCTTTCAACACCAAGTAACTGACATGGACTGGTCCATGATATTCTTAGACCAATAAATGAATAAGAAAATTACATTCGGACCAGTTCATTTATCAAGATGGGTAATTTTGTCTAAAATTAGTAATACTACTTGCAAAAAGTGCAGATCCTGATGAGACGGCTCGTCACGAGCCGGCTCATCTGGATCTACACTTTTTTAACGCCTATTTAGAGGTCTGTGGTGTTGAAAGGGTTAAACAGTCAACCTGTATTAAGCAGCCAGTTTCCAGATTCCCAACATGTTGTTTTATTATACATTTGACCTCTATTAATCAGCCATCTGTGCTAATCAGCCATTTTCTGTGATTCCTGTGGATGGCTGCTTAAGACAGGTTTGACTGCAGATCGCAAGCCATCTCAACAAAGTAGGTGTGTGTTACAAACATGTACATTGTTTCTGCATTGGACCAATGGTTTTCGTTGTGGATTACATGCCAATCCTTGGGTAAATTATTTTTCATGGTAATTTTATTGTCACATTGTGTTTATATGTCACATTGTGTTTATACGTCACAGTGTGTTTATACGTCACATTGTGTTTATACGTCACATTGTGTTTATACGTCACATTGTGTTTATACGTCAGTGTGTTTATACGTCACAGTGTGTTTATACGTCACATTGTGTTTATACGTCACATTGTGTTTATACGTCACATTGTGTTTATACGTCACATTGTGTTTATACGTCACATTGTGTTTATACGTCACATTGTGTTTATACGTCACATTGTGTTTATACGTCACATTGTGTTTATACGTCACAGTGTGTTTATACGTCACATTGTGTTTATACGTCACATTGTGTTTATACGTCACAGTGTGTTTATACGTCACATTGTGTTTATACGTCACATTGTGTTTATACGTCACATTGTGTTTATACGTCACAGTGTGTTTATACGTCACAGTGTGTTTATACGTCACATTGTACATTGTGTTTATACGTCACATTGTGTTTATATGTCACATTGTGTTTATACGTCACATTGTGTTTATACGTCACAGTGTGTTTATACGTCACATTGTGTTTATACATCACAGTGTGTTTATATGTCACATTGTGTTTATACGTCACATTGTGTTTATACGTCACAGTGTGTTTATAAGTCACATTGTGTTTATACGTCACAGTGTGTTTATACGTCACATTGTGTTTATACGTCACATTGTGTTTATACGTCACAGTGTGTTTATACATACCTGCCACAATGACTTCCCCTGAGCTGTAAGTACGGAATGTATCATTGCCGCCGGTATACAAACGATCGACAATGTAGCAATAATCCAGCCGAGACCAATCGCCCACGGAGGGTACTCGTAGCCAGCAACCGCAAACGGTTTATACTGTATCAGACTGAACACCCATATCCCCTACAGAAGCAGAAAACACATATATTGACAAAAGTTTGAATGTTTCATCAAACTTAGAAAATATAGAAATAAATAATATTAATTCTAATTGTTAAACTTTTATTTTAGGGAGAAGTGGGGCCCCCAGCAAGCGTAGTCCATGTCCTTATGGCGACACTTTCGCCCATGTCACCCTCTAGAATAAGCCCTGGGTCTGAGGTTATAAAACTTTTCTCAAATCTCAAACTCCATTGATTTAATTGGTTGATTTTGAATTTTACACTAGGCTGGACCAATCAGAAGTTTAAAACTGTCCAGCATTTCGCTATATTCTGCTTATTTCAAAGAATTTGTCTCCAGTAGCACTCAAATCCACATTGGAGAGAGACATATGATCGACAGTGAGCAGCATTATGTGTGTTTTACGTTTATTTATCGTCGCTACCGGTTGCCCATATGAGCAACGTCTCTTGAAGAGTCAGTTTAGATTTTTGGAGGATAGTGCAATGATACAGACAGACACCCATTCCAGAATCTCCTCTGGTTCTTTTACGTGCACGGTGTAAAGCACCGACACGAGACCTCGGTTTAACGTCCCATCTGAAGGACTGTTTATTTTATTAGGGTCAGACGGGGGATCGAACCTGCGACTCCTGGATTACAAGTCCAGCGTGTTAACCACGCAGCATTACCTACTTGGCCACCTACTTGGCCAACAACATGTAGTCAATGCAAAAACCTGCTAACACACACCGGCTCACGTACAAGAGGTCGTAACCAAAGATACAGAGAGATACGGACAAAAACCTGCTAACACACACCGGCTCACATACAAGAGGTCATAACCAAAGATACAGAGAGATACGGACAAAAACCTGCTAACACACACCGGCTCACGTACAAGAGGTCGTAACCAAAGATACAGAGAGATACGGACAAAAACCTGCTAACACACACTGGCTCACGTACAAGAGGTCGTAACCAAAGATACAGAGAGATACGGACAAATACTGATGTCTATCAACACAGCGTCATCCCACATTCCATCATCTTGTGGAACAACCTCGCCCAAACCACCATCGACATACATGGCCACATTGGATGCCTTCCAGTCGGTTCTTGTCATCAATACCTCATAGATCGTCAGCCGTTTTTATCGTTAACTTTTGTACAAAGAGATTATTTTACCTGGTTCCCCTACTTGCTGCCCGGTGTCGCGGGTCATTATTTTGGCGTGTCAATATTCTATAAAAGTGTTTGTTTATTATAGTGTCACCCCTATTTAAAGGGCCAGTCATTTCTGACTTATGAGACACCTCTTTTTTATGAACATCAGTACTTCCCGAATCCTATGCTATGCCAGACGTCAGGCTGGTAGGCAATCGGTAGCCATTATTTAACTAGCTGGCGGCTCACCAACCGGCCATATCAGAACGAACACCTGACGAGATTCGAACCTTCGACCTCCCGCTCCGTAGGCGGACGCCTTAACCACTAGGCCACGGAGACGGTATATTAATACCGGCATTGTATTTGTTTGTTTTGGGTGGGGTTTAATGTCACACCAACAGCTAGGGTCATATGGCGACTTATCAGCTATTATTGGTGGAGGAAGACCCCTGGTGGATCTTCGAGCAGTATTTTAGGCGCGAGCGAGCACCCGGGTAAAACCACAGACCTTCTGCAAGCCAGCTGAATAGCTTCCTCATAAGAAATAAGTTGACACCCTCAGCGGGATTCGAACAAGCAGTGGTGAGGGGGGGGGAGTGATTTGAATTCAACAACCTAAACCACTCGGCCACGGAGTCTCCTGTCAAGCATAGTTAATTGTGAATATAGTGTGCCGCAATCGCTAGTTTTCTGCAAATTAGATTTGAATTAAACGACCTAAACCACTCGGCCACAGAGTCTCCTGTCAAGCATAGTTAATTGTGAATATATGTATAATGTGCCGCAATCGCTAGTTTTCTGCAAATTTATTTTAGCTCGAGTACGAAACAAGTTCTTACAACATTAGTTTAGTCGCTCTCGAGACCTCATTCCTGATGGAATCCATCGCCATGTCGGAGATAGAAGAGGTAATGTGGAATTTAAGTGCCAATCATAACGGCTAGAGCTGTGCCTCTCACACAGCGAAAATGCTACCACTGTGCTATCACGACTTCCACAATCACTGAAGATGCTGATGATGATGATGATACTGATGATGATGATGAAAGCACTTACCAGAATAAGGAGTGGAGAGATTCCATACCAGCATACAATGAAGAATATATTAGGAGGGGCACCGTTCATGTGTTCTATGTTCCTGGCTAACTTGTTTGTACCTACAAAATGTTATATAGCAAACAGTTAAAACAATATTTAAGAAATAATAAGTATCAACTGTGGTATATCGCAGAATAACTCGAGTTTGAAGTTCTTATGCGTAGAAATATATCACGAAGGCCGAAGTGATATATTTCTACGCATAAGAACTTCAAACTCGGATTATTCTGCGATATACCACGGTTGATACTTATTATTTTGATTCTAACATGACTTACTTCTAATAATTTTAGACGAGAATCAAAGGAGTATTTTCTTCAAACGCCGCTGCATTTGGCTTTCGAAATTTCCTCCCGCGTAAGGGTGATGATGTTATTTTTTATGGAAAATATCAATCTAGTGCATACATGAACAAAAGTTGTAACTGATCAATAATTTTATTTATTTTGTCAAATAAAACTGTACAGAATAGTAATTGAAACGTTACTTAACAGAAAAACAAGACGGACAATAGATTATCTGATTCTAAAAATAGCTCACTTCCGCGAATTCCCACGGTAGTATTTACAAACATCACGTGACTTTCTTTCATTCATAAAACTTTACACGCATTATATAAATGGAATAGTCAAAACACGGTGCGCGTGCAGCATAGTTCAAGGTAGGTATATCGCAGAATAACTTGAGGTAGATTTTACTCTACAAGTATGTATGTTATTAGCTGGGTCGTGTTAGAATTTGTATTAACATACATGTCATATCTCACAGCGGAGACATTTTCTCACAGAACTTGATGAGGACAAAATCTCGAGCTTTTTTAGTAGCTAAACAAAAATTGCTGACAATTTTTCTCTGACTTTTATTTTGTAGCGTAATGTCCGTGAATGTCGATTCAGTTACGTGTGGTGTCATATGCTAATAGATTTGGACAATTATCTATTTATGATTGCTGTGTATAATTAACTGCTTCATATGACAATTATCTATCTATGATTGCTGTGTATAATTAATTGCTTCATATGACAATTATCTATCTATGATTGCTGTGTATAATTAATTGCTTCATATGACAATTATCTATCTATGATTGCTGTGTATAATTAATTGCTTCATATGACAATTATCTATCTATGATTGCTGTGTATAATTAATTGCTTCAGATAACAATTATCTATCTATGATTGCTGTGTATAATTAATTGCTTCATATGACAATTATCTATCTATGATTGCTGTGTATAATTAATTGCTTCATATGACAATTATCTATCTATGATTGCTGTGTATAATTAATTGCTTCATATGACAATTATCTATTTATGATTGCTGTGTATAATTAATTGCTTCAGATGACACTTATCTATTTATGATTGCTGTGTATAATTAATTGCTTCAGATGACACTTATCTATTTATGATTGCTGTGTATAATTAATTGCTTCAGATGACACTTATCTATTTATGATTGATGTGTATAATTAATTGCTTCAGATGACACTTATCTATTTATGATTGCTGTGTATAATTAATTGCTTCAGATGACACTTATCTATTTATGATTGCTGTGTATAATTAATTGCTTCAGATGACACTTATCTATTTATGATTGCTGTGTATAATTAATTGCTTCAGATGACACTTATCTATTTATGATTGCTGTGTATAATTAATTGCTTCAGATGACACTTATCTATTTATGATTGCTGTGTATAAATAATTGCTTCAGATGACAATATCTGGATTAGTATGAATGTAGCCAGGTAAATGTTTTATAAAAAATGTGTTTTAAAGTTTAAAAGTATACATGTATTGTTTTATATTGAAAATTTACAAAAAAAGGTCTCCCTAATTTTAGTGAAATCCAAATTGAAACAGTCTCATTTATAGGGTGTCCAGACATCTGGCATTGTGTTGTTTGACAGCTAAAATGATAGTATGTTATGTACAAACAATTAAAACTATAATATGTATGTATTAACAATTAAAACTATAATGTGTATGTATTAACAATTAAAACTATAATATGTATGTATTAACAATTAAAACTATAATGTGTATGTCTTAGCAATTAAAACTATAATATGTTATTTATTAACATTTAAAATTATAATATGATATTTATTAAAATTTAAAAGTATAAAAAGTTATTATTAAAACTATAATATGTTATTTATTAACATTTAAAAGTATAAAATATTATTTATTAACATTTAAAAGTATAAAGTTATTTATTAATTAAAACTATAATGCTATACACTATGTATCAAGGTTTCTAACATTTCCAAATCTACCACACATACATTGTACAATCTCCATCCCCCATCTACCACACATACATTGTACAACCTCCATCCCCCATCTACCACACATACATTGTACAATCTCCATCCCCCACACATACATTGTACAATCTCCATCCCCCATCTACCACATACATTGTACAATCTCCATCCCCCATCTACCACACATACATTGTACAATCTCCATCCACCACACATACATTGTACAATCCTCCATCCCCCATCTACCACATACATTGTACAATCTCCATCCGCCACACATACATTGTACAATCTCCATCCCCCATCTACCACATACAGTGTACAATCTCCATCCCCCATCTACCACACATACATTGTACAATCTCCATCCCCATCCACCACACATACATTGTACAAACTCTATCCCCCATCTACCACATACATTGTCCCCACACATACATTGTACAATCTCTCCCCCATCCCACCATTGTACCTCCACCACACACATACATTGTACATTGTACAATCTCCATCCCCCATCCACCACACATACATTGTACAACTCTATCCCCCATCTACAATCTCCACCACCACATACATTGTACATTGTAAACTCCATCCCCCACACATCTCCATCCCCCACACATACATTGTATCTCCAATCACCACACATACCATCTCCATCCCCCATCTACCACATACATTGTACAATCTCCATCCCCCATCTACCACATACATTGTACATCTCCATCCCCCATCCCCACATTGTACAATCTCCATCCCCATCCACCACACATTGTACAATCTCCATCCCCCTCTACCCATACATTGTACCAATCTCCATCCCCCATTACCACATACACAATCTCCATCCCCCATCTACCACACATACATTGTACAATCTCCATCCCCCATCTACCACACATACATTGTACAATCCTCCATTCCCCATCCACCATCTACCACACATACATTGTACAAACTCCATCCCCTCACACATACATTGTACAACCTCCTCCCCCATCTACCCATACATTGTACAATCCCATCCCCCATCTACCACATACATTGTACAAGCTCCATCCTTTTTGTTTTTGTTTCCATCCCCCCCAGCATACATTGTACAATCTCCATCCCCTCTACCACATACATTGTACAATCTCCATCCCCCATTCACATACATTGTACATTCCTTCCACATCCCCCTACACATACATTGTACAATCTCCATCCCCCACACATACATTGTACAATCTCCATCCCCCATCTACCACATACATTGTACAATCTCCATCCCCCATCTACCACACATACATTGTACAAACTCCATCCCCATCTACCACACATACATTGTACAATCTCCATCCCCCATCTACCACACATACATTGTACAAACTCCATCCCCCATCTACCACACATACATTGTACAATCTCCATCCCCCAACGACATATCAACATCATTTGGAAACACCTTCAATAGTAGTAATTATTAATATCTCCATATCTCTGTCTGACGGATCTATAATATGTTATTGAACACTAACTGCCATCTTGGGCAATGCTCATTTTGCCGAAATAATCATCTACATTTACATGCAATAGGGTTTTTTCTAAAGAGGAACGACATTGTGCCCCGCTCTGCCACTTTTAGCCCCCGCCATTTTGCATTATTTTAAGAATCAACTCAGACTCATCCAAGGCATTTACATTCCATGTTGCCTCTTCTCTCTCCCTCGTGGCGATGGATTCCATCAGGAATGAGGTCTCGAGAGTGATTAATATAGGGTTGTAAGAACTTCGCAATCGAGCTAAAATAAATTTGCATAATCGAAACTCGTCCAGTATTTTGAGTGATATGTACATGTATAAAGCATAATTAGCTGTCAATCACAGTAAGATTTCTACGTGGTAACCTCCAAATACCCCCTTCGCCACTCAAACCTGTCTTAAGCAGCCAGCCAAGGGAATTACAGAAAGTGGCTGCTTAGCACATGTGGCTGCTTAATAGAGGTTAAATGTATAATAAAATAACATATTGGGAATCTGGAAACTGGCTGCTTAACCCTTTCAACACCACAGGCCTCTAAATAGGCTTATGAAAAGTGTAGATCCAGATGAACCGGCTCGTGATGAGCCGTCTCATCAGGATCTGCACTTTTTGTCAGTAATAATTATTACTATTTTTAGATAAAATTACCCATTTTTATCAATGAACTGGTCCAAAGGTAATTTTCTTATTCATTTATTGGTCTAAAAATATCATGCACCAGTCCATGTCAGTTACTTGGGGTTGAATGGGTTAATGCAGGGTGGCTGCTTAATAGAGGTGACCACTAACACAGGTTTGACTGTAGTTACGCCACTGGTGTAAATACGCATGATTCTAACAGGGTTCGGCATTTTGTCTGTATGCGCAGAGTTTGTGTTTTACGTTTATTTATCGTTGTTACCGGTTGCCCATATGAACGACGCCTCCTGAAGAGATTAGTCATTTTAGATTTTTGGAGGATAGTGCAATGATATAGACAGAGACCCATTCCAGAATCCCCCTCTAGTTCTTTTACGTGCACGGTGTACAGCACCGACACAAGACCTCGGTTTAACGTCCCATCTGAAAGACTGTTAATTTTATTAGGGTCAGACGGGGGATTGAACCTGCAATCCCTGGATTACCAGTCCAGTGTGTTACCACTGGACTACAGATCCGTCTGTAATGCGCAAAGAAGGAAGATACGTGCTTAAATCTGCATTAAACCATGGATTAGCGTGTGACGTCAAACCATGTTTAAATCTGCATTAAACCATGGATTAGCGTGTGACGTCAAACCGTGTTTAAATCTGTATTAAACCATGGATTAGCGTGTGACATCAAACCGTGTTTAAATCTGCATTAAACCATGGATTAGCGTGTGACGTCAAACCGTGTTTAAATCTGTATTAAACCATGGATTAGCGTGTGACGTCAAACCGTGTTTAAATCTGCATTAAACCATGGATTAGCATGTGATGTCAAACCATGTTTAAATCTGCATTAAACCATGGATTAGCGTGTGACGTCAAACCTGACTTTAGTTTACTAGCATTTCTGTAGTTTTCTGACGTCATTTACACAAACTAGTTTGCACTTTTTACATATTTTGGTCATGTTAAGAATCAAAATAATATTTTTATTTGAACTATATAGTCGAATAAATCATGGTTTGTCGTTCTGAGCACCAGGGTTCATTCTAGGTCAGAATTTTTGGGAGAAGTTGATCGCTTCCTTAAATGGTGTTCTTTAATATACTTCTGCAAAATAGGGTTAAAATGCATAGTACAACCATTAAATACAACATTTGACTAGAAGGAGTGCTTTATAATGGGCCAGTGTATCTTACTAGACAAAATTTTGTTTGAAAATCGTAAAAACCAAATTTTTTTTTAGGGAGAAGTGGGGCCCCCAGAAGGCGAAGTCAGGGTCCCTAGGGCGACAATTTCGCCCACATCACCCTCTAGAATGATCCCTGGAGCGCCGGAATTAACCACTTAGTGCTACAGCCTGCGTCATCAATTCCTATTCATCAGAACTCCAAAAGGTGCTTTATTCGCCAAGATAGGAAGACACATATTGAAAGACAAATATTATTTCTTAAATGAGCAATTATTTTCTGTAGTTAGTATACACATCAATCGGGAAAAGCTGACAAATGATAAAATGTTAGAAAGTTGTCAGTCGCTTGCCGAGGTTAGAGAAATTGAGTACCGCTGTCATAGAATATTGACCCAATCAAAATAATGGCCTGCGGGACCCCCCCCCCCCCCCCCCCACCCCTTGAGAATAGCAATATATAGTGGGAAAATATTAAAGCGACACTACCTCACGAAAAGCAAATAAAATGCATTTTTTTAGTTATAAATGCATTGCTACTACAAATTCTTCCGAATACATTCGAACACTAACATTGAATCAAAGAACAGTGTTTTTGTGGATTGAAAGTATGATTTCATATAACGGTCATCCATGCTCCTGAATTATCTTTTGTTTGTCATCGGAGTCAAAACTAATCACGAGATAATGTCATTTAGAGATAATTTAACTAAGAATAGTCTACAAATATATAGGCACAAATGTGAGTATAATGGTAAATCTGTACCATAAATCGTGTTCTTCAGGAAACACCAGTTATATTACGCATGGATGTTTACAATCCGCGTATACGACGTTTGTTTATTAGTTGAAACACTCAGTATTTGAGGCAAATATATGGAAACAAATTATACCATATAATAGGAAAATACATTCTGTAGAAATTTGTGTTTTCACCGATGTAGTGTCGCTTTAAATATATTATAATTACCGGTAAATGTTATTTAGCACTGTTTAGGGCAGCATATATTTTGAAACAATGGTGTACAGAATAACATAAATATATTGAATCTGAAAAACAGAATAATGTATGCAGATTAATTGTCCCTATTAATTTCTAAAGATGATAATGAGGTGGTGGTTCCTATAGAATTATGACCCCCCCATTATGTGTGACTATATTATATTGATAACATTGTTTTAGTAGGCTGTGGGGATGGGGTCATTATTCTACTATAGAATAATGACCCATGGGTCATTATTTTGGCGGGTCAATATTGTATACGACACCGGTACTGGATTCTACCATGGAAAAGTGGGTGTTATTCTCCACAACAACCGACTGACTTTGTACGATAAATGCTTTTTTGCTTTGTTTTTTCCCCAAATATATTTATCGTCACAACTGGTTGCCCATATGAGCGACATCTCCTGAAAAGATAAGTCTCTTCAATTTTAGAGGATAGTGCAATGATTCCAGAGTATCCTGCAAAGCACCGACACGAGACCGTGGATTAAAGTTTAGTATGGTAAAGCAGAGAATGGAACCTGTGACACCTGGATTGCAAGTACAGCGTATTAACCACTGATCCGCTACAAGATACTGCTCCAGAGTGGGTCCTGTAAAGCACTGACACGAGACCTCGGATTAAAGTTTTGTAAAGCAGAGAATGGAACCTGTGACACCTGGATTGCAAGTACAGCGTATTAACCACTGATCCGCTACAAGATACTGCTCCAGAGTGGGTCCTGTAAAGCAATGACACGAGACCTCGGATTAAAGTTTAGCAAAGCAGAGAATGGAACCTGTGACACCTGGATTGCAAGTCCAGCGTGTTAACCACTGAACCGCTAAAAGATACTGCTCCAGAGTGGGTCCTGTAAAGCAATGACACGAGACCTCGGATTAAAGTTTAGCAAAGCAGAGAATGGAACCTGTGACACCAGGATTGCAAGTCCAGCGTGTTAACCACTGAACCGCTAAAAGATACTGCTCCAGAGTGGGTCCTGTAAAGCACTGACACGAGACCTCGGATTAAAGTTTAGTAAAGCAGAGAATGGAACCTGTGACACCTGGATTGCAAGTTCAGCGTGTTAACCACTGATCCGCTACAAGATACTGCTCCAGAGTGGGTCCTGTAAAGCAATGACACGAGACCTCGGATTAAAGTTTAGTAAAGTAGAGAATGGAACCTGTGACACCTGGATTGCAAGTCCAGCATGTTAACCACTGATCCACTGATCCACTGATCTGCTACAAGATACTGCTCCAGAGTGGGTCCTGTATAAAATACAGAATAAGGAAAATGACAAACAAGATGTACAACAGCAGGTGATGAATGCTCTCAGCATAGCCGTAGAACTTACAGCCCTGACTGGAAATATTGACTCAGATGAACGGACGGACGGAGCGAAAACTATATGCCTCTCTTCAAGGGCATAAAAACAGACATTACGATGTACTTTCGTCTTGCGCTTATTGGACACTCACCATAAAACCATGTAATTGCAATGACTTCAAAGAAAGCAACGTACATCAGTGACATGGCCGCCGCATAGTAATCTATCAGCTGAAAGAAGTATACACCCCCCTGAAAGAGAACACAACAAAATACTGCATTTATGAAATGCACCTGTCACCTGTCAAAAGAAACTTGTATAAACTAAGCTTTGTAATATGCACTAGAATATTACAGGTGGATCTGTAATCCAGTGGTAACACGCTGGACTGGTAATCCAGGGATCGCAGGTTCGATCCCCCCGTCTGACGATAATAAAATTAACAGTCTTTCAGATGGGACTTTAAACCGAGGTCTCGTGTCGGTGCTGTACACCGTGCACGTAAAAGAACCAGAGGAGACTCTGGAATGGGTCTCTGTCTGTATCATGCACTATCCTCCAAAATCTAAAATGACTAATCTCTTCAGGAGGCGTCGCTCATACGGGCAACCGGTAGCGACGATAAATAAACGTAAAAACACTACTATATACTTGGATATATTTACATCGCTATTTCATTTCAATCGATGAATATATATAGATCTACATTGTGTGAATCTATTTTTGTGTGAATTTTCTCACTAATGATATGCGGCTGACATTCGTACTTAAAGTTAACGTCATACGCAGAATAATCCTTATAATTTGTACATTAAACTTTAAAGTATTTCTATTTGAATTGGTACATAATGTTAATGGCAAGACAAACTACGATTTAAAATAAGTCTGGACGCAATTATAACGCTGTTTAAAACATAAATATAACGTTGATTTGCATAGTGACGTCATGACAATTTAGTGACGTCATGACAATTTAGTGACGTCTTAAAAATTTGCGATTACAGTTGGCACCAAAATGAAAGTAACAGCGTTATTTTGTGCAAAAATATGATTAAAACCCAATTTAGTAAGGTGATTAAAATGAATCTTACACTCATGGTGATTTCATACCTTATGTTATGACTCGTTTGGAATGTTTCTGTTACGCTCACTAAAAGGCTTGCGCTATAGCTAATTTTCAAAACATGTTTCATAAAATATGGTATGAAATCACCACTCATGTAAGATCCTAAATTTAGCAAAGAAATTAATGTTTGTAAATCACATTTAGCATGCAGATTAAAATTGCTGGCATATGAAATTTCATTTCTCTTAATCCGTTGCACGCTAGCGGCAGATGAAAATCACTTTTGCGCAAACAGCAAAGACGTGCCATCTGATCAGGCTCTACGATGTTTGCTATTCGGATAGTGGGAGCTAAAACACTTGGCTGAATAGCAAACAATATAGATCCTAATCAGACGAGGTGCTGTGCTGCGGCTGATCTGGATCTATGTTGTTTGCAAATGTGATTTTATTTACCCAGAATGCAAAGGGTTAAATAGGAAAAGGACTAATATATTGTGTGGAAAATGGGAACGATGAATCATGATATGTAAGCATACCCGGGTAACATTTGGTAGACCGCACAGGTAGGATATAACACACACAACCAGAACCAGGAATTCTTTACGACGTAAATACTTCTTCACTTGCGGGCCAAAATGATCCTGAATAGTGGTTACTATCACCTCCACGGAAGCAAACTGTCAAAAGTAAGAATATAAAGCTATGTACAGTCTACATCCGTTATGTCGAATTCCGTCGGACCGAATAAAATACTTTGACATAACCGAAGTTTGACTTAACGAAATTCGATAAAAACGGAGCCAGTTATATGTACACAGTGATAGTGTCTGAAACGGGACTTTGATCTGACTTCGAGATAACCGACTTTGACATAACCAACTTTGACATAACCGACGGTTGTAGACTGTACATAAGCATATACAATCCTTCTAACCTAAATAATAAACTTTTATCTATATTTAGTTTACAAAGATTGCGAAACAAGCTTTAGCAACTTATATTAATAACTCTCGTTGGTGCAGATGAAAGCGTACCCGGAGAAATAGCCTGGGAACAGGGGGTTGATATATTTTACCTGGTCAGTCATATAAATATATATTATTATTGCATACGTTACTATAAATAGTAACAAATTTAATGGTAGAAAAGCAAAATATCTGGTCGACTAGGGCAATATATTTTGATTTTCGGCTCTGCCGGGCCAATATCCGATATTGGCCCGTGCGTGCCGGGCCAATATTCGCCCGGCACGCGCCGAGAACGAATCACGAGCACGTGTCACAGGTAGCAATAACATAGTAACTACATTGTGTAAACATGGCCGCCGAAACAACACTAAAGTCGTTGTCTGACAGATTGTTGTCTCTTGACGGTAAAATGGCTGAGTGAAATAAGCAAATAACAGCAGAAGAAACATACGGCTATGTAGAGAAAATGACAAACGGACACACAAAGGCTACAACTCAAACCGTTAAGGTATGCAATAAAGAAGTTATTAAACGGCTGCGGTGGGCCATTTGTGGATATTGGCACACTTATCCGATATTGGCCCTCGGGCCAATATCTCCATAGGGTGCGCCAATATCCACAAATGGCCCACCGCAGCCGTTTAATAACCTCTAAATACCGACATCATTAATTGGGCCGTATTGAGTTTCTGATAATGTCATTTTGCTAGATGTAAATTGGTGAAAAATCGACAGGCTGTAACCCAGGCTACCGGAGAAAGCCCACCTGTCTGATTTGGTGACCATCGCACCATGTCACATACTTCCCGGTTTGAGGACCGAACCCACATTGCATTGATGAGAAGGTCAGCCTATCTTAACTGTTTGTGAAAGCACACAATGGGAATTACAAAATGTGGTAGATGTTGACAGGTGGCCTCTCAGAACAGGTTAACATGCTTCATGTACAGAAACCCAGGTGGAACCACTAACCATGCACCAAATATATAGCTTTATGTTTCATGGACAGAAATATGGGTTCAACCATCCACCAGAGAACGCGGGACACTCCTATCTCACAAACGATGGACCAGGTGGGGTATACGTCAAGTAAAAGTGAAGTGTTTATTATAGTGTCACCAATATTGAAAAGGCAGGTAATTTCTGACTTATGAGACACCTCTTATGAACATCAGTACTTCCCGAATCCTATCCTTGAAGGCCAGGCGCCAGGCAATCAGCCAGGCGCCAGGTAATCAGTAACCATTATTTAACTGGCTGGTGGCTCACAAACCGGCATATCAGAATGTAACCCCGATGAGGTTCGAACCTTCGACCTCCAGCTCCATACGTAGATCATATATTTAAACCAAACGAGTATTTACTACAAGAAATACCCAAAAATTTAGATCGGGAGATTGCTTTAAGAACAGACAAATTAGAAAAATACAACTCCAAGTGGGTAGCATTTTTATAATCAATTAATTCCTCTACTTGTATTTTGCTTGTGTAATTGAAAATAAATAAATGGAAACCATCACCCATATGCTTTTTCCCTTCTCTTTTTACTTTAAAATTTATTTTTCAAACTAGGGATACTTATCCATAAATAACTCTTTTGTGTATATATATGGAAGGCAAAAGTCTTATTAGACCATTTATGTTGTATCATTGTGTAAATGCTTTTTATGTATATCAGATAATTACAGTAGGTGCTAAGGTAGGTATCTACCGGTAGATGTATACAAGGAGGAAATAAACGGGGTTCACATACCTGGTTGTCAAGGAGGAAATAAACGGGGTTCATATACCTGGCTGTCAAGGAGGAAATAAATGGGGTTCACATACCTGACTGTCAAGGAGGAAATAAACGGGGTTCACATACCTGACTGTCAAGGAGGAAATAAACGGGTTCACATACCTGGCTGTCAAGGAGGAAATAAATGGGGTTCACATATATGACTGTCAAGGAGGAAATAAACGGGGTTCACATACCTGGCTGTCAAAGAGGAAATAAACGGGGTTCACATACCTGGCTGTCAAGGAGGAAATAAATGGGGTTCACATACCTGACTGTCAAGGAGGAAATAAACGGGGTTCACATACCTGGCTGTCAAGGAGGAAATATACGGGGTTCACATACCTGACTGTCAAGGAGGAAATAAACGGGGTTCACATACCTGACTGTCAAGGAGGAAATAAATGGGGTTCACATACATGACTGTCAAGGAGGAAATAAACGGGGTTCACATACATGACTGTCAAGGAGGAAATAAACGGGGTTCACATATCTGGCTGTCAAGGAGGAAATAAACGGGGTTCACATACCTGACTGTCAAGGAGGAAATAAACGGGGTTCACATACCTGACTGTCAAGGAGGAAATAAACGGGGTTCACATACCTGACTGTCAAGGAGGAAATAAACGGGGTTCACATACCTGGCTGTCAAGGAGGAAATAAATGGGGTTCACATACCTGGTTGTCAAGGAGGAAATAAACGGGGTTCACATACCTGACTGTCAAGGAGGAAATAAACGGGTTCACATACCTGACTGTCAAGGAGGAAATAAACGGGTTCACATACCTGGCTGTCAAGGAGGAAATAAACGGGGTTCACATACATGACTGTCAAGGAGGAAATAAACGGGGTTCACATACCTGGCTGTCAAGGAGGAAATAAACGGGGTTCACATACCTGACTGTCAAGGAGGAAATAACGGGGTTCACATACCTGGCTGTCAAGGAGGAAATAAACGGGTTCACATACCTGGCTGTCAAGGAGGAAATAACAGGGTTCACATACATGACTGTCAAGGAGGAAATAAATGGGGTTCACATACCTGGCTGTCAAGGAGGAAATAAACGGGGTTCACATACCTGTCTGTCAAGGAGGAAATATACGGGGTTCACATACCTGGCTGTCAAGGAGGAAATAAACGGGGTTCACATACCTGTCTGTCAAGGAGGAAATATACGGGGTTCACATACATGACTGTCAAGGAGGAAATAAACGGGGTTCACATACCTGGCTGTCAAGGAGGAAATAAACGGGGTTCACATACCTGGCTGTCAAGGAGGAAATAAACGGGGTTCACATACCTGGCTGTCTATTCCTAGACATATCAGCATAAAGAAAAATAGGACCGCGATGAGTTGAGACACTGGCATACTGGTGAAAGCTTCTGGGTATATCACAAACACTAGGCCGGGACCTGTAGGTGCAAAGTGCTGCTATATTGCATCTTGTATATATAATTACAACTTCATACAGTGGCGTCTATATCACCCACAGCTTACACGATAACTTTACATGTTTCACGCTTTCCAATGAAATATAGAAATTTATCAGTGTAATCAAATGTGTTAGTCCACTGGTTGAAAGAAGGCCGATTCAAGCTGTCAGTCACGTCATATATGACCGTCTAAACACAACGTTCTAGCGCCATATTCTATCATAAAAACACTTTTCAGCCTAAGAGTGAATAGTCGAATAATATTTCACTCATGAACATAGAAAGCTATTATTACTCGTTAATGTTCATAAGTGAAATAAATAAAACAAATATCCTCGTTTTATTTGGATTCTGTGTTGGAAACATCACAGGAAAGATTTTTATTTTGGAATTTTTTGTAAAATCTCTTAACCCATTGTCTGCTTTGTAAATAAAATCACAAACTGTTCACTATACATTAGTATCAGCTTTGAAGCGTAACAAGATTCTGTGAGATACCGTCGCTATATATGTATAACCTACCGTAATATATAAATCAAGCATTACTGAACTGTATAGTATAGTAAGATTGGAGTTTTAAAATTGTTGCATTCAATTACGTGCAAATATTTGAACATTATTATCTCAACAAATATCAACTTGCAAGCTTTCATTTTTAGTGTGTAGTGCAAAACTTAAGTGTACTTGTAGTATCATCACAAAATAACACTAATACAGGGATCATTCTGACTTCGCCCTAAAAACATTTACAATTAAAAAAATAATAATTTTTTTTACAATTTTCATACAACATTTTGTACCGATTGCCCATATGAGCGACGCCTCCTATAGAGATTAGTAATTTTAGATTTTTGGAGGATAGTGCAATGATACAGACAGAGACCCATTCCAGAGTTTCCTCTGGTTCTATTACGTGCACGGTGTACAGCACCGACACGAGACCTTGCTTTAACGTCCCATCTGAAACTGTTAATTTTATCTGAGGGTCAGACGGGGGATCGAACCTGCGATCCATGGATTACCAGTCAAGCGTGTTACCACTGACTACAGATCCGTCTGTTTTGTCGAGTAAGATACACTGGCCCATTATAAACACTCCTTCTATTCAAATGTTGTATTTAATGATCATACTGTGCATTTTAACCATATTTTGTTGAAATGTATTAAATAACACCATTTAAGGATGCGATCGTGCGCGCTTTCTCACTTCTCCCAAATATTCTGACCTAGAATGAACCTTGCTAATACTGTAGCTGTTTAGCTATAAACAATTAACTCTCACAGGGCACATTATAGGGACCCTCACTTCACCCTCTCCCACTTCTCCCTAAAATAATCCTTAAAAATATAATCTTCATACACAATCTTGTCTAGGGATGCTCACTTCACCCTCTCCCACTTCTCCCTAAAATAATCCTTAAAAATATAATCTTCATACACAATCTTGTCTAGGGATGCTCACTTCACCCTCTCCCACTTCTCCCTCAAAAATATCCATAAAAATATAATTTTCATACACAATCTTGTCTAGGGACTCTCACTTCACCCTAAAAAAAATCCATAAAAATATAATTTTTTATATACCGGTAATTTTCATACACAATCTTGTCTAGGGAGTCTTGACTTCACCCTCTCCCATTTCTCCCTTAATTTGTTTTGATATATATCATGTTCATACAAAATCTAGTCGGATAAGCTACACTGGCCATTGTGAAGCACTATTTCTGTACAAATATTGTATTTAATGGTCAGATTGTGTATTTTAACCCTATTTTGTTTAAATTTATTAAATAATAGTTTTAATACCATTTAAGGGTGCCTATTGCAGGCTTTCTCATTTCTCCCAAATATTCTGACCTATGATTTTGTATAATGTAGTCATGCAATACTTAGTATATCTGATTAGAGAATGATCGCGATTTATTATCACAACATGTCAATTAAGACACAGGTTAACATTTAAAAATACATGGTCCGAATATATTATGCATATATAAGCAAGTCTGAGGTCCACCCTACTCTCAAAATATAATACATACAAATATAACATAAAATATAATATATACAAATACAACATAAAATATAATACATACAAATATAATATAAAATATAATACATACAAATACAACATAAAATATAATACATACAAATATAATATAAAATATAATACATACAAATACAACATAAAATATAATACATACAAATACAATATAAAATATAATACATACAAATACAATATAAAATATAATACATACAAATACAACATAAAATATAATACATACAAATATAATATAAATATAATATATAAATATAATATAAAATATAATACATACAATACAACATAAAAATATAATACATACAAATATAACATTAATATAATATAAATATAATATAAAATAATACATACAAATATAACATAAAATATAATATAAAATATAACATAAAATATAATACATACAAATTAACATAAAAATATAATACATACAAATATAACATTAATATATATAAAATATAATATAAAATATACATACAAAATATATACATACAAATTTAATATCAAATATAATACATACAATATAACTTAAAATATAATACATACAAATATAACATAAAATGTAATACATACAATACAATATAAAATATAATACATACAACATAAAATATAATATAAAATATAATATAAATATATTACATACAAATACAACATAAAATATAATACATACAAATATAACATTAAATATATATAAAATAATATAAAATATAATACATACAAATATAACATAAAATATAATATAAAATATAACATAAAATATAATACATACAAATAACATAAAAATATAATACATACAATATAACATTAATATAATATAAAATATATATAATATAATACATACAAATATAATATAAAATATATACATACAAATTAATATCAAATATATACATACAAATATAACATAAAATATAATACATACAATACAACATAAAATATAATACATACAAATATAATATAAAATATATACATACAATATAACATAAAAATATAATACATACAAATATAATCATAAAATATAACAACATAAAATAAATAATACATAAAATAACATAAATATATAAATAATATAAAATACATAAAATATAACATAAAATATAAAATAATACATATAACATAAATATAATATAAATATAATATAAAATATAATACATAAAAATAAATAAAAATATAATATAAATATAACAATAATATATACATACAAAATTTAATATCAAATATAACATACATACAAATATAACATAAAATATATACATACAAATATAACATAAAATATAATACATACAAATACAATATAAAATATAATACAATACAACATAAAATATAATACATACAAATACAACATAAAATATAATACATACAAATACAACATGAATATAATATAAAATATAATACATACAAATATAATATAAAATATAATATATAATACATACAAATATAACATAAAATATAATACATACAAATATAATATAATATATAAAATATAATACATACTAATATAATATATAATACACACAAATATAACATTAAACATAATATATACAATATAAAAAATCGCTGGTAAATTTGAATGATAGTGTTCTCCTTATTTTTCAGATATTGAAGCAAAAACTAATATGAAATAGACATTATAAGGGTTCCCACTCAATGTCGGTTGCCAATGGTGGCAATTGTGCCAAAAAGCAAATAATGGAGCTAAATTTTGTGAATTAGCGAATATATTAAGGCGGAATTTTCTTTTTTTCAATTGGGGACAGCAGTGGTTCAGAAAAAATTCAGACAGAGGGCACACTGCATTACCTATTAACAGGGAAAGCCAATAAAGGGTTGAAGTCAAAATCAATTACTGAAATAGACATTAACCCTTTCCCTCATAGAAGCACCTCTTGACGCCATTACCAATACGACATACATTGACAATGTAGTAGTCAGACCAATGTTCATAATAAAGGCCAGAATCTAATGTAGTCCTGGTAATATCTATCAAGGTGGGATAGATATGGCGACTACTTATCCACTGCATGATAGCTAAATGGCTGTCGTTTGTAGGGAGATATTAATATATTAACATAAACCTCTATGTACCGGTAGTCCCATAATATCTATGGAGGTGGGATAGATATGGCGACTACTTATCCACTGCATGATAGTTAAATGGCTGTCGTTTGTAGGGAGATATTAATATATTAACCTAAATCTCGATGTAGTCCCAATAATATCTATGGAGGTGGGATAGATATGACGACTACTTATCCACTGCATGATAGTTAAATGGCTGTCGTTTGTAGGGAGATATTAATATATTAACCTAAATCTCGATGTAGTCCCAATAATATCTATGGAGGTGGGATAGATATGGCGACTACTTATCCACTGCATGATAGTTAAATGGCTGTCGTTTGTAGGGAGATATTAATATATTAACCTAAATCTCGATGTAGTCAATAATATCTATGTATGGGATAGATATGGGACTACTTATCCACTGCATGATAGTTAAATGGCTGTCGTTTGTATGAGATATTATATATTAACCTAAATCTCATGTAGTCCCAATAATATCTATGGAGGTGGGATAGATATGGCGACTACTTATCCACTGCATGATGTTGGCCGTTTGTAGTCCTATTAAATATTAAGTCTGGATGTAGTCCCAATTATTATGGAGATAGTTAAATGGCTGTCGTTTGTATGGAGATATTAGTATATTAACCTAAATCTCATGTAGTCCCAGTAATATCTATGGAGGTGGGATAGATATGGCGACTACTTATCCACTGCATGATAGTTAAATGGCTGTCGTTTGTATGGAGATATATAATATATTAACCTAAATCTCATGTAGTCCCAATAATATCTATGGAGGTGGGATAGATATGGCGACTACTTATCCACTGCATGATAGCTAAATGGCTGTCGTTTGTAGGGAGATATAATAGTATATTAACCTAAATCTCTATATGTAGTCCCAGTAATATCTATGGAGGTGGGATAGATATGGCGACTACTTATCCACTGCATGATAGCTAAATGGCTGTCGTTTGTATGGAGATATAATAGTATATTAACCTAAATCTCTATGTAGTCCCAGTAATATCTATGGAGGTGGGATAGATATGGCGACTACTTATCCACTGCATGATAGCTAAATGGCTGTCGTTTGTAGGGAGATATAATAGAATATTAACCTAAATCTCTATGTAAATGTAGTCCAAGTAATATCTATGGAGGTGGGATAGATATGGCGACTACTTATCCACTGTATGATAGCTAAATGGCTGTCGTTTGTATGGAGATATAATAGTATATTAACCTAAATCTCTATGTAGTCCCAGTAATATCTATGGAGGTGGGATAGATATGGCGACTACTTATCCACTGCATGATAGCTAAATGGCTGTCGTTTGTATGGAGATATAATAGAATATTAACCTAAATCTCTATGTAAATGTAGTCCAAGTAATATCTATGGAGGTGGGATAGATATGGCGACTACTTATCCACTGTATGATAGCTAAATGGCTGTCGTTTGTATGGAGATATAATAGTATATTGACCTAAATCTCTATGAAGGAAAGGGTTAAATGGCTGTTGTTTGTATGGAGATATAATAGTATATTAACCTAAATCTCTATGAAGGAAAGGGCTAAATGGCTGTTGTTTGTATGGAGATATAATAGTATATTTACCTAAATCTCCATGAAGGAAAGGGTTAAATGGCTGTCGTTTGTATGGAGATATAATAGTATATTAACCTAAATCTCTATGAAGGAAAGGGTTAAATGGCTGTTGTTTGTATGGAGATATAATAGAATATTAACCTAAATCTCTATGAAGGAAAGGTTTAAATGGCTGTTGTTTGTATGGAGATATAATAGTATATTAACCTAAATCTCTATGAAGGAAAGGGTTTAATGGCTGTCGTTTGTATGGAGATATAATAGTATATTAACCTAAATCTCTATGAAGGAAAGGATTAAATGGCTGTTGTTTGTATGGAGATATAATAGAATATTAACCTAAATCTCTATGAAGGAAAGGGTTAAATGGCTGATGTTTGTATGGAGATATACTAATATATTAACCTAAATCTCTATGAAGGAAAGGGTTAAAGAAGGAATATGACTACATCCCCGCGATACCCGTGAGGGGTTTGACATCTAAAGAAGATTAAGAAGATGTTTGTTTGTTTCAGTGTATGATCGAATTATATTTAACCGAATGAACAAGTGGCACTAGCAACTATAGCTTTCTATATTCATAGATGAAACATAATTCGATCACTCATCTAAGAAAACAAAAGCTGGAAAGTGTGTCATGATAGAAAACGATGCAACCGTGAACTAAATGGCTCTCAAGGTGTTTAGACAACCACAAATGACGTCATAATAGACGTCATAAATGATGTCACTGGCAGCTTGAGCCCGAAAACGTTCGAGTTGACAACATTTCAACATGCAGCGGTTAGGTACAACACATGCAAAGCAGTTAGAAATACAATTGTGTTATTAGGAAGTTGAAATGAATGAGAGACAAAAGGTATTAAAAGAAAGATATATATTTATTTTATAATAACAGTCTCACAAACTTTGAATTTTAAGATTATTTATATTAAGTCTTTATTATGAAAATAAGAGGCAAATAAATATTTTTAAAAAATGTGTAACCAACATGGGGTTTGAACCCGGGGTCATACGCTTACATGGAAAACACTCGACCACCTGAGCAAGCCGAGCCACTTACGTATAATCTTCCCAAGGAAGTTGTTATAAATGAATATGATTTCGTAAACAAGTCCAAACGGTGACATTGTGAAATTGACAAAATGTGAGAAGTGATCATATGAGCATTCCGGCAAAATATATTGCATAGTATTGACGATTTGGATATTTGATTTGTATGTTTTATGTTCTTTTCTATGTATATTTTGTGTACACTTGTCTCATACGTATTATCTATGCTCACTGGGCTGGAGGTTATAAAACTTTGCTCCAATCTCAAACTCAGACTCAAGCTTCTGATTGGTTCAGCTGAGTGTGAAACTCACAATCAACCAATCAAATTTCTTGAGTTTGAGTTTCAGATCTGAAAAAGGTTTTATAACCTAGGGGCCAGGGCTCAAATTAGACCCATATTTTTCGGAAAAGTGGTATTATTTAATATATTTCATAATGGGGTCAAAATACACCATTTAAAGGTTAAACGATTGCGAAGCAAGTTTTAACAACTTATATTAATCACTCTCGTTGGCGTGGATGAAAGCGTAAATGTGGTCATTCGTGTGGGAGGAAACCGGAGTACCCAGAGAAAACCCACCTGTCCGATCTGGCGACAACCATAGCATCTCGCATACTTCCAGGTCCGAGGATCGAACCTGGGTGACCATTAAATACAATATGTGAATAGAAGGGGTGCTTTCTAATATGCCAGTGCATCTTACTGGACAATATTTTGAATGATAATTGTAAAAAGCGAAAAAATAATTTTTTAGGGAGAAGTGATGTCCCCAGGTGGCAAAGTCAACGCCCCAAGGGAGACTACTTTGCCCATGTCGCCCTCTAAAGTGAGCCTGCTATAATCAGTACAACACTGACAATGCCTTCGACACGGTCAGACTTTCACCGTATAAATTGTCCAATACAAAATTATTGTGGGAGATTTCAATTTGTACAGACCATCCTTTATAACTTCCTCCACATCCGTGCCCTGGTTATACGCGAGGTAGCCGAGAATGGAGAATATTGCGAAACCTGCCAGTAAACACGTGGCCGCATCCACAACCCCAATGATCAAAACATCCCTGAAACAAGGGAGGTAAGTATAAGCATACTGAGAACGGTTGCATACACATAATTAGGTGGATATCCATCCAAGGTATTCGAATGTAGTCTTATTAACTAATATAGTAGCACGCTGGACTGGTAATCCAGGTTATATTAATCACTCTCGAGACATCATTCCTGATTGAATCAATCGCCAAGGAGAGAGAAGAGGCATGTGGAATTAAAATACCTTGCCTAAGGGCATAATAGTAACAGCTCCAGCGGGGGCGCTAACTCCGGGCCTTTGGCACCTGAAGTACCACTGTGCTATCATGACTGCCACCTTACCATGAACTCGACAAGACATGAGCCTGTATCCACTAAGTATATAATTATATTACGAATGCCTTGATCCACTGCCCGTACACGAGCCTCGATCCACTACCCGTACATAAGCCTCAATCCACTACCCGTACATAAGTCTCGATCCATTACCCGTACATAAGCCTCAATCCACTACCCGTACATAAGCCTCGATCCATTACCCGTACATAAGCCTCAGTCCACTACCCGTACATAAGCCTCGATCCAATACCCGTACATAAGCCTCGATCCACTACCCGTACATAAGCCTCGATCCACTACCCGTACATAAGCCTCGATCCACTACCCGTACATAAGCCTCGATCCACTACCCGTACATAAGCCTCGATCCACTACCCGTACATAAGGCCTCGATCCACTACCCGTACATAAGCCTCGATCCACTACCCGTACATAAGCCTCGATCCACTACCCGTACATAAGCCTCGATCCACTACCCGTACATAAGCCTCGATCCACTACCCGTACATAAGACTCGGTCCACTACCCGTACATAAGCCTCGGTCCACTACTCGTACATAAGCCTCGATCCACTACCCCTACATAAGCCTCGATCCACTACCCGTACATAAGCCTCGATCCACTACCCGTACATAAGCCTCGATCCACTACCCGTACATAAGCCTCGATCCACTACCCCTACATAAGCCTCGATCCACTACCCGTACATAAGCCTCGATCCACTAATTAATTATATTACGAATGCAAATATCTTGCAGAATATTCTTACTTCAAAATTCTATTATTTCTTTTGTTGTAGCTAGACATGGTAATGATTCCTCCAAAAGCTATACCAAGCGAGTTAAACGTCTGGGCAGCTGCATTTACCCACACCTGCAAATAATTCATTTAATTATCACCTGTGACCCAAATATGGTGAACGGTGATATCAGAATAAATCCAAATGAACCCCACATGCGCATTTTATGTGTACTATTTCCGTCGGTGTTCCGCAAAAACAAGCTGAAATGTAATTTCTACGCATAAATTTACCTTAATTTATTGAAAAATTGAACTTTTTTCATTACTTTCTCGTAACTTTTTGTTCATGTAGTCAGTATTTGGTGAATTTCAATGACTGTTATGTATTGGCTGCATATGAGATTTGTAAATTGTCCGTCTCTCATGTGACGTCACATGGTTGCCTTATATGACATGTATTGCTACTGGTATAAACTTCTGAGGCGAAATTTACATCGTTACCGATATTTGGTATTCCCGCGTAAATAGAAGCTGGAGATCAGTGCTGTTCCTTTCACTTTCTTATTATAAGTATAAACTTTATTTATTTTGTGAAACAAGCTTTAACAACTGATATTAGTTGTTGACGCGGATGAAAGCATATATGTGGTAATTTGTGTGGGAGGAAACCGGAGTACCCGGAGAAAACCCACCTGTCCTATCTGGTGACCAATGTATCATATCACATACTTCCTGGTTAGAGGGTTGAAACCAGGTTGCACTGGTAAGAAGCTAGCGTGCTAATCACTGCTAATACTGGTGGAAAGCGAGCATGCTAACCACTGCGCTAACTGGGCAACACTGGCGAGAAGCGAGCGTGCTAACCATTGCGCTAACTGGGCTACACTGGTGAGAAGCGAGCATGCTAACCACTGCGCTAACTGGGCTACACTGGTGAGAAGTGAGTGTGCTAACCACTGCACTAACCGGGTTACACTGGTGAGGAGCGAGCATGCTAACCACTGCACTAACCGGGTTACACTGGTGAGGAGCGAGCATGCTAACCACTGCACTAACCGGGTTACACTGGTGAGGAGCGAGCATGCTAACAGGCTTACACTGGTGAGAAGTGAATGTGCTAACCATTGCACTAACCAGCTTACACTGGTGAGAAGTGAGTGTGCTAACCATTGCACTAACCAGCTTACACTGGTGAGAAGTGAGTGTGCTAACCATTGCACTAACCAGCTTACACTGGTGAGAAGTGAGTGTGCTAACCATTGCACTAACCAGCTTACACTGGTGAGAAGTGAGTGTGCTAACCATTGCACTAACCAGCTTACACTGGTGAGAAGTGAGTGTGCTAACCATTGCGCTAACCAGCTTACACTGGTGAGAAGTGAGTGTGCTAACCATTGCACTAACCAGCTTACACTGGTGAGAAGTGAGTGTGCTAACCATTGCGCTAACCAGCTTACACTGGTGAGAAGTGAGTGTGCTAACCATTGCACTAACCAGCTTACACTGGTGAGAAGTGAGTGTGCTAACCATTGCACTAACCAGCTTACACTGGTGAGAAGTGAGCGTGCTAACCATTGCACTAACCAGCTTACACTGGTGAGAAGCGGGTGTGCTAACCATTGCGCTAACCAGCTTACACTGGTGAGAAGTGAGTGTGCTAACCATTGCACTAACCAGCTTACACTGGTGAGAAGTGAGTGTGCTAACCATTGCGCTAACCAGCTTACACTGGTGAGGAGTGTGCTAACCATGCACTAACCAGCTTACACTGGTGAGAAGTGAGTGTGCTAACCATTGCGCTAACCAGCTTACACTGGTGAGAAGTGAGTGTGCTAACCATTGCGCTAACCAGCTTACACTGGTGAGAAGTGAGTGTGCTAACCATTGCACTAACCAGCTTACACTGGTGAGAAGTGAGTGTGCTAACCATTGCACTAACCAGCTTACACTGGTGAGAAGTGAGCGTGCTAACCATTGCACTAACCAGCTTACACTGGTGAGAAGTGAGTGTGCTAACCATTGCGCTAACCAGCTTACACTGGTGAGAAGCGAGTGTGCTAACCATTGCGCTAACCAGCTTACACTGGTGAGAAGTGAGTGTGCTAACCATTGCACTAACCAGCTTACACTGGTGAGAAGTGAGTGTGCTAACCATTGCACTAACCAGCTTACACTGGTGAGAAGTGAGCGTGCTAACCATTGCACTAACCAGCTTACACTGGTGAGAAGCGGGTGTGCTAACCATTGCGCTAACCAGCTTACACTGGTGAGAAGTGAGTGTGCTAACCATTGCGCTAACCAGCTTACACTGGTGAGAAGTGAGTGTGCTAACCATTGCACTAACCAGCTTACACTGGTGAGAAGCGGGTGTGCTAACCATTGCGCTAACCAGCTTACACTGGTGAGAAGTGAGTGTGCTAACCATTGCGCTAACCAGCTTACACTGGTGAGAAGTGAGCGTGCTAACCACTGCGCTAACCAGGTTACACTGATGAGGAGCGAGCATGCTAACAGGCTTACACTGGTGAGAAGTGAGCATGCTAACCACTGCGCTAACCAGGTTACACTGGTGAGAAGTGAGTGTGCTAACCATTGCACTAACCGGCTTACACTGGTGAGAAGTGAGTGTGCTAACCATTGCACTAACCGGCTTACACTGGTGAGAAGCGGGTGTGCTAACCATTGTGCTAACCGGCTTACACTGGTGAGAAGTGAGTGTGCTAACCATTGCACTAACCGGCTTACACTGGTGAGAAGCGGGTGTGCTAACCATTGCGCTAACCGGCTTACACTGGTGAGAAGTGAGTGTGCTAACCATTGCACTAACCGGCTTACACTGGTGAGAAGTGGGTGTGCTAACCACTGCGCTAACCGGCTTACACTGGTGAGAAGTGAGTGTGCTAACCACTGCACTAACTGGCTTACACTGGTGAGAAGTGGGTGTGCTAACCATTGCACTAACCGGGTTACACTGGTGAGAAGCGAGCATGCTAACCATTGCGCTAACCGGGTTACACTGGTGAGAGGCGGGCGTGCTAACCATTGCGCTAACCGGGTTACACTGGTGAGAAGCGGGCGTGCTAACCACTGCACTAACCGGGTTACACTGGTGAGAAGCGAGCATGCTAACCACTGCACTAACCGGGTTACACTGGTGAGAAGCGGGCGTGCTAACCACTGCACTAACCGGGTTACACTGGTGAGAAGCGAGCATGCTAACCACTGCACTAACCGGGTTACACTGGTGAGAAGCGAGCATGCTAACCATTGCGCTAACCGGGTTACACTGGTGAGAAGCGGGCATGCTAACCACTGCACTAACCGGGTTACACTGGTGAGAAGTGAGTGTGCTAACCATTGCACTAACCGGGTTACACTGGTGAGAAGTGAGTGTGCTAACCATTGCACTAACCGGGTTACACTGGTGAGAAGCGGGTGTGCTAACCACTGCACTAACTGGGTTACACTGGTGAGAAGTGAGTGTGCTAACCACTGCGCTAACTGGGCTACACTGGTGAGAAGTGAGTGTGCTAACCATTGCACTAACAGGGTTACACTGGTGAGAAGTGAGTGTGCTAACCATTGCACTAACCGGCTTACACTGGTGAGAAGCGAGCGTGCTAACCACTGCGCTAACCGGCTTACACTGGTGAGAAGTGGGTGTGCTAACCACTGCACTAACCGGGTTACACTGGTGAGAAGTGAGTGTGCTAACCACTGCGCTAACCGGGTTACACAGGTGAGAAGCGGGCGTGCTAACCACTGCGCTAACCGGGTTACACTGGTGAGAAGCGGGCGTGCTAACCATTGAGCTAATTGGACAATATTACTGTAATTTGTTATTGATTCAGTTATGATTTATTTCTTACTAACTGATATTGCAGGGTTAATGTATGTCATATTGGAAATGGTGTCAAGAGGTGCTTCTATGATGGTAAGTGTTAAATCTGAAATAAAACATTGCTTAGCAACTCTAAAAATTAACACCAACTACTTTTAGAGCGAATATCGTGCTAAATCTGTCAAGAAATGTAAAGGTCATAGTCATGGGTTCTTACCTTGATACAAAGGTCATTGTGAATTCCAACAGGCAACACGAATACAAATTGTTATATGTTATGTTATATTTCGGGTTTTACGCATGCATTATCACCATTTTGGGCTATATCGCCGGCAGGCAGTTTACTTAACAACACCTTTCCTGGGCAGGCTCCAGCGGTTAACCAGTACTTGGGTGCACCAACCTCCGTAAGAAACTGCCAACATTTTCATATAAATGAGACACAACCTGAGCGGGGCTCGAACCCGTGACCATCAGTGATGATAGGTTACAGTGGTATACAAGTCAGCGACCTTAACCACTCGACCACGGAGGCGGACCCAGGTACAAATTGAAACAAGAAATATCACAGTAGGTGATGAATCCCCCCCCGAAATGTGACCTTGACCTTGAAGCTACTAATCTGGGTCATGTGTACGATACATCACCTCTCTACGACAAACATTTGTGGCACATTAGTTTTGAAATCCCTCCATAGACGTAGAAGTTATTGACTGGGACGGACACACGTCTAGATGCACATATTGACTGGGACGGACACACATCTAGATGCACATATTGACTGGGACGGACACACATCTAGATGCACATATTGACTGGGACGGACACACATCTAGATGCACATATTGACTGGGACGGACACACATCTAGATGCACATATTGACTGGGACGGACACACATCTAGATGCACATATTGACTGGGACGGACACACATCTAGATGCACATATTGACTGGGACGGACACACATCTAGATGCACATATTGACTGGGACGGACACACATCTAGATGCACATATTGACTGGGACGGACACACATCTAGATGCACATATTGACTGGGACGGACACACATCTAGATGCACATATTGACTGGGACGGACACACATCTAGATGCACATATTGACTGGGACGGACACACATCTAGATGCACATATTGACTGGGACGGACACACATCTAGATGCACATATTGACTGGGACGGACACACATCTAGATGCACATATTGACTGGGACGGACACACATCTAGATGCACATATTGACTGGGACGGACACACGTCTATATGCACATATTGACTGGGACGGACACACATCTAGATGCACATATTGACTGGGACGGACACACATC
>CM026403.1:55336402-55418266 GCA_014843695.1 Archivesica marissinica
GTATATATTCCATCAAACAATCAAGGTGCTATATACATGTATATATTCCGTCAAACAATCAAAGTGTTATATACATGTATATATTCCGTCAAACAATCAAGGTGCTTATATACATGTATATATTCCATCAAACAATCAAAGTGCTATATACATGTATATATTCCGTCAAACAATCAAGGTGTTATATACATGTATATATTCCGTCAAACAATCAAGGTGTTATATACATGTATATATTCCGTCAAACAATCAAGGTGTTATATACATGTATATATTCCGTCAAACAATCAAGGTGTTATATACATGTATATATTCCGTCAAACAATCAAGGGTTATATACATGTATATATTCCATCAAACAATCAAGGTTATATACATGTATATATTCCGTCAAACAATCAAGGTGCTATATACATGTATATATTCCGTCAAACAATCAAAGTGTTATATACATGTATATATTCCGTCAAACAATCAAGGTGCTATATATACATGTATATATTCCGTCAAACAATCAAGGTGTTATATACATGTATATATTCCGTCAAACAATCAAGGTGCTATATACATGTATATATTCCGTCAAACAATCAAGGTGCTATATACATGTATATATTCCGTCAAACAATCAGTGTTATATACATGTATATATTCCGTCAAACAATCAGTGTTATATACATGTATATATTCCGTCAAACAATCAAGGTGTTATATACATGTATATATTCCGTCAAACAATCAAGGTGTTATATACATGTATATATTCCGTCAAACAATCAAGGTGTTATATACATTCCGTCAAACAATCAAGGTGCTATATATACATGTATATATTCCGTCAAACAATCAAGGTGCTATATATATATTCCGTCAAACAATCAAGGTGTTATATACATGTATATATTCCATCAAACAATCAAGGTGCTATATACATGTATATATTCCATCAAACAATCAAAGTGTTATATACATGTATATATTCCGTCAAACAATCAAGGTGCTTATATACATGTATATATTCCGTCAAACAATCAAAGTGTTATATACATGTATATATTCCGTCAAACAATCAAGGTGCTATATACATGTATATATTCCGTCAAACAATCAAGGTGCTATATACATGTATATATTCCATCAAACAATCAGTGTTATATACATGTATATATTCCGTCAAACAATCAGTGCTATATACATGTATATATTCCATCAAACAATCAGTGTTATATACATGTATATATTCCGTCAAACAATCAAGGTGCTATATACATGTATATATTCCGTCAAACAATCAAGGTGCTTATATACATGTATATATTCCGTCAAACAATCAAGGTGCTATATACATGTATATATTCCGTCAAACAATCAAGGTGTTATATACATGTATATATTCCGTCAAACAATCAAGGTGCTATATACATGTATATATTCCGTCAAACAATCAAGGTGCTATATACATGTATATATTCCGTCAAACAATCAAGGTGTTATATACATATATATTCCGTCAAACAATCAAGGTGTTATATACATGTATATATTCCGTCAAACAATCAAGGTGCTATATACATGTATATATTCCGTCAAACAATCAAAGTGTTATATACATTCCGTCAAACAATCAAGGTACTATATACATGTATATATTCCGTCAAACAATCAAGGTACTATATACATGTATATATTCCGTCAAACAATCAAGGTGCTTATATACATGTATATATTCCGTCAAACAATCAAGGTGCTATATATACATGTATATATTCCGTCAAACAATCAAGGTACTATATACATGTATATATTCCGTCAAACAATCAAGGTGCTATATATACATGTATATATTCCATCAAACAATCAAAGTGCTATATACATGTATATATTCCGTCAAACAATCAAGGTGTTATATACATGTATATATTCCATCAAACAATCAAGGTGCTATATACATGTATATATTCCATCAAACAATCAAAGTGTTATATACATGTATATATTCCATCAAACAATCAAGGTGCTATATACATGTATATATTCTGTCAAACAATCGAGGTGCTATATACATGTATATATTCCGTCAAACAATCAGTGTTATATACATGTATATATTCCGTCAAACAATCAAGGTGTTATATACATGTATATATTCCGTCAAACAATCAAGGTGTTATATACATGTATATATTCCGTCAAACAATCAAGGTGTTATATACATTCCGTCAAACAATCAAGGTGCTATATATACATGTATATATTCCGTCAAACAATCAAGGTGCTATATATATATTCCATCAAACAATCAAGGTGTTATATACATGTATATATTCCATCAAACAATCAAGGTGCTATATACATGTATATATTCCGTCAAACAATCAAGGTGCTATATACATGTATATATTCCGTCAAACAATCAAGGTGTTATATACATGTATATATTCCGTCAAACAATCAAGGTGCTATATATACATGTATATATTCCATCAAACAATCAAGGTGCTATATACATGTATATATTCCGTCAAACAATCAAGGTGTTATATACATGTATATATTCCGTCAAACAATCAAAGTGTTATATACATGTATATATTCCGTCAAACAATCAAGGTGCTATATACATGTATATATTCCATCAAACAATCAAGGTGTTATATACATGTATATATTCCGTCAAACAATCAAGGTGTTATATACATGTATATATTCCGTCAAACAATCAAAGTGTTATATACATGTATATATTCCGTCAAACAATCGAGGTGCTATATACATGTATATATTCCGTCAAACAATCAAGGTGTTATATACATGTATACATTCCGACAAACAATCAAGGTACTATATACATGTATATATTCCATCAAACAATCAGTGTTATATACATGTATATATTCCGTCAAACAATCAAGGTGTTATATACATGTATATATTCCGTCAAACAATCAAAGTGCTATATATACATGTATATATTCCGTCAAACAATCAAGGTGCTATATATACATGTATATATTCCGTCAAACAATCAAGGTGCTATATATACATGTATATATTCCATCAAACAATCAAGGTGCTATATACATGTATATACATCAAAGTGTTATATACATGTATATATTCCATCAAACAATCAAGGTGCTATATACATGTATATATTCTGTCAAACAATCGAGGTGCTATATACATGTATATATTCCGTCAAACAATCAGTGTTATATACATGTATATATTCCGTCAAACAATCAAGGTGTTATATACATGTATATATTCCGTCAAACAATCAAGGTGTTATATACATGTATATATTCCGTCAAACAATCAAGGTGTTATATACATTCCGTCAAACAATCAAGGTGCTATATATACATGTATATATTCCGTCAAACAATCAAGGTGCTATATATACTATATATTCCATCAAACAATCAAGGTGTTATATACATGTATATATTCCATCAAACAATCAAGGTGCTATATACATGTATATATTCCATCAAACAATCAAGGTGCTATATACATGTATATATTCCGTCAAACAATCAAAGTGTTATATACATGTATATATTCCGTCAAACAATCAAGGTGCTATATATACATGTATATATTCCATCAAACAATCAAGGTGCTATATACATGTATATATTCCGTCAAACAATCAAGGTGTTATATACATGTATATATTCCGTCAAACAATCAAAGTGTTATATACATGTATATATTCCGTCAAACAATCAAGGTGCTATATACATGTATATATTCCATCAAACAATCAAGGTGTTATATACATGTATATATTCCGTCAAACAATCAAGGTGTTATATACATGTATATATTCCGTCAAACAATCAAAGTGTTATATACATGTATATATTCCGTCAAACAATCGAGGTGCTATATACATGTATATATTCCGTCAAACAATCAAGGTGCTATATACATGTATATATTCCATCAAACAATCAGTGTTATATACATGTATATATTCCGTCAAACAATCAAGGTGTTATATACATGTATATATTCCGTCAAACAATCAAAGTGCTATATATACATGTATATATTCCGTCAAACAATCAAGGTGCTATATATACATGTATATATTCCGTCAAACAATCAAAGTGTTATATACATGTATATATTCCGTCAAACAATCAAGGTGTTATATACATTCCGTCAAACAATCAAGGTGCTATATATATACATGTATATATTCCGTCAAACAATCAAGGTGCTATATTCCATCAAACAATCAAGGTGTTATATACATGTATATATTCCATCAAACAATCAAGGTGCTATATACATGTATATATTCCGTCAAACAATCAAAGTGTTATATACATGTATATATTCCGTCAAACAATCAAGGTGTTATATACATGTATATATTCCGTCAAACAATCAAGGTGTTATATACATTCCGTCAAACAATCAAGGTGCTATATATACATGTATATATTCCGTCAAACAATCATGGTGCTATATATATATTCCATAAAACAATCAAGGTGTTATATACATGTATATATTCCATCAAACAATCAAGGTGCTATATACATGTATATATTCCGTCAAACAATCAAAGTGTTATATACATGTATATATTCCGTCAAACAATCAAGGTGCTATATATACATGTATATATTCCATCAAACAATCAAAGTGCTATATACATGTATATATTCCGTCAAACAATCAAGGTGTTATATACATGTATATATTCCATCAAACAATCAAGGTGTTATATACATGTATATATTCCGTCAAACAATCAAAGTGTTATATACATGTATATATTCCGTCAAACAATCAAGGTGTTATATACATGTATATATTCCGTCAAACAATCAAAGTGTTATATACATGTATATATTCCATCAAACAATCAAGGTACTATATACATGTATATATTCCATCAAACAATCAAGGTACTATATACATATATATATTCCATCAAACAATCAAAGTGTTATATACATGTATATATTCCGTCAAACAATCAAGGTGCTATATATACATGTATATATTCCGTCAAACAATCAAAGTGTTATATACATGTATATATTCCGTCAAACAATCAAGGTGCTATATACATGTATATATTCTGTCAAACAATCAAGGTGCTATATACATGTATATATTCCATCAAACAATCAGTGTTATATACATGTATATATTCCGTCAAACAATCAGTGTTATATACATGTATATATTCCATCAAACAATCAGTGTTATATACATGTATATATTCCGTCAAACAATCAGTGTTATATACATGTATATATTCCGTCAAACAATCAAGGTGCTATATATACATGTATATATTCCATCAAACAATCAAGGTGCTATATACATGTATATATTCCATCAAACAATCAAAGTGTTATATACATGTATATATTCCATCAAACAATCAAGGTGCTATATACATGTATATATTCTGTCAAACAATCGAGGTGCTATATACATGTATATATTCCGTCAAACAATCAGTGTTATATACATGTATATATTCCGTCAAACAATCAAGGTGTTATATACATGTATATATTCCGTCAAACAATCAAGGTGTTATATACATGTATATATTCCGTCAAACAATCAAGGTGTTATATACATTCTGTCAAACAATCAAGGTGCTATATATACATGTATATATTCCGTCAAACAATCAAGGTGCTATATATATATTCCATCAAACAATCAAGGTGTTATATACATGTATATATTCCATCAAACAATCAAGGTGCTATATACATGTATATATTCCATCAAACAATCAAAGTGTTATATACATGTATATATTCCGTCAAACAATCAAGGTGCTATATATACATGTATATATTCCGTCAAACAATCAAAGTGTTATATACATGTATATATTCCGTCAAACAATCAAGGTGCTATATACATGTATATATTCTGTCAAACAATCAAGGTGCTATATACATGTATATATTCCATCAAACAATCAGTGTTATATACATGTATATATTCCGTCAAACAATCAGTGTTATATACATGTATATATTCCATCAAACAATCAGTGTTATATACATGTATATATTCCGTCAAACAATCAGTGTTATATACATGTATATATTCCGTCAAACAATCAAGGTGCTATATATACATGTATATATTCCATCAAACAATCAAGGTGCTATATACATGTATATATTCCATCAAACAATCAAAGTGTTATATACATGTATATATTCCATCAAACAATCAAGGTGCTATATACATGTATATATTCTGTCAAACAATCGAGGTGCTATATACATGTATATATTCCGTCAAACAATCAGTGTTATATACATGTATATATTCCGTCAAACAATCAAGGTGTTATATACATGTATATATTCCGTCAAACAATCAAGGTGTTATATACATTCCGTCAAACAATCAAGGTGCTATATATACATGTATATATTCCGTCAAACAATCAAGGTGCTATATATATATTCCATCAAACAATCAAGGTGTTATATACATGTATATATTCCATCAAACAATCAAGGTGCTATATACATGTATATATTCCGTCAAACAATCAAGGTGCTATATACATGTATATATTCCATCAAACAATCAAGGTGCTATATACATGTATATATTCCGTCAAACAATCAAGGTGCTATATACATGTATATATTCCGTCAAACAATCAAGGTGCTATATATACATGTATATATTCCATCAAACAATCAAGGTGCTATATACATGTATATATTCCGTCAAACAATCAAGGTGTTATATACATGTATATATTCCGTCAAACAATCAAAGTGTTATATACATGTATATATTCCGTCAAACAATCAAGGTGCTATATACATGTATATATTCCATCAAACAATCAAGGTGTTATATACATGTATATATTCCGTCAAACAATCAAGGTGTTATATACATGTATATATTCCGTCAAACAATCAAAGTGTTATATACATGTATATATTCCGTCAAACAATCGAGGTGCTATATACATGTATATATTCCGTCAAACAATCAAGGTGTTATATACATGTATACATTCCGACAAACAATCAAGGTACTATATACATGTATATATTCCATCAAACAATCAGTGTTATATACATGTATATATTCCGTCAAACAATCAAGGTGTTATATACATGTATATATTCCGTCAAACAATCAAAGTGCTATATATACATGTATATATTCCGTCAAACAATCAAGGTGCTATATATACATGTATATATTCCGTCAAACAATCAAGGTGCTATATATACATGTATATATTCCATCAAACAATCAAGGTGCTATATACATGTATATATTCCATCAAACAATCAAAGTGTTATATACATGTATATATTCCATCAAACAATCAAGGTGCTATATACATGTATATATTCTGTCAAACAATCGAGGTGCTATATACATGTATATATTCCGTCAAACAATCAGTGTTATATACATGTATATATTCCGTCAAACAATCAAGGTGTTATATACATGTATATATTCCGTCAAACAATCAAGGTGTTATATACATGTATATATTCCGTCAAACAATCAAGGTGTTATATACATTCCGTCAAACAATCAAGGTGCTATATATACATGTATATATTCCGTCAAACAATCAAGGTGCTATATATATATTCCATCAAACAATCAAGGTGTTATATACATGTATATATTCCATCAAACAATCAAGGTGCTATATACATGTATATATTCCATCAAACAATCAAGGTGCTATATACATGTATATATTCCGTCAAACAATCAAAGTGTTATATACATGTATATATTCCGTCAAACAATCAAGGTGCTATATATACATGTATATATTCCATCAAACAATCAAGGTGCTATATACATGTATATATTCCGTCAAACAATCAAGGTGTTATATACATGTATATATTCCGTCAAACAATCAAAGTGTTATATACATGTATATATTCCGTCAAACAATCAAGGTGCTATATACATGTATATATTCCATCAAACAATCAAGGTGTTATATACATGTATATATTCCGTCAAACAATCAAGGTGTTATATACATGTATATATTCCGTCAAACAATCAAAGTGTTATATACATGTATATATTCCGTCAAACAATCGAGGTGCTATATACATGTATATATTCCGTCAAACAATCAAGGTGCTATATACATGTATATATTCCGTCAAACAATCGAGGTGCTATATACATGTATATATTCCGTCAAACAATCAAGGTGTTATATACATGTATACATTCCGACAAACAATCAAGGTACTATATACATGTATATATTCCATCAAACAATCAGTGTTATATACATGTATATATTCCGTCAAACAATCAAGGTGTTATATACATGTATATATTCCGTCAAACAATCAAAGTGCTATATATACATGTATATATTCCGTCAAACAATCAAGGTGCTATATATACATGTATATATTCCGTCAAACAATCAAAGTGTTATATACATGTATATATTCCGTCAAACAATCAAAGTGCTATATATACATGTATATATTCCGTCAAACAATCAAGGTGCTATATACATATTCCATCAAACAATCAAGGTGTTATATACATGTATATATTCCGTCAAACAATCAAGGTGCTATATACATGTATATATTCCGTCAAACAATCAAAGTGTTATATACATTCCGTCAAACAATCAAGGTACTATATACATGTATATATTCCGTCAAACAATCAAGGTGTTATATACATGTATATATTCCGTCAAACAATCAAGGTACTATATACATGTATATATTCCGTCAAACAATCAAGGTGCTATATACATGTATATATTCCGTCAAACAATCAAGGTGCTATATATACATGTATATATTCCGTCAAACAATCAAAGTGTTATATACATGTATATATTCCGTCAAACAATCAAAGTGCTATATATACATGTATATATTCCGTCAAACAATCAAGGTGCTATATACATATTCCATCAAACAATCAAGGTGTTATATACATGTATATATTCCGTCAAACAATCAAGGTATATACATGTATATATTCCGTCAAACAATCAAGTGTATATACGTTATATACATGTATATATTCCGTCAAACAATCAAGGTGCTATATACATGTATATATTCCGTCAAACAATCAAGGTGCTATATACATGTATATATTCCGTCAAACAATCAAGGTGCTATATACATGTATATATTCCGTCAAACAATCAAGGTGCTATATACATGTATATATTCCGTCAAACAATCAAGGTGCTATATATACATGTATATATTCCGTCAAACAATCAAGGTGTATATACATGTATATATTCCGTCAAACAATCAAGGTGCTATATACATGTATATATTCCGTCAAACAATCAAGGTGCTTATATACATGTATATATTCCGTCAAACAATCAAGGTGCTATATACATGTATAATTCCCAAACAATCAATATATATTCCGTCAAACAATCAAGGTGTTATATACATGTATATATTCCGTCAAACAATCAAGGTGTTATATACATGTATATATTCCGTCAAACAATCAAGGTGTTATATACATGTATATATTCCATCAAACAATCAAGGTGCTATATACATGTATATATTCCGTCAAACAATCAAGGTGCTATATACATGTATATATTCCATCAAACAATCAAGGTGTTATATACATGTATATATTCCGTCAAACAATCAAGGTGCTTATATACATGTATATATTCCGTCAAACAATCAAGGTGTTATATACATGTATATATTCCGTCAAACAATCAAGGTGTTATATACATGTATATATTCCGTCAAACAATCAAGGTGATATAATTCCTCAAACAACAGTGTATATACATGTATATATTCCGTCAAACAATCAAGGTGTTATATACATGTATATATTCCGTCAAACAATCAAGGTGCTATATACATGTATATATTCCGTCAAACAATCAAAGTGTTATATACATGTATATATTCCGTCAAACAATCAAGGTGCTATATATACATGTATATATTCCATCAAACAATCAAGGTGCTATATACATGTATATATTCCGTCAAACAATCAAGGTGTTATATACATGTATATATTCCATCAAACAATCAAGGTGTTATATACATGTATATATTCCGTCAAACAATCAAAGTGTTATATACATGTATATATTCCGTCAAACAATCAAGGTGTTATATACATGTATATATTCCGTCAAACAATCAAAGTGTTATATACATGTATATATTCCGTCAAACAATCAAGGTGTTATATACATGTATATATTCCGTCAAACAATCAAGGTGTTATATACATGTATATATTCCGTCAAACAATCAAGGTGTTATATACATGTATATATTCCGTCAAACAATCAAAGTGTTATATACATGTATATATTCCGTCAAACAATCAAGGTGTTATATACATGTATATATTCCGTCAAACAATCAAAGTGTTATATACATGTATATATTCCGTCAAACAATCAAGGTCTATATACATGTATATATTCCATCAAACAATCAAAGTGTTATATACATGTATATATTCCGTCAAACAATCAAGGTGCTTATATACATGTATATATTCCGTCAAACAATCAAAGTGTTATATACATGTATATATTCCGTCAAACAATCAAGGTGCTATATACATGTATATATTCTGTCAAACAATCAAGGTGCTATATACATGTATATATTCCATCAAACAATCAGTGTTATATACATGTATATATTCCGTCAAACAATCAGTGTTATATACATGTATATATTCCATCAAACAATCAGTGTTATATACATGTATATATTCCGTCAAACAATCAGTGTTATATACATGTATATATTCCGTCAAACAATCAAGGTGCTATATATACATGTATATATTCCATCAAACAATCAAAATGTTATATACATGTATATATTCCATCAAACAATCAAGGTGCTATATACATGTATATATTCCGTCAAACAATCAAGGTGCTATATATACATGTATATATTCCGTCAAACAATCAAGGTACTATATACATGTATATATTCCGTCAAACAATCAAGGTGCTATATTCCGTCAAACAATCAAGGTGCTATATACATGTATATATTCCGTCAAACAATCAAAGTGTTATATACATGTATACATTCCGTCAAACAATCAAGGTACTATATACATGTATATATTCCGTCAAACAATCAAGGTACTATATACATGTATATATTCCGTCAAACAATCAAGGTGCTATATTCCGTCAAACAATCAAGGTGCTATATACATGTATATATTCCGTCAAACAATCAAAGTGTTATATACATTCCGTCAAACAATCAAGGTACTATATACATGTATATATTCCGTCAAACAATCAAGGTGCTATATACATGTATATATTCCGTCAAACAATCAGTGTTATATACATGTATATATTCCGTCAAACAATCAGTGTTATATACATGTATATATTCTGTCAAACAGTTGAGGTGCTATATACATGTATATATTCCGTCAAACAATCAGTGTTATATACATGTATATATTCCGTCAAACAATCAAGGTGCTATATATACATGTATATATTCCATCAAACAATCAAAATGTTATATACATGTATATATTCCATCAAACAATCAAGGTGCTATATACATGTATATATTCCGTCAAACAATCAAGGTGCTATATATACATGTATATATTCCGTCAAACAATCAAGGTACTATATACATGTATATATTCCGTCAAACAATCAAGGTGCTATATTCCGTCAAACAATCAAGGTGCTATATACATGTATATATTCCGTCAAACAATCAAAGTGTTATATACATGTATACATTCCGTCAAACAATCAAGGTACTATATACATGTATATATTCCGTCAAACAATCAAGGTACTATATACATGTATATATTCCGTCAAACAATCAAGGTGCTATATTCCGTCAAACAATCAAGGTGCTATATACATGTATATATTCCGTCAAACAATCAAAGTGTTATATACATTCCGTCAAACAATCAAGGTACTATATACATGTATATATTCCGTCAAACAATCAAGGTGCTATATACATGTATATATTCCGTCAAACAATCAGTGTTATATACATGTATATATTCCGTCAAACAATCAGTGTTATATACATGTATATATTCTGTCAAACAGTTGAGGTGCTATATACATGTATATATTCCGTCAAACAATCAGTGTTATATACATGTATACATTCCGTCAAACAATCAAGGTGCTATATACATGTATATATTCCGTCAAACAATCAAGGTACTATATACATGTATATATTCCGTCAAACAATCAAGGTGCTATACAGTCAATCTAATTGATCACATGCGGAAACGTAGCTCTAGATCATGAAAATAAAACACATAGATACGGGATAGTACAGAGTGACCCCTGAACTGACCCTGTATTTTTTTATGCTTGTAGCCTTAGTAATGGTTGGACTAAGCTATCAAATGGTAAAATCCATCTACGTTAACGAATATAAGTTGCGGGATATATTCTAATATATGTTGGTGCCTAATCTATGACCGGGCTGAGCATTAAAATAGTAATATATGTTTGTGCCTAATCTATGACTGGACTGAGCATTAAAATAGTAATATATGTTGGTGCCTAATCTATGACCGGACTGAGCATTAAAATAGTAATATATGTTGGTGCCTAATCTATGACCGGACTGAGCATTAAAATAGTAATATATGTTGGTGCCTAATCTATGACCGGGCTGAGCATTAAAATAATAATATATGTTGGTGCCTAATCTATGACCAGACTGAGCATTAAAATAGTATTACTACTGCACACAAAATAACCAACTTAGTCTAGAAGGTACGAACGAGTCTTAGTATGTTCGCCCACATGGTTCTGCGGTGGCGAGGGTAACACGTCTTAGTACGCTCGCCCACATGGTTCTCCGGTGGCGAGGGTAAACAAGTCTTAGTACGCTCGCCCACATGGTTCTCCGGTGGCGAGGGTAAACAAGTCTTAGTACGCTCGCCCACATGGTTCTCCGGTGGCGAGGGTAAACAAGTCTTAGTACGCTCACCCATATGGTTCTCCGGTGGCGAGGGTAAACAAGCTCAATCAGCATCATCGACAATTCAAGGGGGCTAATTATCACAAACAAGCCTGGTAGTTTCTGTTTATTTCCGCGTCCAAATTTAGATAATTTCATTGGATAACCGTAAAACCCATGCTAATGGGGGATCCGTGTACTCTGTGTAACTGCAAATTAAGCGTACTCGCTTCTCACCAATGCAACCCTGGTTCGATCCTCGGAACGGGAAGAATGTGAGATGGTACGGTGGTCGCCAGATCAGACAGGTGGGTTTTCTCCGGGTAACACATATACGCTTTCATTCGCGCCGAGAGTGATTAATATAAGTTGTTAATTAAGTTTAAATTAACTGCAAATACATCAGCACTGTTAAAATGCTAAATCATCTACTAGTGACCTAGTAACCTTGTCCACGGAAGATCCCCCCGTCTCCTTTACTTGTTTAACATACAAAATATAGACCCATGTCATGATGCCACCTAATTTCACAAAGGCAGGGTTCCCTCTGTCTGAATGTTTGTCTGCGCCACTTCTGTCGCCAATTGAAAAACACTGGAGCCAACAAAGAGCCATATAGTTCACAAATAAATATTTGAAGCCATGTATTTGGAAAAAACGTTGCGCCAAATATTTTCGCCAATTAACAAAATTTAGCTCCAATATTTATTTTTTGTCACAATTGGCGCCTTTGGCGACCGACAGCGGGAACCCTGAAAGGTACTGTCCATGACTGACTTGAATATCTTCTAGATATACATATGAATGTAAAGCACTAGATTTCAATATTTTTTCTTTACCGTCCAAGGCCTTTGTTCCATGCGTTGTTTTGCTAGCGATGTCATTGACTTTTTAGGTGGTACTAATGATTCAGACAAACCGCCACGTTTTTTTCGCTTGTCTCCAACATTAAACTTATCATCCTCATCATTATCAACAGCCTCCATGTGTCGCTGCTGTTGCGTGTAGTGTGTACGTTGCTGGTGTGTGGACATATGTTTTGGTCCAGAGTGTGATCTTTGAACAGTTCCCATGAATCCTTGCTGCTGTTTTGGTGGTGGTGGAAGCTGTGGATACTTGGGGTTTCTATGCCTTCCTGCTGTTTCTGATTTGTCCTGCACACTGTCATCTTGTTTACCAATATATCTTAACGATAAATTTGTATCTATATCATGAGAGAACTTACAATTCTTTCCAAAGCGACAGGCTCCACGCTTAAAAGCTTTACAGATTTTGCCTTTCTTTCCTGTTAATAGCTGTGCTTCCGTCATTTTCACATGTTTTTCTAAAATAGACTGCTTCGCCATTTCTGCTGTTTCAAAAGGATTAGCGAACACCGAACCTGGTCCGTCTGCTGCTTTGCTGACTGTTGAACTTGATACATCTCCGAGATCAGGTTTCGGTAGTTTTTCACCGAGTGGATTTGGTAATTTCTCTTGTATTACTTTATTAACATTATCATCTTCATCTTCTGAACTGATATCTTCATCTTTGGAGATCAGGTAATTTCGTCCATGTGTGCTCGCCGACTTGTCACACTGCCTGAAAAATATACCATGACAAGCTTAATGATCGTTAAATGATCTATATAGACAATTAGTGATATTTATATATAGGTATATAAATAAAATTTGTATATAATTTTTATATTACTGGTTTTTTGTGTGGGTTGTTCAAGATATTAACTCAAAATATACACTTTTGCCACAAATGACTAAACCAGTCATTGATCCCTTTTAGCTTAAATTTAATTCACTCGGTGAAAAACTACCGTAACCTAGAAGTTGTGAGTCGGATCCCACCAGAATAACAGTTCCCCAGTCAAGGCACTTAAATTCCACAATGCGTACATGTGTCCCATTGAAAAATAGAAAGATTTACAGGTCTATTACATTACATATATTAGGCCCAAAAACAATCTGTGATTTTAACTGTTTCCCGATCGACCCGTTTTTTATCCCCCAATCTTTTATTCCACGACCCTGCTTTTTTAAATGAAATTTCTATATAAAAACACAAAATAGGCCTACTATTTTTCACATTATTCTGTGCCCGAAAAAAACCCCAAAAATAACCAACCAACTTCCCTATTTTATATGTGCATGAAACAGTTTTTTTGGCCTTACTAGCAATTACAGATGGGACAGCTGTATCAAAGACACTTGCTGGAACATAGGGTAGTAAAAATTCCGACAGTGGACAGCATTAATAGCCAGTAGATGGGGTCACAAGAAGCAAGAGGTGAAATACAGAACTATTTTCGCAATCACTGGTGCTGAAAAAATAATTTATTATAAATAATTGTTATTATTATAGTTTTATAAAAGACTCCATATTTATAAACCAGTTCCCAATTCTCCAACCTCTGCAAGGTGAGAACACAAATCATCAATTTATCATTTGTTCCTGATATGCAGTTCGCAGTCCTGATGATAGCGGTGAAAGGGGCTAGACCACTCTAATATGGCGTCCCAATATATTATGTGTGGCGTCCGTGGTCTAATCTAACTCATTTGTAAGGTCAACTTGGAAGAAAAAGCAACATCAATTATTTTGTCACAGTATATTTCAATGATGTCTCCCAACACACGATGTGTGGCATCCGTGGTCCAGTGTCGGATTTGGAATCAACCGGTCCTGGGTACGATACTCGGACAGGCCACGTATGTAGTGTCATTGAGCAAGGCACCTCACACATATTGCTTAGTACTGGTTAATCACTTAGGTCGGTAAGCCTGCCCAGAAAAACATGTCTATGTCCCCCGAGAGGGGTTTGACCGTATTGGAACATACATACGTCTGTGGTCCAGCGTCGGATTTAGAATCGAACAGTCATGTGTTCGATACTCGGTCAGGCAATGTATGTAGTATCATTGAGCAAGGCACCATTATTACTGGCTAACCGCTTGGTCGCTAAGCCTGTCCAAGGAAAACAATACACATGTCTAGGTCCATGCAAAGGGGTTGACATTAACACTCGACAATGGTGGCTGTCAATTATCAGAACATCTCTACAGTTACTATGCAACCAGTGCTCAATAAAATGCCACATGACAAAATGTACACAAAATAGAATCAGGTTCTTCTTCTAGATCTAGAAGAGTATATCCGATTATTGTACATATCTGAATCAATTAAACTTGGGTTTGCGAATAATGAGGCATTCACTACAACAGCAAATGTTCAATAATCGCCACATGCAAATGTATTATATGTTAGAAAAATGGTACATAAACAATGCAATAAACAACTGACACTTTGAATACATCTGTGTTGGCGTCATTCACGTCTGAATCGCTGTCAGTGCCATAATCTGCAACAAGAGAAGACATTTTCCGGTGCGACAAATGAAGCGGAAAAATTGTAACGGTGTTTCTGATTGGTCAACTCAGCCGGCAACCACTTGCCACATGTTTTAAAGTTTATTTAGGCAAACAGACCAAAATACGAAATATAAGCTTTGAACATGTTTGGGGAATGGCAATACTTTATTTTTTCTAGTGCTTAAGATTGTTAGTTCAATATCTAGAACATATATTTGTTCAAAATACTGATCATTCTTCGATCAGCTGACGGAAGTAGGCGGCGCGAAAATGACATCATCAAGTACGAAAGGATTGGTTCAAATCCATAATAATATTTTACAAACTGACCACATATTCGTTTGCAATTTTTAATGTAAAACTTTAACAGAAATATTTGTTTTATTGTATTATATTTCTCTCCATCACTAATTTCCGGAATTAAGTATCACTGTGGGACATGAATAGATCGATTTTCCACTTGTCTGTTCGGCGATGACTAATCCATCCTTTCGATCTTTGACAACTGGCTCAGTTTGACAGCTCATTCAGCAGGAAGATGTCTGGAAAAGTCAGACAAAAAACGTCTGCAAATGCAGCCGATTCATCGACACAAAGTATAAATGAGAAAATTTTGAAGGAGTGTCATGGTTTATACACCGATCCGGACAGTGGTGAGTGATTTTTAGAGACTGATATTTGTTTAAACAGCCTGTGAAATATGGCTCTACATACGCAATTGCTGTAGTCTGTAGAACCTGTCAAAATTTCTGATGACTTTGCGATCTTTGATTTCCTAGTTTCGAGACGCACCCTAAACCGACAGTGGTTGTCATTAAGTTACCTTTGTGATTAAAATTAAATACGGGTTGTCTTGTTGAGAAATACTTTACATGACTAGATTTGGTGACCGGATAAAGACCCAGCGATCTAAAAATAGCTCGTCTGCTCGTCTATAAGTACTGACTGACTACATGTATCGCACGAATGATCACCGAACAGCTGATTGGAGGTCAAGAGTTGCACATTCCAGCATTGTTGAAAGAAGACAAAATACATCTTTCACAAAGGTAATAAAAGTAATTAATATCTGATTACAGTTGCTTTAATAGTTAGGTAACTATTGGGTGTGTATTGCTTCAACTTGGGAAGTGTCCTGGATTTTGGACTCTACTTTGTGTATCCATCTGGAACTACCACTGACATCACAAAATGTACTTGAATAACCTCTAATTTCATACAAATAAGGATAGTTTTTGTGTGTAAAAATTTATTAATCTTTTTTTATCCCAACTTAGCTATGTATGAGAGAAATCGCATCTTTTGACTTACCATTAGTTTAAACATATTTAGTTTATACACATTTATTTAGATTGATTGCGAAACAAGTTATTACAACTTATATTAATCACTCTTGAGATCATATTCTTGGTGGAATCCATCGCCACTAGGGAGAGAAAAGAGGCAAAGTGAAATTTAAATGCTTGCTTAAGGGCACATCGTAAAGGTTCCAGCGGGGCTCGAACTCCTGGCATTTCGAACCTGAAGCTAATGCGCTTCCAGAGTCGCAATAAACATATTTATTTTCTACCATGTACACGAGAGGGATCGTATCTTTCGATTAACAATTAAGTTCAACATATTATTTATTTTATATCGTGTACATGATTATTTACAACAATTGTATTAAACAATTTCATTCTGGATACATTTAAAGGCTTTTGCAAACAACACAGATTCAGATCAGCCACAGCATGACGCTGCATGCTGATCATGATCTATGTTGTTTGCTACATAGCCAAGTGTCTTAGCATCTGAATAGCAAACAGCATAGAGCCTGATCAGACGGCACGTTCCGTGGCGGTTGATCTGGCTCTATGTTCTTTGCAAATACTGTTTGAACGGTATCCAGAATGAAATGTGTTAAAAGGATTTGGACAGAAAGCAATAGACATTGAAGAATGGCAATAAAGACTGAAGTGGATATTATGAAACTCGGTTTTACTGGATTGGGAAACATTTTTATGTACCGTATGTTCCATTCCATGACCTAGACATAGTTACTTTCGGTGACCTAGACATGTTTTACTTTCAGGGACCTAGACATGTTTTACTTGCAGGGACCTAGACATGTTTTACTTGCAGGGACCTAGACATGTTTTACTTTCGGTGACCTAGTTATGTTTCACTTTCGGGGACCTAGACATGTTTTACTTTCGGGGACATAGACATGTTTTACTTTCGGGGACCTAGACATGTTTTACTTGTGGGGACCTAGACATGTTTTACTTGCGGGGACCTAGACATGTTTTACTTGCAGGGACCTAGACATGTTTTACTTGCAGGGACCTAGACATGTTTTACTTTTGGGGACCTAGACATGTTTTACTTGCAGGGACCTAGACATTTTTACTTTCGGGGACCTAGACATGTTTTACTTTCGGGGACCTAGAGTCCTAGACATGTTTTACTTGCAGGGACCTAGACATGTTTTACTTGTGGGGACCTAGACATGTTTTACTTGCAGGGACCTAGACATGTTTTACTTTCGATGACCTAGACATGTTTTACTTTCGGGGACCTAGATATGTTTTACTTTCGGGGACCGAGACATGTTTTACTTTCGGGGACCTAGACATGTTTTACTTTCGATGACCTAGACATGTTTTACTTTCGGGGACCTAGACATGTTTTACTTGCAGGGACCTAGACATGTTTTACTTGCAGGGACCTAGACATGTTTTACTTGCAGGGACCTAGACATGTTTTACTTTCGATGACCTAGACATGTTTTACTTTCGGGGACCTAGATATGTTTTACTTTCGGGGACCTAGACATGTTTTACTTGTGGGGACCTAGATATGTTTTACTTTCGATGACCTAGACATGTTTTACTTTCGGGGACCTAGACATGTTTTACTTGCAGGGACCTAGACATGTTTTACTTTCGATGACCTAGACATGTTTTACTTTCGGGGACCTAGACATGTTTTACTTGCAGGGACCTAGATATGTTTTACTTTCGGGGACCTAGACATGTTTTACTTGCAGGGACCTAGACATGTTTTACTTTCGATGACCTAGACATGTTTTACTTTCGGGGACCTAGACATGTTTTACTTGCAGGGACCTAGACATGTTTTACTTGCAGGGACCTAGACATGTTTTACTTTCGATGACCTAGACATGTTTTACTTTCGGGGACCTAGATATGTTTTACTTTCGGGGACCTAGACATGTTTTACTTGTGGGGACCTAGATATGTTTTACTTTCGGGGACCTAGACATGTTTTACTTTCGATGACCTAGACATGTTTTACTTTCGGTGACCTAGACATGTTTTACTTTCGGGGACCTAGACATGTTTTACTTTCAGGGACCTAGACATGTTTTACTTGTAGGACCTAGACATGTATTCTTGTAGGGACCTAGACATGTTTTACTTTCGGGGACCTAGACATGTTTTACTTTCAGGGACCTAGACATGTTTTACTTGTAGGGACCTAGACATGTTTTACTTTCGGGGACCTAGACATGTTTTACTTGTGGGGACCTAGACATGTTTTACTTGTGGGGACCTAGACATGTTTTACTTTCGGGGACCTAGACATGTTTTACTTGCAGGGACCTAGACATGTTTTACTTGCAGGGACCTAGACATGTTTTACTTGCAGGGACCGAGACATGTTTTACTTGTAGGGACCTAGACATGTTTTACTTGCAGGGACCTAGACATGTTTTACTTGCAGGGACCTAGACATGTTTTACTTGCAGGGACCTAGACATGTTTTACTTGCAGGGACCTAGACATGTTTTACTTGCAGGGACCGAGACATGTTTTACTTGCAGGGACCTAGACATGTTTTACTTGCAGGGACCTAGACATGTTTTACTTGTGGGGACCTAGACATGTATTCTTGTAGGGACCTAGACATGTTTTACTTGCAGGGACCTAGACATGTTTTACTTGCAGGGACCGAGACATGTTTTACTTGCAGGGACCTAGACATGTTTTACTTGCGGGGGACCTAGACATGTATTCTTGTAGGGACCTAGACATGTTTTACTTGTAGGGACCTAGACATGTTTTACTTGTGGGGACCTAGACATGTTTTACTTGCAGGGACCTAGACATGTTTTACTTGTGGGGACCTAGACATGTTTTACTTGTGGGGACCTAGACATGTTTTACTTGTGGGGACCTAGACATGTTTTACTTGCAGGGACCGAGACATGTTTTACTTGCAGGGACCTAGACATGTTTTACTTGCAGGGACCTAGACATGTTTTACTTGCGGGGGACCTAGACATGTATTCTTGTAGGGACCTAGACATGTTTTACTTGTAGGGACCTAGACATGTTTTACTTGTGGGGACCTAGACATGTTTTACTTGCAGGGACCTAGACATGTTTTACTTGTGGGGACCTAGACATGTTTTACTTGCAGGGACCGAGACATGTTTTACTTTCGGGGACCTAGACATGTTTTACTGGTGTGGACCTAGACATGTTTTACTTGCAGGGACCTAGACATGTTTTACTTGCAGGGACCTAGACATGTTTTACTTGCAGGGACCTAGACATGTTTTTCTTGCAGGGAACTAGACATGTTTTACTTGTAGGGACCTAGACATGTTTTTCTTGCAGGGAGCTAGACATGTTTTACTTGCAGGGACCTAGACATGTTTTTCTTGCAGGGACCTAGACATGTTTTACTTGCAGGGACCTAGACATGTTTTACTTGTGGGGACCTAGACATGTTTTACTTGTGGGGACTTAGACATGTTTTACTTATGGGGACCTAGACATGTTTTACTTGTGGGGACCTAGACATGTTTTACTTGTGGGGACCTAGACATGTTTTACTTGTGGGGACCTAGACATGTTTTACTTTCGGGGACCTAGACATGTTTTACTTGTGGGGACCTAGACATGTTTTACTTGTGGGGACCTAGACATGTTTTACTTTCGGGGACCGAGACATGTTTTACTTGTGGGGACCTAGACATACTTTCGGGGACCGAGACATGTTTTACTTGTGGGGACCTAGACATGTTTTACTTGTGGGGACCTAGACATGTTTTACTTGTGGGGACTTAGACATGTTTTACTTGCAGGGACCTAGACATGTTTTACTTGCAGGGACCTAGACATGTTTTACTTTCGATGACCTAGACATGTTTTACTTGCGGGGACCTAGACATGTTTTACTTGTGGGGACCTAGACATGTTTTACTTGTGGGGACTTAGACATGTTTTACTTGCAGGGACCTAGACATGTTTTACTTGTGGGGACCTAGACATGTTTTACTTGTGGGGACCTAGACATGTTTTACTGGTGGGGACCTAGACATGTTTTACTTGTGGGGACCGAGACATGTTTTACTTTCGGTGACCTAGACATGTTTTACTTTCGGGGACCTAGACATGTTTTACTTTCAGGGACCTAGACATGTTTTACTTGCAGGGACCGAGACATGTTTTACTTGTAGGGACCTAGACATGTTTTACTTGCAGGGACCTAGACATGTTTTACTTGCAGGGACCTAGACATGTTTTACTTGCAGGGACCTAGACATGTTTTACTTGCAGGGACCTAGACATGTTTTACTTGCAGGGACCGAGACATGTTTTACTTGCAGGGACCTAGACATGTTTTACTTGCAGGGACCTAGACATGTTTTACTTGTGGGGACCTAGACATGTATTCTTGTAGGGACCTAGACATGTTTTACTTGCAGGGACCTAGACATGTTTTACTTGCAGGGACTGAGACATGTTTTACTTGCAGGGACCTAGACATGTTTTACTTGCAGGGACCTAGACATGTTTTACTTGCGGGGGACCTAGACATGTATTCTTGTAGGGACCTAGACATGTTTTACTTGTAGGGACCTAGACATGTTTTACTTGTGGGGACCTAGACATGTTTTACTTGCAGGGACCTAGACATGTTTTACTTGTGGGGACCTAGACATGTTTTACTTGTGGGGACCTAGACATGTTTTACTTGTGGGGACCTAGACATGTTTTACTTGCAGGGACCGAGACATGTTTTACTTGCAGGGACCTAGACATGTTTTACTTGGGGGGACCTAGACATGTATTCTTGTAGGGACCTAGACATGTTTTACTTGTAGGGACCTAGACATGTTTTACTTGTGGGGACCTAGACATGTTTTACTTGCAGGGACCTAGACATGTTTTACTTGTGGGGACCTAGACATGTTTTACTTGCAGGGACCGAGACATGTTTTACTTTCGGGGACCTAGACATGTTTTACTGGTGTGGACCTAGACATGTTTTACTTGCAGGGACCTAGACATGTTTTACTTGCAGGGACCTAGACATGTTTTACTTGCAGGGACCTAGACATGTTTTTCTTGCAGGGAACTAGACATGTTTTACTTGTAGGGACCTAGACATGTTTTTCTGGCAGGGAGCTAGACATGTTTTACTTGCAGGGACCTAGACATGTTTTTCTTGCAGGGACCTAGACATGTTTTACTTGCAGGGACCTAGACATGTTTTACTTGTGGGGACCTAGACATGTTTTACTTGTGGGGACTTAGACATGTTTTACTTATGGGGACCTAGACATGTTTTACTTGTGGGGACCTAGACATGTTTTACTTGTGGGGACCTAGACATGTTTTACTTGTGGGGACCTAGACATGTTTTACTTTCGGGGACCTAGACATGTTTTACTTGTGGGGACCTAGACATGTTTTACTTGTGGGGACCTAGACATGTTTTACTTTCGGGGACCGAGACATGTTTTACTTGTGGGGACCTAGACATACTTTCGGGGACCGAGACATGTTTTACTTGTGGGGACCTAGACATGTTTTACTTGTGGGGACCTAGACATGTTTTACTTGTGGGGACTTAGACATGTTTTACTTGCAGGGACCTAGACATGTTTTACTTGCAGGGACCTAGACATGTTTTACTTTCGATGACCTAGACATGTTTTACTTGCGGGGACCTAGACATGTTTTACTTGTGGGGACCTAGACATGTTTTACTTGTGGGGACTTAGACATGTTTTACTTGCAGGGACCTAGACATGTTTTACTTGTGGGGACCTAGACATGTTTTACTTGTGGGGACCTAGACATGTTTTACTGGTGGGGACCTAGACATGTTTTACTTGTGGGGACCGAGACATGTTTTACTTTCGGGGACCTAGACATGTTTTACTTGTGGGGACCTAGACATGTTTTACTTGTGGGGACCTATACATGTTTTTCTTGCAGGGACCTAGACATGTTTTACTTTCGATGACCTAGACATGTTTTACTTGCTTGTAGGGACCTAGACATGTTTTACTTACTTGTAGGGACCTAGACATGTTTTACTTTCGGGGACATAGCCATGTTTTACTTACTTGTAGGGACCGAGACATATATTACTTACTTGTAAGGACCGAGACATATATTACTTTCGGGGACCTAGACATGTTTTACTTTCGGGGACCTGGACATGTTTTACTTTCGGGGACCTAGACATGTTTTACTTGCGGGGACCTAGACTTGTTTTACTTTCGGGGACCTAGACATGTTTTACTTGCAGGGACCTAGACATGTTTTACTTGCAGGGACCTAGACATGTTTTACTTGCAGGGACCTAGACATGTTTTACTTGTGGGGACCTAGACATGTTTTACTTGCAGGGACCGAGACATGTTTTACTTGCAGGGACCTAGACATGTTTTACTTTCGGGGACATAGCCATGTTTTACTTACTTGTAGGGACCGAGACATATATTACTTTCGGGGACCTAGACATGTTTTACTTTCTGGGACCGAGACATGTTTTACTTTCGGGGACCTAGACATGTTTTACTTTCGGGGACCTAGACATGTTTTACTTTCGGGGACCTAGACATGTTTTACATGTTTTACTTTCGGGGACCTAGACATGTTTTACTTTCGGGGACCGAGACATGTTTTACTTGCAGGGACCTAGACATGTTTTACTTGCAAGGACCTAGACATGTTTTACTTTCGATGACCTAGACATGTTTTACTTTCGGGGACCTAGACATGTTTTACTTGCAGGGACCTAGACATGTTTTACTTGCAAGGACCTAGACATGTTTTACTTGCAGGGACCTAGACATGTTTTACTTGCAGGGACCTAGACATGTTTTACTTTCGATGACCTAGACATGTTTTACTTTCGGGGACCTAGATATGTTTTACTTTCGGGGACCTAGACATGTTTTACTTGTGGGGACCTAGATATGTTTTACTTTCGGGGACCTAGACATGTTTTACTTTCGATGACCTAGACATGTTTTACTTTCGGTGACCTAGACATGTTTTACTTTCGGGGACCTAGACATGTTTTACTTGTGGGGACCTAGACATGTTTTCTTGTAGGGACCTAGACATGTTTTACTTTCGGGGACCTAGACATGTTTTACTTGTGGGGACCTAGATATGTTTTACTTGCAGGGACCTAGACATGTTTTACTTGCAGGGACCTAGACATGTTTTACTTTCGATGACCTAGACATGTTTTACTTTCGGGGACCTAGATATGTTTTACTTTCGGGGACCTAGACATGTTTTACTTTCAGGGACCTAGACATGTTTTACTTGTGGGGACCTAGACATGTTTTCTTTAGGGACCTAGACATGTTTTACTTTCGGGGACCTAGACATGTTTTACTTGTGGGGACCTAGACATGTTTTACTTGTGGGGACCTAGACATGTTTTACTTTCGGGGACCTAGACATGTTTTACTTTCGGGGACCTAGACATGTTTTACTTGCAGGGACCTAGACATGTTTTACTTGTGGGGACCTAGACATGTTTTACTTTCGGGGACCTAGACATGTTTTACTTGCAGGGACCTAGACATGTTTTACTTGCAGGGACCTAGACATGTTTTACTTTCGATGACCTAGACATGTTTTACTTTCGGGGACCTAGATATGTTTTACTTTCGGGGACCTAGACATGTTTTACTTGTGGGGACCTAGACATGTTTTACTTGCGGGGACCTAGACATGTTTTACTTGCAGGGACCTAGACATGTTTTACTTTCGGGGACCTAGACATGTTTTACTTGTAGGGACCTAGACATGTTTTACTTTCGGGGACCTAGATATGTTTTACTTGCAGGGACCTAGACATGTTTTACTTGTGGGGACCTAGACATGTTTTACTTTCGGGGACCTAGACATGTTTTACTTGCAGGGACCTAGACATGTTTTACTTGCAGGGACCTAGACATGTTTTACTTTCGATGACCTAGACATGTTTTACTTTCGGGGACATAGATATGTTTTACTTTCGGGGACCTAGACATGTTTTACTTGTGGGGACCTAGACATGTTTTACTTGCAGGGACCGAGACATGTTTTACTTGCAGGGACCTAGACATGTTTTACTTTCGGGGACATAGCCATGTTTTACTTACTTGTAGGGACCGAGACATATATTACTTTCGGGGACCTAGACATGTTTTACTTTCGGGGACCGAGACATGTTTTACTTTCGGGGACCTAGACATGTTTTACTTTCGGGGACCTAGACATGTTTTACTTTCGAGGACCTAGACATGTTTTACTTTCGGGGACCTAGACATGTTTTACTTGCAGGGACCTAGACATTTTTACTTGCGGGGACCTAGACATGTTTTACTTTCGGGGACCTAGACATGTTTTACTTGCAGGGACCTAGACATGTTTTACTTTCGATGACCTAGACATGTTTTACTTTCGGGGACCTAGACATGTTTTACTTGCAGGGACCTAGACATGTTTTACTTGCAAGGACCTAGACATGTTTTACTTTCGATGACCTAGACATGTTTTACTTTCGATGACCTAGACATGTTTTACTTTCGATGACCTAGACATGTTTTACTTTTGGGGACCTAGACATGTTTTACTTGCAGGGACCTAGACATGTTTTACTTGCAGGGACCTAGACATGTTTTACTTGCAGGGACCTAGACATGTTTTACTTTCGATGACCTAGACATGTTTTACTTTCGGGGACCTAGATATGTTTTACTTTCGGGGACCTAGACATGTTTTACTTGTGGGGACCTAGATATGTTTTACTTTCGGGGACCTAGACATGTTTTACTTTCGATGACCTAGACATGTTTTACTTTCGGTGACCTAGACATGTTTTACTTTCGGGGACCTAGACATGTTTTACTTTCAGGGACCGAGACATGTTTTACTTGTGGGGACCTAGACATGTTTTACTTGTGGGGACCTAGACATGTTTTACTTGTGGGGACTTAGACATGTTTTACTTGCAGGGACCTAGACATGTTTTACTTGCAGGGACCTAGACATGTTTTACTTTCGATGACCTAGACATGTTTTACTTGCGGGGACCTAGACATGTTTTACTTGTGGGGACCTAGACATGTTTTACTTGTGGGGACTTAGACATGTTTTACTTGCAGGGACCTAGACATGTTTTACTTGTGGGGACCTAGACATGTTTTACTTGTGGGGACCTAGACATGTTTTACTGGTGGGGACCTAGACATGTTTTACTTGTGGGGACCGAGACATGTTTTACTTTCGGTGACCTAGACATGTTTTACTTTCGGGGACCTAGACATGTTTTACTTTCAGGGACCTAGACATGTTTTACTTGCAGGGACCGAGACATGTTTTACTTGTAGGGACCTAGACATGTTTTACTTGCAGGGACCTAGACATGTTTTACTTGCAGGGACCTAGACATGTTTTACTTGCAGGGACCTAGACATGTTTTACTTGCAGGGACCTAGACATGTTTTACTTGCAGGGACCGAGACATGTTTTACTTGCAGGGACCTAGACATGTTTTACTTGCAGGGACCTAGACATGTTTTACTTGTGGGGACCTAGACATGTATTCTTGTAGGGACCTAGACATGTTTTACTTGCAGGGACCTAGACATGTTTTACTTGCAGGGACTGAGACATGTTTTACTTGCAGGGACCTAGACATGTTTTACTTGCAGGGACCTAGACATGTTTTACTTGCGGGGGACCTAGACATGTATTCTTGTAGGGACCTAGACATGTTTTACTTGTAGGGACCTAGACATGTTTTACTTGTGGGGACCTAGACATGTTTTACTTGCAGGGACCTAGACATGTTTTACTTGTGGGGACCTAGACATGTTTTACTTGTGGGGACCTAGACATGTTTTACTTGTGGGGACCTAGACATGTTTTACTTGCAGGGACCGAGACATGTTTTACTTGCAGGGACCTAGACATGTTTTACTTGCAGGGACCTAGACATGTTTTACTTGCGGGGGACCTAGACATGTATTCTTGTAGGGACCTAGACATGTTTTACTTGTAGGGACCTAGACATGTTTTACTTGTGGGGACCTAGACATGTTTTACTTGCAGGGACCTAGACATGTTTTACTTGTGGGGACCTAGACATGTTTTACTTGCAGGGACCGAGACATGTTTTACTTTCGGGGACCTAGACATGTTTTACTGGTGTGGACCTAGACATGTTTTACTTGCAGGGACCTAGACATGTTTTACTTGCAGGGACCTAGACATGTTTTACTTGCAGGGACCTAGACATGTTTTTCTTGCAGGGAACTAGACATGTTTTACTTGTAGGGACCTAGACATGTTTTTCTGGCAGGGAGCTAGACATGTTTTACTTGCAGGGACCTAGACATGTTTTTCTTGCAGGGACCTAGACATGTTTTACTTGCAGGGACCTAGACATGTTTTACTTGTGGGGACCTAGACATGTTTTACTTGTGGGGACTTAGACATGTTTTACTTATGGGGACCTAGACATGTTTTACTTGTGGGGACCTAGACATGTTTTACTTGTGGGGACCTAGACATGTTTTACTTGTGGGGACCTAGACATGTTTTACTTTCGGGGACCTAGACATGTTTTACTTGTGGGGACCTAGACATGTTTTACTTGTGGGGACCTAGACATGTTTTACTTTCGGGGACCGAGACATGTTTTACTTGTGGGGACCTAGACATACTTTCGGGGACCGAGACATGTTTTACTTGTGGGGACCTAGACATGTTTTACTTGTGGGGACCTAGACATGTTTTACTTGTGGGGACTTAGACATGTTTTACTTGCAGGGACCTAGACATGTTTTACTTGCAGGGACCTAGACATGTTTTACTTTCGATGACCTAGACATGTTTTACTTGCGGGGACCTAGACATGTTTTACTTGTGGGGACCTAGACATGTTTTACTTGTGGGGACTTAGACATGTTTTACTTGCAGGGACCTAGACATGTTTTACTTGTGGGGACCTAGACATGTTTTACTTGTGGGGACCTAGACATGTTTTACTGGTGGGGACCTAGACATGTTTTACTTGTGGGGACCGAGACATGTTTTACTTTCGGGGACCTAGACATGTTTTACTTGTGGGGACCTAGACATGTTTTACTTGTGGGGACCTATACATGTTTTTCTTGCAGGGACCTAGACATGTTTTACTTTCGATGACCTAGACATGTTTTACTTGCTTGTAGGGACCTAGACATGTTTTACTTACTTGTAGGGACCTAGACATGTTTTACTTTCGGGGACATAGCCATGTTTTACTTACTTGTAGGGACCGAGACATATATTACTTACTTGTAAGGACCGAGACATATATTACTTTCGGGGACCTAGACATGTTTTACTTTCGGGGACCTGGACATGTTTTACTTTCGGGGACCTAGACATGTTTTACTTGCGGGGACCTAGACTTGTTTTACTTTCGGGGACCTAGACATGTTTTACTTGCAGGGACCTAGACATGTTTTACTTGCAGGGACCTAGACATGTTTTACTTGCAGGGACCTAGACATGTTTTACTTGTGGGGACCTAGACATGTTTTACTTGCAGGGACCGAGACATGTTTTACTTGCAGGGACCTAGACATGTTTTACTTTCGGGGACATAGCCATGTTTTACTTACTTGTAGGGACCGAGACATATATTACTTTCGGGGACCTAGACATGTTTTACTTTCTGGGACCGAGACATGTTTTACTTTCGGGGACCTAGACATGTTTTACTTTCGGGGACCTAGACATGTTTTACTTTCGGGGACCTAGACATGTTTTACATGTTTTACTTTCGGGGACCTAGACATGTTTTACTTTCGGGGACCGAGACATGTTTTACTTGCAGGGACCTAGACATGTTTTACTTGCAAGGACCTAGACATGTTTTACTTTCGATGACCTAGACATGTTTTACTTTCGGGGACCTAGACATGTTTTACTTGCAGGGACCTAGACATGTTTTACTTGCAAGGACCTAGACATGTTTTACTTGCAGGGACCTAGACATGTTTTACTTGCAGGGACCTAGACATGTTTTACTTTCGATGACCTAGACATGTTTTACTTTCGGGGACCTAGATATGTTTTACTTTCGGGGACCTAGACATGTTTTACTTGTGGGGACCTAGATATGTTTTACTTTCGGGGACCTAGACATGTTTTACTTTCGAGACCTAGACATGTTTTCTTTCGGGACCTAGACATGTTTTACTTTCGGGGACCTAGACATGTTTTACTTGTGGGGACCTAGACATGTTTTCTTGTAGGGACCTAGACATGTTTTACTTTCGGGGACCTAGACATGTTTTACTTTCGGGGACCTAGACATGTTTTACTTTCGGGGACCTAGACATGTTTTACTTGCAGGGACCTAGACATGTTTTACTTGTGGGGACCTAGACATGTTTTCTTTCGGGGACCTAGACATGTTTTACTTTCGGGGACCTAGACATGTTTTACTTGCAGGGACCTAGACATGTTTTACTTGTGGGGACCTAGACATGTTTACTTTCGGGGACCTAGACATGTTTTACTTTCGGGGACCTAGATATGTTTTACTTGCAGGGACCTAGACATGTTTTACTTGTGGGGACCTAGACATGTTTTACTTTCGGGGACCTAGACATGTTTTACTTTCGGGGACCTAGATATGTTTTACTTGCAGGGACCTAGACATGTTTTACTTGTGGGGACCTAGACATGTTTTACTTTCGGGGACCTAGACATGTTTTACTTGCAGGGACCTAGACATGTTTTACTTGCAGGGACCTAGACATGTTTTACTTTCGATGACCTAGACATGTTTTACTTTCGGGGACATAGATATGTTTTACTTTCGGGGACCTAGACATGTTTTACTTGTGGGGACCTAGACATGTTTTACTTGCAGGGACCGAGACATGTTTTACTTGCAGGGACCTAGACATGTTTTACTTTCGGGGACATAGCCATGTTTTACTTACTTGTAGGGACCGAGACATATATTACTTTCGGGGACCTAGATATGTTTTACTTGCAGGGACCTAGACATGTTTTACTTGTGGGGACCTAGACATGTTTTACTTTCGGGGACCTAGACATGTTTTACTTGCAGGGACCTAGACATGTTTTACTTGCAGGGACCTAGACATGTTTTACTTTCGATGACCTAGACATGTTTTACTTTCGGGGACATAGATATGTTTTACTTTCGGGGACCTAGACATGTTTTACTTGTGGGGACCTAGACATGTTTTACTTGCAGGGACCGAGACATGTTTTACTTGCAGGGACCTAGACATGTTTTACTTTCGGGGACATAGCCATGTTTTACTTACTTGTAGGGACCGAGACATATATTACTTTCGGGGACCTAGACATGTTTTACTTTCGGGGACCGAGACATGTTTTACTTTCGGGGACCTAGACATGTTTTACTTTCGGGGACCTAGACATGTTTGACTTTCGAGGACCTAGACATGTTTTACTTTCGGGGACCTAGACATGTTTTACTTGCAGGGACCTAGACATTTTTACTTGCGGGGACCTAGACATGTTTTACTTTCGGGGACCTAGACATGTTTTACTTGCAGGGACCTAGACATGTTTTACTTTCGATGACCTAGACATGTTTTACTTTCGGGGACCTAGACATGTTTTACTTGCAGGGACCTAGACATGTTTTACTTGCAGGGACCTAGACATGTTTTACTTGCAAGGACCTAGACATGTTTTACTTTCGATGACCTAGACATGTTTTACTTTCGATGACCTAGACATGTTTTACTTTCGATGACCTAGACATGTTTTACTTTTGGGGACCTAGACATGTTTTACTTGCAGGGACCTAGACATGTTTTACTTGCAGGGACCTAGACATGTTTTACTTGCAGGGACCTAGACATGTTTTACTTTCGATGACCTAGACATGTTTTACTTTCGGGGACCTAGATATGTTTTACTTTCGGGGACCTAGACATGTTTTACTTGTGGGGACCTAGATATGTTTTACTTTCGGGGACCTAGACATGTTTTACTTTCGATGACCTAGACATGTTTTACTTTCGGTGACCTAGACATGTTTTACTTTCGGGGACCTAGACATGTTTTACTTTCAGGGACCTAGACATGTTTTACTTGTGGGGTCCTAGACATGTTTTCTTGTAGGGACCTAGACATGTTTTACTTGTGGGGACCTAGACATGTTTTACTTGTGGGGACCTAGACATGTTTTACTTTCGGGGACCTAGACATGTTTTACTTGTGGGGACCTAGACATGTTTTACTTTCGGGGACCGAGACATGTTTTACTTGTGGGGACCTAGACATGTTTTACTTTCGGGGACCTAGACATGTTTTACTTTCGGGGACCTAGATATGTTTTACTTGCAGGGACCTAGACATGTTTTACTTGTGGGGACCTAGACATGTTTTACTTTCGGGGACCTAGACACGTTATACTTGTGGGGACCTAGACATGTTTTACTTTCGGGGACCTAGACATATACTTTCGGGGACCTAGACATGTTATACTGGTCAGAGACCTAGACATGTTATACTGGTCATGGACCTAGACATGTTATACTTTCGGGGACCTAGACATGTCGGACCCACCCTGTCCCTTTTCTGACCCACCCTGTCCGGACCCACCCTGTTCCGACCCACCCTGTCCGTTTTCTGACCCACCCTGTCTGACCAACCCTGTCCCTTTTCTGACACACCCTATCCAGGGTTTCCTCTGGGTCAATTTTAGTTTGCGCCAGCAAATTCGCCAATCAGAAAAAGTTTGCGACAATGGCTCGCTCCAATGTTGGAGCCAGCAGTCTATAGTGCCATATTCAATCAGACATCTGGTATGTGCTGATGTTAAACAAGTTGTCATCTTGTGTGCATGTACTACTGTTAATTACTTGTACTTCTGCTGTAGTTGTCTACATGCACTTATGAATAAATAAATACTGTGTAACTTATTACCTACCAACCATAAAAAATCAAATTTGGGAAATTGGAAAGTGCACTAAGACTAACCATGCATTTTATTGCACCCACTACGTTCTAAATTCGCGTTTTGATACAGTTTTACGTTTGTAAGGACTATTAGTCATATCACTAAACTGAAGGTGTTTCAGTACTTTCATGGTTGGAAATTGTCTGGGCCGAATCATATTCTGGGGTTTCAGGATTAGCAGAATTATTCTGCTTGGAAACTAAACCTATTTCAGTAGTGGGCATTTCCCGACATATGACATACTTACTTATCTGTATCATCTGAACGCTTTTCGTTGTACATAATTGTAACAAGTAAAAGCGTCTCGTCAATGAACAAGTACTCGGTGATCTTGTACATTTTATCCCTGCAGAAAGGTCCATATAATCTGCTATCAAAATATTGTTGCGTCACAGTAAACGCATTTAATGATTCTCATTGCGTCTCTGGCCATTTCATTGCATCAAAACCGCAAGAAACGCACAGTGAGAAAACACTGCATTATCGAATTCTGATGTACAGAAATATCTGTGCTAATCAGTTGTAGGATTAAAGACCACCATTTAATCCAATTATCCGTAATTAAAATGTCACCAACTTCTCAACACCCCATGCAATCAAGTGCCAAACAGCTGATTTCCAATAAACAAACGCTTGTCATCATCGCACGCGTGACCGCACACGCGACCTTCACTTTCATGGATTTTCGGCCGATTTTGTTTCTTGAAAAATATTATTTTGCTGATATTTATGGCATGCGCCAAGTATTTTCGCCAACTGAAGATTTTTGGAGCCAGATTTAATTTGTATGCGCATTTGGCGACAAATGCGACCGACAGCGGGAACCCTGCCTATCCCTTTTCTGACACACCCTGCCCTTTTTATCACTAGAATAAACTGTTACAATGGCAGGAATATTGCCATTTTTGTAAGTTTCATTTTTTGGATTCATTTATTTATCGTTGCCCTCGTTAATAGGGGTGACACCTCCAGACGTATACTAGTCATTTGATATTTTTGGAAGATAGTGCAAGAGACGGAATATGCTCCAATCCCAGAACCATCCCTGGATCTTTTACACATGGATCATTCTAGAGGGTGATGTGGGCGAAATAGTCGCCCTAGGGACCCTGACTTCTCCCTAAAAAATTTTGTTTTTAAATTTTGTTTTTACGATTTTCAAACCAAATTTTGTCTAGTAAGATACACTGGCCCATTATAAAGCACTCCTTCTATTCAAATGTTGTATTTAATGGTTGTACTGTGCATTTTAACCCTATTTTGCAGAAGTATATTAAAGAACACCATTTAAGGAAGCAATCATGCACTTTCTCACTTCTCCCAAAAATTCTGACCTAGAATGAACCCTGTTTTACATGCCCGATGTATAGTACAGATATATGATACCTCAGTTTATAGTCCCATCTGAATGACTGCTTATCTGTAGCCATCAAACAAACAGAAACACTGCTACCCATTCCCGTCAGCCGTACAACAGCCTGAAACCAGCTGCCAGAGCACCTAACCATAGAGTCCGTTCCAGAGGGTGTGGTGTTCAAGGGAGTTTGGCGCAGCACTTGACATGACAGAACTGTACAAAGTTTTCTGTTTAACCTGCGTCTGTTTGCACCTCACCGTAACCTTGTAAAGTCACTGTGTACAACAATGCTCTAGAGTCGGCCCTGTACATTATCGGAAGAAGGCTAAATTCGTGATAATAGAATTAATCAATACACTGACCAGGGAGACCCAGAGGCAATATAGCTTCAAGATACACTGGAGCACACAGTTAGATCACAGACAGAAGGAACAGTAACGGTGCTGTGAAACTGTAATTGGGCCTGAACAAAAAGGTGAAACTGTAATTGGGCCTGAACAAAAGGTGAAACTGTAATTGGGCCTGAACAAAGTTTAAAAAGATGTTTTTATTGTATTTATGATATAATAGGAGGATATTTGTTTGATTCAATGATTTTTTTAAACCGTAGGTATGATTTTCATTAAAACCTTGTCCAGTAATCTACACTACCTATTTGTAAATTATTCTTTCTATTCAAGTCCGCCTCTGTGGTCGAGTGGTTAAGGTCGCTGACTTGTATACCACTGTAACCTATCATCACTGATGGTCACGGGTTCGAGCCCCGCTCAGACCGTGTTTCATTTATATGAAAAAGTTGGCAGTTTCTTACGGAGGTTGGTGCACCCAATTACTGGTTAACCACTAGAGCCTGCCCAGGAAAGGTGTTGTTAGGTAAACTGCTCGCCGGCGATACAGCCCAAAAATGGTGCTGATGCAGGCGTAAAACCCGAAATATAACATATAACATAACTTTCTATTCAAAAGTTGTGTTTAAATGTCATATTGTGAATTTTAACCATATTTGTTGAAATTTATTACATTAGGGCTTATGCCAGAGGGCGATTTGGGCGAAATAGTCGCTATATAGGCAATATCCATTTCGCCTTATTTTTGGAGGGTATAATTGCTAATTAATGGTAATCCATTTTGTCATTTGACAGCCTCTCCATTTTGTCATTTGACAGCCTCGAAATTCACACCGAGGGGCATATTAAGCTAATCTCCCCTGACATCCGGATACATGCCGTAATCCGATCAACCATTAATACGCATAGCCAATCGGCAATGCCGAAGCAAACATAGTTACGTAATGTACAGCATAATTAACATAAATAGCCGGATGATATTATCAAAATTATCTATGTTGTATGGAGTCCGCCTCCGTGGTCGAGTGGTTAAGGTCGCTGACTTGTATACCACTGTAACCTATCATCACTGATGTGTCACAGGTTCGAGCCCCGCTCAGTCCGTGTCTCATTTATATGAAAAAGTTGGCAGTTTCTTACGGAGGTTGGTGTACCCAAGTACTGGTTAACCGCTGGAGCCTGCCCAGGAAAGGTGTTGTTAGGTAAACTGCCCGCCGGCGATATAGCCCAAAATAGTGCTGATGCAGACGTAAAACCCGAAATATAACATATAAATCTATGTTGTATGTATGATACAAGATACCAATTTATAACAATCGATGTTGAATTACAGGTAAGTGCTCAAATTTGACCATTGCACAGTATTAGGCAGAGAGCCGTCGGGCCGTCTTTTCGACGGCCTATCACCTAATAAGACGGTCAATTATATTGGCGACGGTTACCGACGGCCAGTTAAAAAAATGGCTGATAACAGTTTTGTTTTTGTTTTTTTTTTCCTCCGAGACCTCACTAGGTTTGTTAACATATATATGCAGCTGTAAAACAATGACAAGAACTGGACCCTATAATAGGCTAATATTGTTCGCAATTCCTTTTTGGAGAGGCTTTCCCACCCGGGCTTTCCGAGTTTCTGCCGCATTTCGATCACGTCAGTTCGCCGTTCTCACATCGAGTCCGTGCGGCAATTTCCGTCATCATTCGGGTCCCGCTCTGGGGCTGGACTTATTTTTTTAGACTCCCATTTTGATATTTCTGCCTAATACTATGGACCATTGTCGAAAATATGTGCGAAAATTGACTACCGTAATAAAAAATCAATTTGCTAGAAATTGGAAAGTCCCAAAGCTATTCACTGATAATTAATCGGGTCAAGGTAACATTCTGTGGTCGTGACTAATTTTATCAGATTTGTTTACCTATTATTTCAGTGCCTACAATGTATGCAATGTATATAAAAATTGATAGCCAGTCGTAGAATCATGCATTTTGAATATGCAAAGTACCTGATGCCAGTGATGGATAAAAGTGCTTTGTAACCAAAATATAATCAATTCCTTATATCAGTTGTTGTAAATAATCGTGTATTGACAGAAAATAAATGTGTTTAAACTAAAAAACAATCAATATAATTTACGAGTTTCTGATTTATTTCAATTGGTAACTAAATATATTATGAAAATCACTTGTTTTCATAGTAATTCTAACTATTCACGTCGCTATCTTATACATTATGAATTCAATTTTGTCAGATTCAATTTTTAATTGATTTCGCAAGTGATAAGATTTATACATATTATATAGTCATACAAATGTGTTTAAATTCAAAATTTCATATAAAAATTTATATTGAAGTGAAAATGTTCGCTTTATATAAGAAATGTATGCAGATTAACGGCTTTACAATGTCGTCGAACCTTACTCGATCCATTTCGTACCGATTTCGTGCATAATAATATTAAATGCAGATCATCCATTTTTGTATAATCAACATTCCTATCGGTTTGTCATGGTTAATCTAGATGCAGGACCCAGAAGGCTCAGATGTTGAACTCAACTACTCGTAATCATATGGTGACTGCAACTGGGATACAATGTAGAACTATACAAATTACAAAGTAACATGAAACTTAGTTGTAAGGTCTTAAACACAACTCTGCAAACTAGCCGATGTTATCTCTAACTCTGATAAAAAGTTGGGTCTGGTTGCACCCAAGACCCACCTTGGTCTAGAGGTTATTATATGGTCTGGAAAAAGTTACCTGTAGGGAAAGTACCAACATGCATATAGACTCTTGAAAAATACAGCTTGAGATTTGACCTCAAGGGTCATTGACCCATGACTTTCAAAGTCTAGTGAATGCCCTGCAGCTTTTCTACATGCAATAGTTCCTATATCCTGCAAACCTCGACTAAATACGGTTTCACTATTTGCATTCGTTGAAAGTCTCCCCTCTTCCCCTAAATGTTCTCACATTCTCCCTAAATTTCTGCTCTAGAATGAGCTGTGAAATTGTAGAAAACGCAACACAACATCTATAAGACTCAGAGTGGCATTCCCATTGGAAACAGAGTGGTGTTCCCGTTTGAAACAGAGTGGTGTTCCCATTGGAAACAGAGTGGTGTTCCCGTTGGAAACAGATTGGTGTTCCCGTTGGAAACAGAGTGGTATTCCCATTGGAAACAGAGTGGTATTCCCATTGGAAACAGAGTGGTGTTCCCATTGGAAACAGAGTGGTGTTCCCATTTGAAACAGAGTGGTGTTCCCGTTGGAAACAGAGTGGTGTTCCCATTGGAAACAGAGTGGTGTTCCCATTGGAAACAGAGTGGTGTTCCCGTTGGAAACAGAGTGGTGTTCCCGTTGGAAACAGAGTGGTGTTCCTGTTGGAAACAGAGTGGCATTCCCATTGGAAACAGAGTGGTGTTCCCATTGGAAACAGAGTGTTGTTCCAATTGGAAACAGAGTGGTGTTCCAATTGGAAACAGACTGGTATTCCCATTGGAAACAGAGTGGTATTCCCATTGGAAACAGAGTGGTGTTCCCATTGGAAACAGAGTGGTGTTCCCATTTGAAACAGAGTGGTGTTCCCGTTGGAAACAGAGTGGTGTTCCCATTGGAAACAGAGTGGTGTTCCCATTGGAAACAGAGTGGTGTTCCCGTTGGAAACAGAGTGGTGTTCCCGTTGGAAACAGAGTGGTGTTCCCGTTGGAAACAGAGTGGTGTTCCCGTTGGAAACAGAGTGGCATTCCCATTGGAAACAGAGTGGTGTTCCCATTGGAAACAGAGTGGTGTTCCAATTGGAAACAGAGTGGTGTTCCCATTGGAAGCAGACTGGTGTTCCAATTGGAAACAGAGTGGTGTTCCCATTGGAAACAGAGTGGTGTTCCCGTTGGAAACAGAGTGGCATTCCCATTGGAAACAGAGTGGTGTTCCCATTGGAAACAGAGTGGTGTTCCAATTGGAAACAGAGTGGTGTTCCAATTGGAAACAGACTGGTGTTCCTGTTGGAAACAGAATGGTGTTCCCATTGGAAGCAGAGTGGTGTTCCCATTGTGATCCAGCCAGTGTATGCCACACATGTTACCATTATAGGCACTATATAAAATCATATGGTTGCTTATCTGTGTTATTGCTCTATTAATATATACCCATTAATAATTTAATACCCATTATGCAGTGCCCAGTAACTGCTATTGAAAACGCTCAAATAAATGTGTAGCAAACGCTTGATCCCCTATAAGAACATCTACTTTTATACTTAATTACATATTAAATACCTGTTTGAAAGAGAGCGTGTTTAAACATTTAAAAGAATGAACTAGTTATATAGACAGTAAAGATAGTAATTAAGCAATATAGTTGCTGTCAACATTGCGGGATGGCAATAAAGACAGTTTAAGCAATAGAGTTGCTGTCAACATTGATGGATGGCAATAAAGACAGTTTAAGCAATAGAGTTGCTGTCAACATTGATGGATGGCAATAAAGACAGTTTAAGCAATAGATTTGCTGTCAACATTGAGGGATGGCAATAAAGACAGTTTAAGCAATAGAGTTGCTGTCAACATTGCGGGATGGCAATAAAGACAGTTTAAGCAATAGAGTTGCTGTCAACATTGATGGATGGCAATAAAGACAGTTTAAGCAATAGAGTTGCTGTCAACATTGAGGGATGGCAATAAAGACAGTTTAAGCAATAGAGTTGTTGTCAACATTGAGGGATGGCAATAAAGACAGTTTAAGCAATATATTTGCTGTCAACATTGAGGGATGGCAATAAAGACAGTTTAAGCAATAGAGTTGCTGTCAACATTGCGGGATGGCAATAAAGACAGTTTAAGCAATAGAGCAGCAACATTTAAAAGAATGAACTAGTTAAATAGACAGTAAAGATAGTAATTAAGCAATATAGTTGCTGTCAACATTGCGGGATGGCAATAAAGACAGTTTAAGCAATAGATTTGCTGTCAACATTGAGGGATGGCAATAAAGACAGTTTAAGCAATAGAGTTGCTGTCAACATTGAGGGATGGCAATAAGACAGTTTAAGCAATAGAGTTGCTGTCAACATTGCGGGATGGCAATAAAGACAGTTTAAGCAATAGAGTTGCTGTCAACATTGCGGGATCGCAATAAAGACAGTTTAAGCAATAGAACAACATTTAAAAGAATGAACTAGTTATATAGACAGTAAAGGTAGTAATTAAGCAATATAGTTGCTGTCAACATTGCGGGATGGCAATAAAGACAGTTTAAGCAATAGATTTGCTGTCAACATTGAGGGATGGCAATAAAGACAGTTTAAGCAATAGAGTTGCTGTCAACATTGATGGATGGCAATAAAGACAGTTTAAGCAATAGAGTTGCTGTCAACATTGAGTGATGGCAATAAAGACAGTTTAAGCAATAGATTTGCTGTCAACATTGCGGGATGGCAATAATACAGTTTAAGCAATAGAGTTGTTGTCAACATTGAGGGATGGCAATAAAGACAGTTTAAGCAATAGAGTTGCTGTCAACATTGCGGGATGGCAATAAAGACAGTTTAAGCAATAGAGTTGCTGTCAACATTGAGGGATGGCAATAAAGACAGTTTAAGCAATAGAGTTGCTGTCAACATTGAGGGATGGCAATAAAGACAGTTTAAGCAATAGAGTTGTTGTCAACATTGAGGGATGGCAATAAAGACAGTTTAAGCAATAGAGTTGTTGTCAACATTGAGGGATGGCAATAAGACAGTTTAAGCAATAGAGTTGTTGTCAACATTGAGGGATGGCAATAAAGACAGTTTAAGCAATAGAGTTGTTGTCAACATTGCGGGATGGCAATAAGACAGTTTAAGCAATAGAGTTGTTGTCAACATTGAGGGATGGCAATAAGACAGTTTAAGCAATAGAGTTGTTGTCAACATTGAGGGATGGCAATACAGACAGTTTAAGCAATAGAGTTGTTGTCAACATTGAGGGATGGCAATAAGACAGTTTAAGCAATAGATTTGCTGTCAACATTGAGGGATGGCAATAAAGACAGTTTAAGCAATAGAGTTGCTGTCAACATTGAGGGATGGCAATAAGACAGTTTAAGCAATAGAGTTGCTGTCAACATTGCGGGATGGCAATAAAGACAGTTTAAGCAATAGAGTTGCTGTCAACATTGCGGGATGGCAATAAAGACAGTTTAAGCAATAGAACAACATTTAAAAGAATGAACTAGTTATATAGACAGTAAAGATAGTAATTAAGCAATATAGTTGCTGTCAACATTGCGGGATGGCAATAAAGACAGTTTAAGCAATAGATTTGCTGTCAACATTGAGGGATGGCAATAAAGACAGTTTAAGCAATAGAGTTGCTGTCAACATTGAGGGATGGCAATAAGACAGTTTAAGCAATAGAGTTGCTGTCAACATTGATGGATGGCAATAAAGACAGTTTAAGCAATAGATTTGCTGTCAACATTGCGGGATGGCAATAAGACAGTTTAAGCAATAGAGTTGTTGTCAACATTGAGGGATGGCAATAAAGACAGTTTAAGCAATAGAGTTGCTGTCAACATTGCGGGATGGCAATAAAGACAGTTTAAGCAATAGAGTTGCTGTCAACATTGAGGGATGGCAATAAAGACAGTTTAAGCAATAGAGTTGCTGTCAACATTGAGGGATGGCAATAAAGACAGTTTAAGCAATAGAGTTGTTGTCAACATTGAGGGATGGCAATAAAGACAGTTTAAGCAATAGAGTTGTTGTCAACATTGCGGGATGGCAATAAGACAGTTTAAGCAATAGAGTTGTTGTCAACATTGAGGGATGGCAATAAGACAGTTTAAGCAATAGAGTTGTTGTCAACATTGAGGGATGGCAATACAGACAGTTTAAGCAATAGAGTTGTTGTCAACATTGAGGGATGGCAATAAGACAGTTTAAGCAATAGATTTGCTGTCAACATTGAGGGATGGCAATAAAGACAGTTTAAGCAATAGAGTTGCTGTCAACATTGAGGGATGGCAATAAGACAGTTTAAGCAATAGAGTTGCTGTCAACATTGCGGGATGGCAATAAAGACAGTTTAAGCAATAGAGTTGCTGTCAACATTGCGGGATGGCAATAAAGACAGTTTAAGCAATAGAACAACATTTAAAAGAATGAACTAGTTATATAGACAGTAAAGATAGTAATTAAGCAATATAGTTGCTGTCAACATTGCGGGATGGCAATAAAGACAGTTTAAGCAATAGATTTGCTGTCAACATTGAGGGATGGCAATAAAGACAGTTTAAGCAATAGAGTTGCTGTCAACATTGAGGGATGGCAATAAGACAGTTTAAGCAATAGAGTTGCTGTCAACATTGATGGATGGCAATAAAGACAGTTTAAGCAATAGATTTGCTGTCAACATTGCGGGATGGCAATAAGACAGTTTAAGCAATAGAGTTGTTGTCAACATTGAGGGATGGCAATAAAGACAGTTTAAGCAATAGAGTTGCTGTCAACATTGCGGGATGGCAATAAAGACAGTTTAAGCAATAGAGTTGCTGTCAACATTGAGGGATGGCAATAAAGACAGTTTAAGCAATAGAGTTGTTGTCAACATTGAGGGATGGCAATAAAGACAGTTTAAGCAATATATTTGCTGTCAACATTGAGGGATGGCAATAAAGACAGTTTAAGCAATAGAGTTGTTGTCAACATTGAGGGATGGCAATAAAGACAGTTTAAGCAATAGATTTGCTGTCAACATTGATGGATGGCAATAAAGACAGTTTAAGCAATAGATTTGCTGTCAACATTGAGGGATGGCAATAAAGACAGTTTAAGCAATAGAGTTGTTGTCAACATTGCGGGATGGCAATAAAGACAGTTTAAGCAATAGAGTTGCTGTCAACATTGATGGATGGCAATAAAGACAGTTTAAGCAATAGAGTTGCTGTCAACATTGAGTGATGGCAATAAAGACAGTTTAAGCAATAGAGTTGTTGTCAACATTGCGGGATGGCAATAAAGACAGTTTAAGCAATAGAGTTGTTGTCAACATTGAGGGATGGCAATAAAGACAGTTTAAGCAATAGATTTGCTGTCAACATTGAGTGATGGCAATAAAGACAGTTTAAGCAATAGAGTTGCTGTCAACATTGAGGGATGGCAATAAAGACAGTTTGAGCTATAGAGTTGCTGTCAACATTGAGTGATGGCAATAAAGACAGTTTAAGCAATAGAGTTGTTGTCAACATTGCGGGATGGCAATAAAGACAGTTTAAGCAATAGAGTTGCTGTCAACATTGAGTGATGGCAATAAAGACAGTTTAAGCAATAGAGTTGTTGTCAACATTGCGGGATGGCAATAAAGACAGTTTAAGCAATAGAGTTGTTGTCAACATTGAGGGATGGCAATAAAGACAGTTTAAGCAATAGATTTGCTGTCAACATTGAGTGATGGCAATAAAGACAGTTTAAGCAATAGAGTTGCTGTCAACATTGAGGGATGGCAATAAAGACAGTTTAAGCAATAGATTTGCTGTCAACATTGAGTGATGGCAATAAAGACAGTTTAAGCAATAGAGTTGCTGTCAACATTGAGGGATGGCAATAAAGACAGTTTAAGCAATAGAGTTGCTGTCAACATTGAGGGATGGCAATAAAGACAGTTTGAGCTATAGAGTTGCTGTCAACATTGAGTGAAGACAGTAAAGATAATATAAGAGGTGGAGTTGCTGTTAACATTAAGTGAAGGCAGCGAAGATAATAAAGTACAACAGGTTGCTGTTAACCTTGAGAAGCAAAGATAATAACGGTGGTAGGAGTTGCTGTTAACCTTAGTGAAGACAGCAAGGACAGTATAGCCAATATAGTTGCTGTTAATCTTGATTGAAGGCAGCAAAGATGGTATAGCCCAATATAGTTGCTGTTAGTCTTGAGTGAAGACAGCAAGGCCACGATAGCCAATATAGTTGCTGTTAATCTTGAGTGAAGACAGCAAGGCCAGTATAGCCGCTATAGTTGCTGTTAATCTTGAGTGAAGGCAGCAAGGGCAATATAGTTGCTGTTAATCTTGAGTGAAGACAGCAAGGCCAGTATAGCCGATATAGTTGCTGTTAATCGTGAGTGAAGACAGCAAGGCCAGTATAGCCAATATAGTTGCTGTTAATCGTGAGTGAAGGCAGCAAGGGCAGTATAGCCAATATAGTTGCTGTTAATCGTGAGTGGAGGAAGCAAGGGCAGTATAGCCGATATAGTTGCTGTTAATCTTGAGTGGAGGAAGCAAGGGCAGTATAGCCAATATAGTTGCTGTTAATCTTGAGTGAAGGCAGCAAGGGCAGTATAGCCAATATAGTTGCTGTTAATCTTGAGTGAAGACAGCAAGGCCAGTACAGCCAATATAGTTGCTGTTAATCTTGAGTGAAGGCAGCAAGGGCAGTATAGCCAATATAGTTGCTGTTAATCTTGAGTGAAGGCAGCAAGGGCAGTATAGCCAATATAGTTGCTGTTAATCTTGAGTGAAGGCAGCAAGGCCAATATAGTTGCTGTTAATCTTGAGTGAAGGCAGCAAGGGCAGTATAGCCAATATAGTTGCTGTTAATCTTGAGTGAAGCAGCAAGGCCAGTATAGCCAATATAGTTGCTGTTAATCTTGAGTGAAGGCAGCAAGGGCAGTATAGCCAATATAGTTGCTGTTAATCTTGAGTGAAGGCAGCAAGGGCAGTATAGCCAATATAGTTGCTGTTAATCATGAGTGAAGGCAGCAAGGGCAATATAGTTGCTGTTAATCTTGAGTGAAGGCAGCAAGGGCAGTATAGCCAATATAGTTGCTGTTAATCTTGAGTGAAGACAGCAAGGCCAGTATAGCCAATATAGTTGCTGTTAATCTTGAGTGAAGGCAGCAAGGGCAGTATAGCCAATATAGTTGCTGTTAATCATGAGTGATGGCAGCAAGGGCAATATAGTTGCTGTTAATCTTGAGTGAAGACAGCAAGGCCAGTATAGCCAATATAGTTGCTGTTAATCATGAGTGAAGGCAGCAAGGGCAATATAGTTGCTGTTAATCTTGAGTGAAGGCAGCAAGGGCAATATAGTTGCTGTTAATCTTGAGTGAAGACAGCAAGGCCAGTATAGCCAATATAGTTGCTGTTAATCTTGAGTGAAGACAGCAAGGCCAGTATAGCCAATATAGTTGCTGTTAATCTTGAGTGAAGGCAGCAAGGGCAGTATAGCCAATATAGTTGCTGTTAATCTTGAGTGAAGGCAGCAAGGGCAGTATAGCCAATATAGTTGCTGTTAATCTTGAGTGTTGTCAGCAAGGCCAGTATAGCCAATATAGTTGCTGTTAATCTTGAGTGAAGGCAGCAAGGGCAGTATAGCCAATATAGTTGCTGTTAATCTTGAGTGAAGGCAGCAAGGGCAGTATAGCCAATATAGTTGCTGTTAATCATGAGTGAAGGCAGCAAGGGCAATATAGTTGCTGTTAATCTTGAGTGAAGGCAGCAAGGGCAGTATAGCCAATATAGTTGCTGTTAATCTTGAGTGAAGACAGCAAGGCCAGTATAGCCAATATAGTTGCTGTTAATCTTGAGTGAAGGCAGCAAGGGCAGTATAGCCAATATAGTTGCTGTTAATCATGAGTGATGGCAGCAAGGGCAATATAGTTGCTGTTAATCTTGAGTGAAGACAGCAAGGCCAGTATAGCCAATATAGTTGCTGTTAATCTTGAGTGAAGACAGCAAGGCCAGTATAACCAATATAGTTGCTGTTAATCTTGAGTGAAGGCAGCAAGGGCAATATAGTTGTTGTTAATCTTGAGTGAAGACAGCAAGGCCAGTATAGCCAATATAGTTGCTGTTAATCTTGAGTGAAGGCAGCAAGGGCAGTATAGCCAATATAGTTGCTGTTAATCATGAGTGATGGCAGCAAGGGCAATATAGTTGCTGTTAATCTTGAGTGAAGACAGCAAGGCCAGTATAGCCAATATAGTTGCTGTTAATCTTGAGTGAAGACAGCAAGGCCAGTATAACCAATATAGTTGCTGTTAATCTTGAGTGAAGGCAGCAAGGGCAATATAGTTGCTGTTAATCTTGAGTGAAGACAGCAAGGCCAGTATAGCCAATATAGTTGCTGTTAATCTTGAGTGAAGGCAGCAAGGGCAGTATAGCCAATATAGTTGCTGTTAATCATGAGTGATGGCAGCAAGGGCAATATAGTTGCTGTTAATCTTGAGTGAAGACAGCAAGGCCAGTATAGCCAATATAGTTGCTGTTAATCATGAGTGAAGGCAGCAAGGGCAATATAGTTGCTGTTAATCTTGAGTGAAGGCAGCAAGGGCAATATAGTTGATGTTAATCTTGAGTGAAGACAGCAAGGCCAGTATAGCCAATATAGTTGCTGTTAATCTTGAGTGAAGACAGCAAGGCCAGTATAACCAATATAGTTGCTGTTAATCTTGAGTGAAGGCAGCAAGGGCAATATAGTTGTTGTTAATCTTGAGTGAAGGCAGCAAGGCCAGTATAGCCAATATAGTTGCTGTTAATCATGAGTGACGGCAGCAAGGGCAATATAGTTGCTGTTTGCAGTTGGAATGCTAGAGACTAGCAGCAGCAGCATTTGTCCTAGTTATTTGCCATGCTGTGAAACAGGTCACTGTAAAAATAAATTCCAAGAAGGTCTTAGCTTGCAGGAAGCAATAGATGTTCTGGTTCTGTGACTTTTTCCCAATACTGGGTTCCTCCTGTCTAGACAAGGAAGCACCAATCAATAGCTGGCTCGCATACAAATATTGATGCCATACTTGTAAATTGGAATAAATGCCTAAACTTGGCAAATATTTGGGCTTAGCTACACCTTGAAAGTGCTGCTAGTGTTACATTGTTCTGATTTACAGAGTAGGCTAGCAGTCGCCCCTCACCGCTGTAGGTTGAAATCCCACTGGGAGTGTCTAATTCTATAATGTGAGGATGCTATACAGCTGGCTTGTGGGAAGGTCAGTGGTTCTACCCGGGTGCCTGACCGATCCTGAAATATTGCTCAGAACGGCACCTGGGATATTCTTCCACCAATAATATAGCTAATAAGTCGCCATATGACCCTGCTCCGTTAAACCCCACACAAAAATCCTGTGAGGAAGCTATCCAGCTGGCTTGCGGAAGGTTGGTGGTTCGTCCTGGATGCCTGACTGTGCCGCAACCAATAATAGCTGGCGAGTCGCCATACAATTATTTACCTGGGCTGTTGGTGAAAATTAAACACAAAAACATGCAAAGAGTCTCCATACAATTATTTACCTAAGCTGTTTGTGAAAATTAAACTCGAAAACATACAAAGAGTCTCCATACAATTATTTACCTAAGCTGTTTGTGAAAATTAAACTCGAAAACATACAAAGTGATCAACAGCATTAATGCGACACATAATTATAATATGGTATGGTTTTATATTCAAATATGAAATCATCGTAAGGACATCACTTTATTACGGTTTTTGAAGCTTTATATATTTTAGTTTTATTTTAGTTTATACAAATTTATTTTAGCTCGATTGCGATACAAGTTATTTCAACTTATATTAATCACTCTCGAGACCTCATTCCTGTTGGAATCCATCGCCACGGGGGGAGAGAGAAGAGGCAACATGGAATTTAAATGCCTTGCCTAAGGGCACAAACGTAACGGCTCCATCAGGGCTCGAACTCCGAACCTTTCACACCTGAAGCGAATGCGTATCCACTGCGTCATCACGACTTCCACACTACTTACTTTAAAGTAAAAAGTTGTCTCATGCATTTTTTACAGCAAATTCGACGTTAGTGGACATCAGCTTTGCATAAATGTATACATGTACATGACAGACATTTTTGTTTTCTCTGCGGACATATAAGTTTTAGTGTATTTCTATCCAGTTTGCTATTCTAAATTGTGTCCAACTTGCGAAATTATATGATATTTAAATGTAGCGAGTAATCAAATATCACTAAACTGGTTCAATTTCGGGCTTGCTTTATATGCTGAAGGGATGTTATAACGGTGCACTTTGAGGTGTACAAATTGTACTTGATAACTTTAAATGTTAGGTCTCTGGTTCAGTGTGTCAAGATTGGGTTTGCACTGGATTTATTGTCTGTTTGACATTTATCATCCTTGTTTAGTGTTTTGTCCTTTTTGAGACACACAAGACATAGACAAACTGACAAAGGTTATGAAGATTACACCATATTCCCCCTAATTGCAGCACCATACTCCTCCTATTTGCAGCACCATACTCCTCCTATTTGTAGTACCATACTCCTCCTATTTGTAGCACCATACTCCTCCTATTTGTAGTACCATACTCCTCCTATTTGTAGTACCATATTCCTCCTAACTACAGCACCATACTCCTCCTACTCCTAACTGCAACACCGTATTCCTCCTAACAATAGCACCATATTCCTCCTAACTGCAGCACCATATTCCTCCTAACTATAGCACCACATTCCTCCTAACTGCAGCACCATATTCCTCCTAACTACAGCACCATATTCCTCCTAACTATAGCACCACATTCCTCCTAACTGCAGCACCACATTCCTCCTAACTACAGCACCATATTCCTCCTAACTACAGCACCATATTCCTCCTAACTGCAGCACCATATTCCTCCTAACTGCAGCACCATATTCCTCCTAACTGCAGCACCATATTCCTCCTAACTGCAGCACCACATTCCTCCTAACTACAGCACCATATTCCTCCTAACTACAGCACCATATTCCTCCTAACTGCAGCACCATATTCCTCCTAACTGCAGCACCATATTCCTCCTAATGCAGCACCATATTCCTCCTAACTGCAGCACCATATTCCTCCTAACTGCAGCACCATATTCCTCCTAACTGCAGCACCATATTCCTCCTAACTGCAGCACCATATTCCTCCTAACTGCAGCACCATATTCCTCCTAACTGCAGCACCATATTCCTCCTAACTGCAGCACCATATTCCTCCTAACTGCAGCACCATATTCCTCCTAACTGCAGCACTATATTCCTCCTAATTACAGCACTATATTCCTCATAAATGCAGCACCATATTGGGATTTACTGTGACAAACATATGGACAGATAAGTTGAACATTAAACTATTTCTCACCTATAGACAGGATTTTGGAGGTGTCAGATAAATCTGTCTAACCCGGTAGACAAGGGGACTGACTGACTACTTTATGCTAATTATATATCACAAACTAGTCTGTTAGTTTCCGTTTATTTCCGCGTCCAAATTTGTAACATTCAATGGATAACAGTAAAATCAGATCACTGCCGTGAAGTTACGTCATTATGACAACAGCGATGCGTCATTGATAATGCAATCAATGACATATCGCTACCATACATATGTTGTATTCGTGACTACTTTTACCCATTGATCCACAATGCACTTAAATTGTTTAAGCATCTCGCCTATATGTACATCATTAATCACAGTGCGAATTATTTCCTTTAATATGAATTTGAATCTTTACCCGTCACATGTTCGATGTAAAGGTTTAGCATTAAAGAAATTAAACCGTTAAAGCGACATTACATTGCAAAAAGCAATTAAAATGCATTTATTCACTAAACATTCTTCCAAATACATTCAAACTCTAACAATGAATCAATAAACAGTGTTTTTGTGGTTTACAAACTTTCAAAAGTGAAAGTAGGATTTCATATAACGTTCATCCATGCCCCTGATCAATACTAAACGCGTGATATTGTCGTTTAGAGATTGTTTGACTAAGTTTAGTCTACAAACAAATATGCATAGGCACAACTGTGAGATATAACGGTAAATCTGTAACATAAATCGTGTTATTCACTATACACTTGTTGTAATACGCATGAATGTCGACCTATTTTACATTATTTTGTTATGTCAACAAACCACTTATGCGACGTTTGTTTATTTGTTGAAATATTCAGTTTTTGAGGCAAATATTTGGAAAACATATTATACCATATAATAGGAAATTACATGCTGTAGAAATTTGCTTTTTCACTGATGTAGTGTCGCTTTAAACTTAACATGTTCGTGTACATCTTGAGCCCTCAGGTGGGATTTCCATATCTGCAACTCTTCGAGGTGTGTAATGATAAAATGATTATCACTGTGTACAAGAATAGATATGAATACTGACTGATAATCTACAAATTCATTTACAATTTCCTACTTGGTAGTAAATGTGGGTACAAGGCCAGACAGCCACAGACAGACAGACAGACAGACAGACAGACAGACAGACAGACAGACAGACAGACAGACAGACAGACAGACAGACAGACAGACAGACAGACAACAGGTTAGTCATAAAGAGCAAATGTTAACTTTATTATTATGATATGAAATAAAATCTAAAATCGGAATTAAACCAAATACACGGCAAATCAGCAAATTGTATGTAATCCATGTTTTTCAGGGCTGGTAAAAATCGCGGAGAGCTTAAATCTGACCCTGCACGTGCCGCGAAAAAAGATAAATGTGCTGCTGATTGGTAACCATTCTGCCGGGAAAAGTTCGTTCATAAACTGGTAAGTATTAAATTGACTTGTACATTAGTTATGGTTCCTTGCTAGTGGTACCTCGAATTATATCCGTTATCTAGTGCATTGACTTAAAATCACCTGCGCCCCTCGCAGAAGTTCGAATCCCACTTGGGGCAGAATTCTTTCAAGTGAGGAAGCTACCCAGCGGTCGTGATAGTCAGTGCATGAAATACTGCACGGAGGGTCCCGGTGCGTCTCCCTCCGTCAATAATAACTGGAGAGTCACCATATGACCTAAGCTGTTTGTGCGACGTAAAACCTATTTTAGTACTTGGGTTTGAGGCGGTTTGTCTTTCCTTACCGGTACTGTCAACTTAAATCTACATCCACAGTAATTCCCCACCCTACCTGACATTTGGCCAAAATAATTATTTCAGAAAAGGAATTCTATTCGTTGTCGAGTGCGTTGACTTCAAATCACTTGCCCCTCTCAGAAATTCGAATCCCACTGGTGGGCACAATGCTTTCAAGTGAGGAAGCTACCCAGCGGTGGTGCTCGTCAAGTGCCTGAAATACTGCACGGAGGGTCATCCGGTGTCTTCCTCAAAAACAAGTATGGTGCTGAGTATTTTAGTACATGGGTTTGAAGCGGTTTGTCTCGCCTTACCGGCACTGTCAACTAAAATCTACATCCACAGTAAGTCCCATCCTATCTAACCTTGAACTTGACATTTGGCCAAAATAATGATTTCAGAAAATTGCATAAAAAAATCTCAACCATTATTATTTCTTTAAAACCAACAATGATAGACAAAATAGATTGTGTAAACTCTGTTCACAAAATATGGTAGAATCCGAATGTCACTTTATGTTGTGCTGCCCATTGTATAAATTTATAAGATCAAAATATCTGGGCAGGTGTTCCTGGCCCACCACTCAAAAATTCAACATGTTAATGTCAATAAAAAATAGAAAATGTTTGCTGAATATTGCTCGATTTGTGAAAGAAGCGCTATGCCTACGTAAAAATACTCTTGGAAATTAAATTAGTTTTGTCTACTGATCGTTTACTGTACTGATGTGTTTGTGTGTTTTGTTATTTGTATAAATTATATATTTATTGTCATGTATATATATTTATTGTCTGCCATAAGTTAGTGAAATTGTAAATGGCCAAAGGCAAAATGTTTTGCCGATTTGCTAATAAACTTGAAACTTGAATGATATTGCTTTGAAACTGCGCGTACACACATCCGAGGACTCCTCAAACTTGGAAATTCGTTGAAACACATAAAAGACATTGCTTACTTTGCTGAACCAGCACTTCTACAGTACGTGTGGCGAGACAACGTTTGGGTGGTCACCTTGTTAATATAAAAAATAGCTAAATCAAAAAAGAGTTTAGATTTTTCATGATTAACAATTATAAATCATTTAATCATGATTTAGGGTTTTTAGCCCCTCCTGTTGCCCTTTTGCACCTCCCTTTTGCCTTTTAAAAATATATTTCTATGTAAGCCTCACCAGGTGCATTTGGGCTGCAGGCTTATACAACTCATCCACCCTTTTCACCAATATGCGGTTCGCCTCAGTGGTCGAGTGGTTAAGGTCGCTGACTTGTAGGCCACTGTAACCTATCATCACTGATGGTCACGGGTTCGAACCCCGCTCAGACCGTGTCTCATTTATATGAAAAAGTTGGCAGTTTCTTACGGAGGTTGGTGCACCCAAGTACTGGTTAACCGCTGGAGCCTGCCCAGGAAAGGTGTTGTTAGGTAAACTGCCCGTCGGTGATATAGCCCAAAATGGTGCTGATGCAGGCGTAAAACCCGAAATATAAATAAATAAATTCACCAATATGCTGTACTGCCTCTTTGATCAATCACAGTAATTTATAAATTGTCATGGGACTAACCCTAAAATACCCCTCCCGCACCTCATCGTGACCCAAAATACCCCTCCCGCACCTCATCGTGACCAAAAATGCCCCTCCCGCACCTCATCGTGACCCAAAATACCCCTCCCGCACCTCATCGTGACCCAAAATACCCCTCCCGCACCTCATCGTGACCCAAAATGCCCCTCCCGCACCTCAACGTGACCCAAAATGCCCCTCCCGCACCTCATCGTGACCCAAAATGCCCCTCCCGCACCTCAACGTGACCCAAAATGCCCCTCCCGCACCTCATCGTGACCCAAAATGCACCCTGCCTCTTTTCTGACCCACCCTGTCCTTTTTTCACTCTAGAATAAACCCTATACTTATATCTTGTACAATATGTTTTCCTCAAATCTGTATAACATGATTAAATTAATATAAAATGTAATTTGTCTTCTACATCTAGAGTATACAGCATTGACAATATTTGTTCGATTCTCCATGTTCTATTTTTTTTGCATAGCTGCCATAATTATAATTATATACCGGAGTCAAGTTGAGGTGGACGTTAGTAAGAATTGCAAAAATGCCACATACAGCAGAATTACCCATCGCAAAATTTAACATTGACTCTTTGCATGCTGGGTAAAATTAAGACTTTAAATATTTAAATATTTCAAATAATTATAGCAAGCACTTCATCAATGTGTTTTTCTTACTTGTAAATGAAAACTCCGGAAATTAATTGTGTTCCATAACAAATTTCACAGTTATTTTCACCGACAAGAGTGCAAAGTGTTTTACACTTGAGGTATATAATGCTACGAGGCTGCCAGACATAAACATTTTGTATCGAAAAATCAATGTATACGAGCCTTACCATTTCTCTTGTGATATATTTTGAATATATTTATATAAAATATACATTTCTAATTGCCCCTTGTTAAACTTTTGACCTGTTTTGGCACTGTTCGTGTGGGAACATGGTTGAATAAATACATTTATATTTTGTACAATGCAAAATGGAGTTTACTTTGATCTTTATGTACGACTGATTTTCAGTATCACAGTATGCTATTTAGCGCATGAATTAAGATATTTATTACAATACCATTTTTAGTTTATTATAATATCGTTACCAGTTGCACATTTGAGTGACGGGCAGTTTACCTAACACCTTTCCTTGGCAGGCTCCAGCTGTTTGTTAACCAGTAGTTGGTGCACCAACCTCCGTAAGAAACTTCATATAAATGAGACATGGTCTGAGCGGGGCTTGAACACGTGACCATCAGTGATGATAGGTTACAGTGGTATACAAGTCGGCGACCGTAACCACTCGACCACGGAGGTGGTTAGTTTGTAGGATCTAAACTGCATGGCGACTATTTATGCTGACAAGTCGTTATTATAGAACATGCTTCTGTAGCTTGGCACAATTTTCTCCCGGTGTGTGAAAATCAATAATCATGTCTCGATGCTTCGTCTTCTGTCTGCATGCGAGACTTATTACCCTACCATCTTGGATCAGATGATCGCTCTCAGGGTATTCCATATAAAGTAGTCCAACTCCTGGAAATTTCTCAGAAATACTGCTTTTAATGTCTTTGATTAATTTTCAAAGTTTCTTTTAAATTGTGTTGAAACATTTCAGTTTTTTGTGTGGTTTGCTTGCGTTTTGTTTATATTTTAAAAGTTAGATTTAAAAGTTGATCGATTTAAGTAGTTGATAGATTTAAGTAGATTTAAGTAGTTGATAGATTTAAGTAGTTGATAGATTTAAAAAGATTTAAAAGTTGATAGATTTTACTTTCCGTCTAGTTGTCTATTGCTATTGTACTGCGTATCTAAATTAATGGATACTTACAATGTAGTTACGTTTGAATAAATCAATACATTAGCTGCTGTAGATGTTTGTAAGTTTGAATAAATCAATACATTAGCTGCTGTAGATGTTTGTAAGTTTGAATAAATCAATACATTAGCTGCTGTAGATGTTCGTAAGTTTGAATAGATCAATACATTAGCTACTGTAGATGTTTGTAAGTTTGAATAGATCAATACATTAGCTGCTGTAGATGTTCATAAGTTTGAATAGATCAATACATTAGCTGCTGTAGATGTTCGTAAGTTTGAATAGATCAATACATTAGCTGCTGTAGATGTTCGTAAGTTTGAATAGATCAATACATTAGCTGCTGTAGATGTTCGTAAGTTTGAATAAATCAATACATTAGCTGCTCTAGATGTTCTTAAGTTTGAATAAATCAATACATTAGCTGCTGTAGATGTTCGTAAGTTTGAATAAATCAATACATTAGCTGCTGTAGATGTTCGTAAGTTTGAATAGATCAATACATTAGCTACTGTAGATGTTTGTAAGTTTGAATAAATCAATACATTAGCTGCTGTAGATGTTTGTAAGTTTGAATAAATCAATACATTAGCTGCTGTAGATGTTCGTAAGTTTGAATAGATCAATACATTAGCTGCTGTAGATGTTCATAAGTTTGAATAGATCAATACATTAGCTGCTGTAGATGTTCGTAAGTTTGAATAGATCAATACATTAGCTGCTGTAGATGTTCGTAAGTTTGAATAGATCAATACATTAGCTGCTGTAGATGTTCGTAAGTTTGAATAAATCAATACATTAGCTGCTCTAGATGTTCTTAAGTTTGAATAAATCAATACATTAGCTGCTGTAGATGTTCGTAAGTTTGATTAAATCAATACATTAGCTGCTGTAGATGTTCATAAGTTTGAAGTTTGAATCATTCACAAGATTAACCTTAGTTGTAGTAAGATTGGATATAACTGTTGTAGCGTCACAAGCTATACTCGGGTTCATTGCTCAAATGTCAAGGTCGCACTTGGTGGTCAAAGGGTTCCAAAGGTGCATGTACAAGCCCTAAACCATTTGATGCATTTTCAAATGTACACCAACTTGTACATGCAGCTGTCCATGAACTATGGACTGCTTGTGGGCATACATGTTACATGAAGCTGTCCATGAACTATGGACTGCTTGTAGGCATATATGTTACATGAAGCTGACCATGAACTATGGACTGCTTGTAGGCATACATGTTACATGAAGCTGTCCATGAACTATGGACTGCTTGTAGGCATATATGTTACATGAAGCTGACCATGAACTATGGACTGCTTGTAGGCATACATGTTACATGAAGCTGTCCATGAACTATGGACTGCTTGTAGGCATATATGTTACATGAAGCTGACCATGAACTATGGACTGCTTGTAGGCATACATGTTACATGAAGCTGTCCATGAACTATGGACTGCTTGTAGGCATACATGTTACATGAAGCTGTCCATGAACTATGGAATGCTTGTAGGCATACATGTTACATGAGGCTGACCATGAACTATGGATTGCTTGTAGGCACTAGGCATACATGTTACATGAAGCTGACCATGAACTATGGACTGCTTGTATGTATACATGTTACATTGTCCACCTGAAATCTCTTTGTGTTCACAAATATGTTTCAATAATTATAAGCCGTATAGTTTTCGTTCGGTTGCTTGGCAACTCTGAATTGGCTAATGAATACAGAGTTTGCAATTTGATCATTGAAGAAGTACTATTAATATAATCAGCATATTGATAGAAAAATGAAGTGAACATTTTTATTAAGATCAAGCTTTGTACTTCATGACATATTTGCTACATTAAGTATGATTTATTTAAATCATTTATACATCATTTTGAACCATTGATTAACCCATTTCATTCTGGATACCATTCAAACTGTATTTGCAAAGAACATAGAGCCAGATCAGCTGCCATGGAACATGCCGTCTGATCAGGATCTATGCTGTTTGCTATTCAGATGATCTTGCTAAGACGCTTGGCTATGTAGCAAACAACATAGATCCTGATCAGTACACAGCATTGCGCTGCGGCTGATCTGGATCTATGTTGTTTGCAAAAGCCTTTAAATGTATCCAGAATGATATGGGTTAATAGTGATTACGTTAAACGTGATTACGTATCTAAAAAAGAACCGTGTTCAATATTCACCAAACTTGGCATGAAGCATCGGTATGATGTCTATTTGTGCACATTGTAACCGCATTCCGATTGGATGATTTGTTGCAGATTTACGGCCATTTGGACATATTTATAACACAAAGCTTGTCCGCACTTCATCTCCAAAACCCCTTATTGTAGTTTGACCCAACTTGGCAGGAAGCATTGGTATGATGTCTAGTTTTGTATATTGTAACCACATTCCGGTTGAGTGAATGTTTATGGATTTATGGCTAATTGAACATTTTTGTAACACAATGCATTTCGTAACACAATACTTGTTTGTGCTTAATCTCCATATCTTACATAATTATGACTTTTTGTGCGACTTCATATAGTGCATGCACTCCTATCAGGCGTCAGACTTTATTCTGTAGTCCAGTGGTTAACACGCTGGACTGGTCAGGGATCATTCTAGAGGGTGATGTGGGCGAAATAATCGCCTTAGGGACCACTTCGCCCTCTGGGGGCCCCACTTTCCCCTAAAAAAAAAAAAAAATTTGGTTTTTACGATTTTCAAACAAAATTTTGTCTAGTAAGATACACTGGCCCATTATAAAGCACTCCTATTCAAATGTTGTATTTAATGGTTGTACTGTGCATTTTAACCCTATTTTGCAGCAGTATATTAAAGAACACCATTTAAGGAAGCGATCACGCGCTTTCTCACTTCTCCCAAAAATTCTGACCTAGAATGAACCCTGCTGGTAATCCAGGGATCGCAGATTCAATCCCCCGTCTGACCCTAATAAAATTAACAGTGTTTCAGATGGCTTTAAACAGAGGTCTCGTGTCGGTCCTTTACACCGTGCACTTAAAAGAACCAGAGGAGACTCTGGAATGTATCATTGCACTATCCTCCAAAAATCTAAAATGACTAATCTCTTCAGGAGGCGTCGCACATGATTTTATTGCTCCACTAAAGCAACAGTGCCGATGAAGTGAGTGGGAGATATGTAAACACATATTTATTTTGTTCAAAAACAATTTCTAGTTCATTTTGTTCTGCATATTAGACAAGTTGATCAGTTTGAATAAAAGGGTTCTTGTATGACTTTTGTATGGATTAGTGCCAATTGTCGGGAATCACAACCGCTATGGGCATATTTTGGCAGTTTTGCATTGGAAAACTGATCTGTGTTGACTAGCATTCTCTTAGCTAGTACGGCTGTTATTTGGTGCTTAGCATCTATCTCGACCTACAACCGTTTGTCACATTTTTTTGAGTTTTTGTCCACTGACTGATGGGCACCATATTTTCTTTCCCCTCCTGTTCGATCTTAGTTAAGAATTAATTTGGGTCGAACAGTATATTCATTAACCCTTTCAACACTACAGACCTAAATATGCTTGGAAAAAGTGTAAATCCGAGTCGTCTCTTCAGGATCTGCACTCTTTGCCAGTAATATTTCTATTTTTAGACAATTACCCATTTTGATAAATGAACTGGTTTAAATGTAATTTTCTGATTAATTTATTGGTCTAAAAATATCCTGCATCAGTCAGTCCATGTCAGTTACTTGGTATTGAATGGGTTAACTACAATCCGTATCAATTTATTGGTCTAAATATATCCTGCATCAGTCAGTCCATGTCAGTTACTTGGTGTTGAATGGGTTAACACTACAATCCGTATCATTCTGTATGTAGATTCTATCCCTATTTTTTCAAAATCTTGTAGAAAATGTTGTAAATTTATATTGTACTGTATATTAGAAAAGTTGATAATCTTAATTAAAGTTCGCTTCAGATGAGAGGACCGGTTATAGTTTGCGCCTTTGGCTAGTAATATTACTATTTTTAGACAAAATTACCCATTTTGATAAATGAAATGGTCCAAATGTAATCTTCTTAATTTATTGGTCTAAAAATATCATGGACCAGTCCATGTCAGTTACTTGATGTTGAATTGGTTGAATTCCACATTGTATCTCTCTTTCTTGGGTCGATCCATGGATCGCAGGTTCGATCACCCGTCTGAAACTAACACACTAAGATGTGACTTTAAACAGAGATCTCATGTCGGTGCTTTGCACCGTGCACGAAAAAGAACCAGAGGAGATTCTGGAATGGGTCTCCGTCTGTATCATTACACTATCCTCCAAAAATCTAAAATGACTAATCTCTTCAGGAGGCGTCGCTCATATGGGCAACCGGTAGCGACGATAAATAAACGTAAAAACAAATGTTTCTTGGTGGGAAGAAGGGGAACCTGCCAGTCATAATCAGAAATTGATTGTTTCTCATGTTTCCCAGTATCAAATAGATCATATAGTGCAGATCAATGTTCTTTGCCTAGGGGGGAGAATTGAGTTTGTGGTCATGACTGTATTATATACTACTATGTGTAATAAAGAGTACACTACATAATTCAGGTGCAAGGCTGTTTTGATTAAGAAGTACCGTATATTTCCGCCCGTATGTCGAACCTTTTTCTCATCCAGAAATGTGATGAAAGTAATGTCAGAAACGAGCAAACAAAATTTGAAATTTTTGTTTTTATTTGTTGGAATTTTGTCTGTTTTATTTATTTCAATTGGTTTTGATAATTATTTACATTAAACACCATAGAAACAGCTGACACAAACGTCATATACAGTCAAACCTGTGTTAGTGGTCACCTCTATTAAGCAGCCAACCTGTATTAAGCAGCCAGTTTACAGATTCCTAATATGTTACTTTGTTATATATTTTACCTCTGTTAAGCAGCCACATGTGTGAAGCAGCCATTTTTTGTGAGTCCCTTGGCCGGCTGCTGAAGACAGGTTTGACTGTATTATTGTTGTGCATCAGTGCATTTTTTTATGATTTGTAATGGAATAAAGTCGACCAGATATCTTAAATTGAGCCCAGTTGCATTCAAATATGAGAGAAAAAACCATTTGACCCTCGACTTATGGCCGAGATCGACCTATGGCAGGGTATATACGATACGTTCATTTCCCCCATTGCCATAACGAATATCATATGTCCACAAAGTACCCTCGACTTATAGGATTCAGCTTAAAATCAGTTTTTTTTCAAGCCAAATTATTACCCTCGACTTCTGGCCAAGATCGACTTATTGTTGGGAATATACGGTACACAATCTGTTAACAGTGCATCAGTACATCAATATAGATTATTGATGATACCGCAGTGAATTCATGATCATACTCCATTCCAGATGGAGGTGAGAAATCGTGACACATAATCACCAACATACTAATATTTAATGTTCTAAAGAAATTGATTTCCACGGCTATTTGAACAACATGGAGTTATCAGCAGCGTTACCGAAAATATTCGCTTTTGTATTTTTCGAAAATATTCGATATTCGTCTTTGCAGTACGTATTTATATAGTGAGTGGAACTTGGAAGGTGGCAGCTAAATCAAGGTAAAGTATGGAGTTTATTTTGAGCTGACAACTAACAAATCCTTTGCTTCATAGAGACATCATCAGCTAGACTCCTTGCATGCTATTATCGGTGAAATTAACAGTCAAAATAGGTCATGGAATTCATTACAGCATAATTCTATAAAGAAATTCCATGACATATTTTTTCAGTTTTCAGTTTCAAATAATAAATATATACCGTAATCGTTTGAGTATAAGACGCACTTTTTTTCCTCCAAAATAGTATCCAAAAGTCTGGTGCATCTTATACTCCAGTTTAAAACTAAATTCCATGTTTCAAAGACTCAAAAACAATAAATGGCGTATTACAACAAAGGGTAATAAATGTTCCATACTATTTTTCTCTAATTCCCGTAACGTGCCGTATTTGTTCCGGATTTCATTTGAGTCTACAGTCCCACCTCCCAAAACGTCGCCTCCCAAGAGCGACGCCCTCTTTATAGCGTCACTTTTTTCCCACCTGTTGTATTTTCATGTAATTTCACCTCTCATGAACGACACCTCCCAACAACACACAACGACAGGCAATTTCCCACCCAGCGATGCAGAAAACCTCCCAAGAACAGACAAATATTTGGCTGAAGAAGAACGAACAGTCCGTACGTGTGACTGTATGTGTCATCAGACGCAAATAATCGCCAATTGTTTCTTTCAATTTCCAATAAACAGTAATTATCTTAATCTGGGACTATATCCGGGGGCCAATAATCCACAAAACAACAACAACAAAAACACATAAATGAATTGTTGTCTGTCTGCTATAATTAAGAGTAGGCATTAACTAACAACTAGGGCCGTAGGAAGAGGTCAGTCATCTCTTTGCAAGCTAGCGCTGAAAATAATAGTCCACACAATTATACTGAAATTTCATGAATTATTTCATGAAATCTTCCACAGCTTTCAGTTACGAATAAGAAAGCACGAACGTTTGAGCCCCGCTGGAGCCGTTACGATTGTGCACTTAGGCAAGGCATTTAAATTCCACTTAAATTCCACATTGCTTGTTCTCTCTCCCTTGTGGCAATGGATTCCATCAGGAATGAGGTCTCGAGAGTGATTAATACATGTTGTAAGAACTAGTTTCGCAATCGAGCTAAAATAAATTTGAATAAACTAACTACATTGGCCATGTTTAATGTGTGTGTAGGTCGAAGGCATCCACTCTAACTATAAATACACCCAATGTAATCCATACCCCGATGGAAAATATTAACCCTCGATAACCCGCGATTCATTACTCATATTTACATTAATTATTCTTTTCATTGACACAGAGAAATATATAGCACACTTTGGCATTTAAAATTATTTAGTCCAGATTTGTGACTGACCGTGTGCCGGACCTGGTAAATAGATTATCCTTGGAACGGTGTAAGCTGCAAGACACAGCTTTTCTTGCGCGGACGCTTGCCCTATGCTGCGAATGTGCATTGGGTACAGAGAGCAGTGCTCAAGAGAGAGAGAATATGGCATATTAACAATTTAGTGGTCATACACCATTATCACAACTTGTAACTCTTACGAATCGCATTCAGTGTTTATAAATCTTTTGTTTTCGCGTCATTTTCTCCACTCTAGGTTATGTGCATTTTAGACATACAGTAAATGAGCTTTTTTCCCTGGAATTTCTGTTTATTTTTAAGCTTTATCTTTACATATTTTAATGACATTGAATGACATATGTCATTATATTTTCACCTGCTAGCGTGCAAAGAGTTAATAGACCACTAGCACAGGCGTGACTGTAATAAGATATAGCCATGCCTAGATATTCTATTCTATGTATGCAGGACTTACAGCCGTATCCCTTATTGAAAAATGGAATGTAACGTCCATGATTTCGCGAGCATTTAGCACCTTCATTCCTCAGAAATTTGATGAGGATGTGCGCCATCTCTATGGTTCCGCCAACAATTTCTATGCACCCGCTGAAATCTTAGTGTGCAACACACTTGGCTTTACTGTTGTTTATGCTTGTTGTACATTTGTAATACTCAGCTGAATCAAGGAGTGGCCGATTGGTTAGGCCGTTAACTTTAAATCACTTGCCGCTCACACCTGTAGGTTCAGCTGAATCAAGGAGTGGCCGATTGGTTAGGCCGTTAACTTTAAATCACTTGCCGCTCACACCTGTAGGTTCAGCTGAATCAAGGAGTGGCCGATTGGTTAGGCCGTTAACTTTAAATCACTTGCCGCTCACACCTGTAGGTTCAGCTGAATCAAGGAGTGGCCGATTGGTTAGGCCGTTAACTTTAAATCACTTGCCGCTCACGTCTGTAGGTTCAGCTGAATCAAGGAGTGGCCGCTTGGTTAGGCCGTTAACTTTAAATCACTTGCTGCTCACGTCTGTAGCTTCAGCTGAATCAAGGAGTGGCCGATTGGTTAGGCCGTTAACTTTAAATCACTTGCCGCTCACCTCTGTATGTTCAGCTGAATCAAGGAGCTTACGTGGCCGATTGGTTAGGCCGTTAACTTTAAATCACTTGCTGCTCACCGCTGTAGGTTCAGCTGAATCAAGGAGCTTACGTGGCCGATTGGTTAGGCCGTTAACTCTTTCAACACCAAGTAACTGACATGGACTGGTCCATGATATTCTTAGACCAATAAATGAATAAGAAAATTACATTCGGACCAGTTCATTTATCAAGATGGGTAATTTTGTCTAAAATTAGTAATACTACTTGCAAAAAGTGCAGATCTACACTTTTTGTAAGCCTATAAATAGAGGTCTGTGGTGTTGAAAGGGTTAACTTTAAATCACTTGCCGCCCACCTCTGTAGGTTCGAATCCCATGTGGGTGTCAAATTCATTCATGTGAGGAAGCTATCCAGGTGGCTTGCAGAAAGTTGGTGGTTCTACCCGAGTGCTCGTCTATGTCTGAAATATTGCTCGGAGGGGCACCAGGGTGGTCTTCCTTCACCAATAGCTAAATATCTCCATATATACGACCCCAAGTTTAGAATGAAAGCTGATTTGGAGTGCACATATTAACTATATCTTTTAAGATTGTTGGTTGTTAGTTAATCAATGCCTGTCTGCTTAAGTCTCAGAAATCTGATATTGACCTAAAAATGTGCATGTACATGCGGCTTTGTTGCCAGACAACATTATTCCAGAATACACTCTTACTGTGTCGCCCGATACAACAGATTGTCTCTACTGTGAACATTACTGTGTCACCCGATACAACAGATTGTCTCTACTGTGAACATTACTGTGTCACCAGATTGTCTCTACTGTGAACATTACTGTGTCACCAGATTGTCTCTACTGTGAACATTACTGTGTCACCCGATACAACAGATTGTCTCTACTGTGAACATTACTGTGTCACCCGATACAACAGATTGTCCCTACTGTGAACATTACTGTGTCACCAGATTGTCTCTACTGTGAACATTACTGTGTCACCCGATACAACAGATTGTCTACTGTGAACATTACTGTGTCACGCGATACAAAAGATTGTCTCTACTGTGAACATTTCATACAGCATAGCATCACGGACGCTTGAGGTCGGGACCAATGGTTTTCGGGTTGTTTTTGGGGGGGGGGGGGGTTTTGGTTGTTTTTTTGTTGTTTGGTTTTTGGTCCCTAAGACCAATATTTTTTGTTGTTTTTAAATCAATCTTTGATACACCATAGGCTTTTTTAGCCAAATACAAGCATGTTTAAAAAAATGACACCCTGTGACTCATTTACAATGTATACATGTACTAAATGCCTTACTCATGGTGGATTCACTACAAATGAAACGGGTCCGCCTTGCCTCCGTGGTCGAGTGGTTAAGGTCGCTGACTTGTATACCATTGTAACCTACCATCACTGATGGTCACGTGACGGGTTCGAGCCCCGCTCAGGCCGTATCTCATTTATATGAAAAAGTTGGCAGTTTCTTACGGAGGTTGACTGGTTACTGGTTAATTGCTGGAGCCTGCCCAGGAAAGGTGTTGTTAGGTAAACTGCCCGCCGGCGATATAGCCCAAAATGGTGCTGATGCAGGCGTAAAACCCGAAATATAACATAACATAACAAATGAAATGGAAAATTTGAAAATGTACACAACAATATCAGACAAAACAAACACATTAACATCTCTGCATTCGATTAATACGCGAATAATAGCGAAAATACCGCGAATACTACCGGAGTTACAGTACTGCGTGTGAATACTCTTTTTATAGGAGGAGGTGTTTTTTTAATTGGTTTTCTGTTTTCATCGTGGTTTCCTTTGCACCACATGCTATCAAATGTCACCCTTTTTCTCATCTTTATAATTATTGAATCTCGGCAGATGTCATACAGTTTATCCAAAATGGATACTTTACTGTAAAGTTTGTTATCAATTAACGAACATGATTTTGATGAATTCCTATTGATCATATTTCAACATCTTGAACAACAGTAAAAACAAAGGATTCCAACTAAACGGACCAATATGCTGTTTGTGATAAATCGGGCTTTGTCAGACAAGGGAGATAATAGTAAATCCAGCAAAGTCTCTCATTAGTAAGAGCGGTAGTTGTTTCAGTGTTGGACTTGCTGGTCACGATAACACGTGTGAGATGTCTGGAGTTTCTGCCCAGCTGTAGTTACAGGCCCATACAAAGTGGGAGTGCTATGGGTGGGTGCATACCTAAATCTGCCGAGATCAGTTATTGCCAATATATTTAATTTATTTATTAACTATTAAATTTCGTAGATCCACTTTCTGAAGCCCAAATATAATTTTATTGTTTCAAATTCAACCCAAATATGGTAGTCACCTAGTTTTCTATATGTTTAATGTAAGTACAACAATTATATACACTAGAAATATATTGATGCAAAGCTTTGGCATTAAGCATTAAAAGTGCTTTGGCATTAGGCATTAAACATGCTTTGGCATTAGGCATTAAAAGTGCTTTGGCATTAGGCATTGAAAGTGTTTTGGCATTAGGCATTAAAAGTGCTTTGGCATTAAGCATTAAAAGTGCTTTGGCATTAGGCATTAAAAGTGCTTTGGCATTAGGCATTAAAAGTGCTTTGGCATTAAGCATTAAAAGTGCTTTGGCATTAGGCATTAAAACTGCTTTCGCATTAGGCATTAAAAGTGCATTGGCATTAAGCATTAAAAGTACTTTGGCATTAGGCATTAAAAGTGTTTTGGCATTAGGTATTAAAAGTGCTTTGACATTATGATTCTAAAAAGGTCTTGGGGGACCCTAAACCCCACAAAAATGATGAGGTCACTAAGCTCTTGAATTTGGGCTCAACTCTGAAAAATCCTGCGTATGTGCTGTCTGATCAGGCTCTATGCTGTTTGTTATTTGGATAGTGGAACCAGACCACTTGGCTGAATAGCAAACAACATAGATCCTGATCTGGATATATGTTGTTTGCACATTCCTCTAATTTATTCAGGGTTAAGGACAATTAATATGGTTACATAGGATTTCTTTGAATCCGTATAGAGCTCACTCATAGTAACCTAGGTGATTGTCATTCCACTATTGTTAAAATGCCATGAACTTTACCTATTGTTCAATTGCCATTCTCCTATTGTTTATTGCTGTTTATCTATAGTGGAATTGCATTCCCCTATTGTTCAAATGCTATTCTCCTATTGTTAACGGCTGTTTATCTATGGTGGAATTGCATTCCCCTATTGTTCAAATGCCATTCTCCTATTGTTAACTGCTGTTACCTATGGTGGAATTGCATTCCCCTATTGTTCAAATGCCATTCTCCTATTGTTAACTGCTGTTTACCTATAGTGGAATTGCATTCCCCTATTGTTCAAATGCTATTCTCCTATTGTTAACAGCTGTTTACCTATAGTGGAATTGCATTCCCCTATTGTCAAATTGCCATTTACCTATTGTTGATTAACAATTCTCATATTATTATTTCGCAATTCTCCTTTTCTTGAATTGCCACTATGCTTAAATTCTTTTTAAAGGTACAATATACACAAATGCATACAGTACAGGACTGTGCTTAACCGGTATTTCTTAAAAATTCTTAAATCGTCAAATTATGCTAATACCATACCCCAAGCCGAGACTTTTTCCCCCATCCGATCGTAAAAATGAATAATTTAATGATATATATGAATACTGGAAGTAGCTGGTATGCTTTGCATTGAAGCTGTGTGTTAGAGATGCACAATGTATATTGAGGCAGAAAAAGTCTGTGGGGAATTTGTTGCAGACTTCCCAAATATAGGAGATAATAGATTTTTATGGTTTTACCTCGCTTAGAGGATATCTCCATGAAGCTAACATCTATTGTGCTGTTATGAAGGATTGGGCATGCCAGACAATTGGTTCGTGTAATCGGGTGTCTTCTGGAAGATTGTTAATTGTTGCTTTTGTTGATTTGTCTGCGGAGAATATATCGGCTGGTTGCTGGTTTCAGCGGCCATGTTGTTAATGCCCGGTCCCCAGGACTACCTATATCTACTGGCTACTTGTTCTGATGGGCAGGTTGTTATATACCCGGTCCCCAGGACTACCTATATCTACTGGCTGCTTGTTCTGATGGGCAGGTTGTTATATACCCGGTCCCCAGGACTATCTATATCTGCTGGCTGCTTGTTCTGATGGGCAGGTTGTTCTATACCCGGTCCCCAGGACTATCTATATCTGCTGGCTGCTTGTTCTGACGGGCAAGTTGTTATATACCCGGTCCCCAGGACTATCTATATCTGCTGGCTGCTTGTTCAGACTAGTTTACAGTATGTATTGGATAATTATATTGTATGACTGACGTAGTCGAGGTTTAATAATTTAATAAATATAATGTGAGAAACGAATGAATTTGGTGCAAAGGAAAGCACGATGCAAACATAGGAAAGCAATTAAAGACCTGTACTCCATGAGTATACAGGGGCAGTAACTGACCGATGTCTCTCATTAAAGACCTGTACTCCATGAGTATACAGGGGCAGTAACTGACCGATGTCTCTCATTAAAGACCTGTCCTCCTTGAGTATACAGGGGCAGTAACTGACCAATGTTTCTCATTAAAGACCTGTCCTCCTTGAGTATACAGGGGCAGTAACTGACCGATGTCTCTCATTAAAGACCTGTCCTCCTTGAGTATACAGGGGCAGTAACTGACTGATGTTTCTCATTAAAGACCTGTCCTCCTTGAGTATACAGGGGCAGTAACTGACCAATGTCTCTCATTAAAGACCTGTCCTCCTTGAGTATACAGGGGCAGTAACTGACCAATGTCTCTCATTAAAGACCTGTCCTCCTTGAGTATACAGGGGCAGTAACTGACCAATGTTTCTCATTAAAGACCTGTCCTCCTTGAGTAGACAGGGGCAGTAACTGACCGATGTCTCTCATTCAGTTTATGTTTTTCAGGTACGTTGAAGAACACGTGCAGAGAACGGGGGTTGCCATAGAGACTCAGGGATTCACGTTTGTAACAAGCGGCAGAAAAAGAGAATCGTTAACTGTAAGTTTATTTCACGGTTCTTTCTAGGGTGTGTTTGGGGCCCGAGATTTGGACCCATCTCGAAAGCCAAAATCATAGTTTCCCAAAAAGGAATGACCATACATCTGAAGTTTTCTAAGAATGCTGCTTACTGATGCTCAATATTCAAATCCCACTTGGCATGCTGCATTCTTTCATGTGAGGAAGCTATCCAGCTGGCTTGGGGAAGGTTAGTAGTTCTACACGGGTACCCAATACTGCTTGGAGTTGTATCTATATATTTATCTGCCGATATTAAATGGAGTTGCCAAATGAGCTAAGATGTTGGTATTTGTAGAACCCGTTTTTTCGAGTGGGGTAGGGTATTTTATAGGAAGACCTATGTCCATGGGTGCGGGGGGGGGGGCAATAGAGTTTGTCCAAGGAGTGAAATCCCTTCCAGGGAACGGCCGTATATTGTTTGGAATATTCCAATTTGTTGTTCATTTAGCAATGCCTGTTATATATACACGATGACTATAGGACGACTGTCTTTGAATAATAGTATCGACAAACATTGCGACTTTTCTTTGAACCGGAGAAACGGGGATTTCTTTGAACATGTCTAGTAGACCGGAGGAGACACAGGGATTTCTTTGAACATATCTAGCAGAGCGGAGACACCGATTTTTACATTTAACAAACCATGAATCTTGGCCAGCCGGGTAAAATACCCTGACCCGAGATATTGGTGAGATATATTGATGTGAGACAAAAAAAAAACAAAAAACAAAAAAAAAACAAAAAACAAAAAAAAGTGAGACATATTGATGTGAGATGCGAGATATTGGTGAGAGATATATTGGTGTGAGACATATTGATGTGAGATGCGAGATATTGGTGAGAGATATATTGGTGTGAGACATATTGATGTGAGATGCGAGATATTGGTGAGAGATATATTGGTGTGAGACATATTGATGTGAGATGCGAGATATTGGTGAGAGATATATTGGTGTGAGACATATTGATGTGAGATGCGAGATATTGGTGAGAGATATATTGGTGTGAGACATATTGATGTGAGATGCGAGATATTGGTGAGAGATATATTGGTGTGAGACATATTGATGTGAGATGCGAGATATTGGTGAGAGATATATTGGTGTGAGACATATTGATGTGAGATGCGAGATATTGGTGAGAGATATATTGGTGTGAGACATATTGGTGTGAGATATATTGGTGTGAGACATATTGGTGTGAGATATATTGGTGTGAGACATATTGGTGTGAGATATATTGGTGTGAGACATTTTGGTGTGAGACATGCCTGTCAGATATATTATACCGATCTCTTCTTTTAGAAACACTTTATTATAATCAGGGTTTGTGTGTGTTTTACGTTTATTTATCGTCGCTACCGGTTGCCCATATGAGCGACGCCTCCTGAAGAGATTAGTCATTTTAGATGTTGGAGGATAGTGCATGATACAGACAGAGACCCATTCCAGAGTCACCTCTGGTTCTTTTACGTGCACGGTGTAAAGCACAGATACGAGACCTCGGTTTAACCTCCCATCTGAAAGACTGTTAATTTTATTAGGGTCAGACGGGGGATCGAACCTGTGATCCCTGGATTACTAATCAGGGTTGATAGCAACACAGACAGGAGTACAGATGAGAAGATAATCGTAAATTAAGCCTTTTCATTTACGCAGATTTAATCAAGATTGTGGAGACGATCAGTTTTACAATCTTCCTTTATTACGTGAGTGACTGACAAAACTATTTTAGGTGCACAGTCTAATAATTTCAAATAGCCGTTTGATTTGTTTATCAGCAGTTCATTGAAATGGTCTTTTGCAACAACGTTTAGATGGATACGTGCTCAGTACTGGACTATGGTTGACTAAATAAACTGGAGTAACATTTTTGTCTGTAGAAATAAACTGATAAATTAATCTAGTATGGCTGTATTTTCCGAAAAACGCCTTATAGAATACTTATGCAGATACCCGACTTTCCTTGCCTGCAACGGAAGCGACCGATAATATGCTTTCACGTTATCAATGGCAGCCGCGCGTGCCGATCACGTGACAAATCCGTCTGTTATAATTGACTTCTATAAGTTCCAATCATATGACAGAAATATACCCAATACCGTAAACAGGACCTGCAGTGGAAAATTCTTCTTCCACTAAATAAATGTTGTGATTTTCAAGCCTGTTAAATATTTTATAAACTAACGATATAAACTCACTATAAAGCACAAATACATAATTAAAATTAATCGATTCTTTTAGCTTCAATCGTCTCGAAATTATGTGGGCAAACTTCGGACATTATAGTGTTGTTAGGCACTATAAACTGGGATCTAGACACGTGGTGTATTATGAAAAACACGCATTGTGATAATTAAGAATTCCTGTCTGAAGCTGTGACGCCGCAAAGTTTACTGTACAGAAGGACGTGCTTATTTACCAGCCAAAATGACCGGTCATTCGGAAAGACTGATATGCTGGAAATTTCCTTGAATTTTTTTTTTTTTAAAATATTTATATAGATATTTCTTTATGAAAACAGAGTCGAAATATTGCATAATTATTATACAGTCTAAATAATACTAGTTCCTATGGTAAACACGCGTTACTATCGTTTCTTGAAGCATTTATTTGTACGTATTTCAATAACCATGCGATAAGATACTCACCAACTACATACTGGTAATTTTGTTGATAATTGAGCTTATCTACCCTCGCCTCCAGCGAACCATGTGGGCGAGTATGGTAATTTTGTTCTTACCCGAGTCCTTGAATTTTATAACTTGTAAAAGCGTTGGAAGTTTTCAGTGAATGTCTGAAATGTGATTATGATGAAACTTTGCCAGCAGCAGTTAAATTGATAATCGATCGCTATCTAGGTCATATTAAAGCAACTCTGTGCCAATTAATGCTTGTTTAGTTTATACAAATTTATTTCATGAGCTCTAATGGCACAATCCTAACTGCTACAGCTGGGTGAGAAACTCTGGGCCTCTCACACTTGCAGTGAACACGCTACCACTGTGCTACCACCACTGTGCTACCTACCACTGCGCTATCACGACTTATCCGGAGTCTTCTTCGATGTTTTTTGGCAGCATTTTTCTCAGCAGCTCAAAAAATGAAAATATTGTGGAGAGACGGGTCAAAATAACTTGGGGACTGTTGGAGACCTAAAGAAACTAAATGCAAGAATAATGTTACATCATTGGTAAACTAAGTGAAATAAACACCAATGGATCTTCAATACAGTATTGTTACATGTAACCTGTCAAGTTACATCAAACTGTCTAACCCTGCAGCAAGTCATAATCATTCCGTCTAGACTGCTCTGTCAGTATTGGTGACCATTACTATATATACTCCCTGATAAGACCACTGTTATTTATTTCTTTACAGGAGTAAAGGTCTTTTTGCAGTGGTTTACTTCAAATCACTTGTCCCACGGCTCTGTACCGTCCATTTACTCACCAATAAGACGACCTTCTCCTACTTAGGTCCTGAACTCTGTGAGTTTTGGCATGCACTTCGCATGTAAGTAAGTTCAAATCACTTGTCCCACGGCTCTGTACCGCCCATATACTCTCCAATAGGACGACCCCCCTTCCTACTTAGGTCCTGAAATCTGGGTTTTGGCATGCACTCGCATGTTAGTAAGACTGGTTGATAAAATGGACACCAGACCCGGCCTGGAGGTTATAAAACTTTTCTCCAATCTCAGACTCGGTCTCAAGCTTCTGATTGGTTCAGCTAAGTGTAAATATCAGACTCAACCAATCATATCATTTGAGCATGAGATTGAGATTTGAGAAAAGTTTTATAACCAATGTATAATATTTTGGGAAGGGCAGTTTACTAATGTCAGGGATCAGTTTAGAGGGTGATGTGGGCGAAATTGTCGCCCTAGGGACCCTGACTTCGCCCTCTGGGGGCCCCACTTCTCCCTAAAAAAAAAATTATATTTTTGGGTTTTTACGATTTTCAAAAAAAATATTGTCTAGTTGCCCATTATAAAGCATTCCTTCTATTCTATTCCTTCTATTCAAATGTTGTATTTAATGGTTGTACTGTGCATTTTAACCCTATTTTGCATAAGTATATTAAAGAACACCATTTAAGGAAGCGATCACGCGCTTTCTCACTTCTCCCAAAAATTCTGACCTAGAATGAACCCTGCTAATGTTGATAGAACGTGTTGCCCAACCCATTTTGCATTTTATCATATATAATGAATGTTAAGTCTATAACGGGTATGTACTATATATCTAAAATAGCAAATAAAATATGATTAAACTAAACCCATGTATAAATTGCATGTTTGGCCAGTGCAAGTTGAAGAAATGCTTCGAGTCATTTCTAAATGTAATTATGGATTTTTGGAAATTTTTATATAGAGGCCATAGTCGGGTGGTAAAAGCTCATCTTATAGGCAAGCATGGATGGTAGGTTGGAGTCTCGCATGGGAGTGTCGAAATCTTTCATGTGCGAAAGTAATCCAGTTGCCTTATGGAAGAGCGGTATTCATACCTGGCTACCTGACTGTGCCTGAAATACTGCTCGGAGTGGCGCCCGGGGTCTTCACCCGTAACCCATTCAACACCAAGTAACTGACATGGACTGGTCCATGATATTTTTAGACCAATAAATTAATAACAAAATTACATTTGGATCAGTTCATTTATCAAAATGGGTAAATGTTTTCTAAAAATAGTTATATTACTTGAAAAAAGTGCAGATCCTGATGAGACGGCTCGTCACGAGCCGGCTCATCTGGATCTACACTTTTTGTAAGCCTATTGAGAGGTCTGTGGTGTTGAAAGGGTTAATATTGGACTGGTGTCAAAAGGCCAGAGTATTATATTAAATCCTACGCATATTAATTAGTAGGATCTTATTATTTAAGTGTGTGTTTTTAAATAAGATATAAACCTTAATCGGATCCAATATGTAAAATATTGGTACTGTCTTCGGCGCTACGTGTCTCACACAGTCCAATGGTATTTTACATATTGGATTGTTTTCGGCTTATATCCTATACATAACAAGTTGATTGCTGGAAGAGCTCTCAATTATAACTGGTTTCATTATACAAAATTATTTTAGTTTGATTGCGAAACAAGTTTTGCAGCGTTAGTTTAATCGCTCTCCATCCCTGATGGAATCCATCGCTATGAGAGAGTGGATGTGGAGGCATGTGGAATTTAAATGCCTTGCCTAAGGGCACAATCATAATGGCTACAGTTTGGTGCAAACTCTGAGCATTTCGCACCTGAAGCGAACGCGCTACCACTGCACTATCAACTAACAGTACTACCATCATAATAATTATGAAATACTAGTATAAATCCACCAAATTTAAACATTTAGTACACTGCTGCTTTCATCCATTGAATGAATACAAGATTTGTTGATACTTGAATGGTACACATTGGGGAAGAGTACACATCAGGGTCAACACTCAATAGATGGAAGTCGTGATAGCTCAGTGGTAGCGCGTTCGCTTCACGTGCGAAAGGCCCGGAGTTCGAGCCCCGGAGTTCGAGCCCCGCTGGAGCCGTTACGATTGTGTCCTTAGGCAAGGCATTTAAATTCCACGTTGCCTCTTCTCTCTCCCTCGTGGCGATGGATTCCATCAGGAATGAGGTCTCGAGAGTGATTAGTATAAGTTATAAGAACTTGTTTCGCAATCGAGCTAAAATAAATTTGTATAAACTAACACTCAATAGGTGAATGACCTTGCATCTGGCTTAATAATGAAAGGTAGTTGGTGCTACCCGCGTGCACATCCGTGTCTGAAACGACCCTCTTTGAGTGGCACTTGGTACAAACCACCCACTCCACCCCGCCCCCAAAACATTATCCAGATCATTCAGACCCTGTCATATTTGTGTGTTTTATTATTTATTTTGTTCAAATCCAAATGTTTTTACGTACGATGGAGCCTCAGTTGCTGAGTGGTTATGGTTGTTGACTTCAAATCACTTGCCACTCACCACTGCAGGTTCAAATCCCACATGTTGAATGATTTCATGTGAGGATGCTATACAGCTGGCTTCTGGAAGGTTGGTGGTTCTACCTGGGTGCCCATCCATGTCTGAAACACTACTCGAAGGGGCATCCAGGATATTTCCCTTTAAATAACATTGCAACAGTGTACAGGGTGTAATGTATGGCACCCTTGGATGTAACCATGTATATAATTTCCCCACATCTTACAGGATGTAATGTATGGCACCCTTGGATATAACCATGTATAATATTTCCCCACATCCTGCAGGGTGTAATGTATGGCACCTTGTATATAATTTCCCCACATCTTACAGGGTGTAATGTATGGTACCTTGTATATAACCATGTATAATATTTCCCCACATCTTGCAGTGTGTGATGTATGACACCCTTGTATATAACCATGTATATAATTTCGCCACATCTTGCAGGATGTGATGTGTGGCATCCATGGATTGGATATTACAAAGCATATATGTTTCCACACCTTTCAGGGTTTCATGTGTAAATCATGCCTGTGAATGCCTTGATAGAGACAGTAGGATATTTAGTTATAAATTAATATACCAGATGATATGGTTCATTTTCAACCATCAACCATATGCCATGTCTGTTATATAATAGTTGATGAGTCAGCACATTTCTCCACAACTAACTCTCTTGGCCACAGTTATCATGACACATCAGAAGTATCAGTTGCAACATGGGGGGGAAATGTGGAGTATAATAATAGGCTTATATCATAGGAGCAGCCTGGGGGGTCTCCGTGACCTAGTTGTTAAATCATTGACTTCAATGAGAGACACACGTCAGTTACTGCCCCTGAATACTTCCTAATAGTATGTAGGTCGTCTTTAACCCATTCAACACCAAGTAACTCGCATGGACTGGTCCATGATATTCATAAACCAATAAATGAATCAGAAAATCACATTTGGACAAGTTCATTTATCAAAATGGGTAATTATGTCTAAAAATAGTCATATCACTGGCAAAAAGTGCAGATCCTGATGAGACGGCTCGTGACGAGCCGGCTCCATCTGGATCTACACTTTTTGTAAGCCTATTTAGAGGTCTGTGGTGTTGAAAGGGTTAAGTTGTTTCCTTTGCACAACACGCTATCAATTTTCTTCCACTTTCTCATCTTATAATAATTATATTACTATATCTTGACAGATATCCTACAGTATATAATATTATAATGGTTAATTTTCAATTAATTAAACATGATTTGCAACATCTGGTTAGGAAACAACTGTAAAAACTAAGGATTCCAACTGAAAGGACTGCTATGCATTTAGGGATAACTCTAACTTTATCTGCCAAGGGAGGTAATAGAAAAGCCAGCGTGGTCCCTAATTCAATTGCCTCATACCACTGTATGTTCTAATCCTTTCATATCCAGTTGGATGATTTTTGTGGATTTACGGCCACATTTTTGTCCATGCATCATCTCCAAATCCCATTGTTGGATTCTCACCAAACTTGGCAGCAAACATCGGTATTGTGTCTAGTTGTGCATATATGAACCCCACTCTGGTTGGGTGCTTTTTTTATTATCTGGTTATATGGTCATTTAAACATTTTTAAAACACAAAGCTTGTTTGTGCTTCAACTCCAAAACCTCTTGTTGAATTTTGACCAAACTTGGCACGAAGCAATAGTGTGATGTCTAGTTGTGCATATTGTTATCCCTTTTCCGGTTGGATGATTTATGTGTGGATTTACGGCCATTTGAACTTTTTTATATTACAATACTTGTCTGCGCTTTATCTCCAAAACTAATACAAATAATACTACATATGATACCACTGTAACCTATCATCACCGGCGGCGAGGGTAAATAAGCTCAATCATCATCATCAACACAGGTACCAGGCCCACTGTAACCTAGCATCACTGATGGTCATGGGTTCGAGCCCCGCTCAGACCGTGTCTCATTTATATGAAAAAGTTGACAGTTTCTTACGGAGGTTGGTGCACCCAAGTACTGGTTAACCGCTGGAGCCTGCCCAGGAAAGGTGTGTTGTTAGGTAAACTGCCCGCCGGTGATATAGCCCAAAATGGTGCTGATGCAGGCGTAAAACCCGAAATATAAAATATAACATAACATAGACTTTATATTCCAATGACTTCATTTATTTAACGTCCATGTCTTTATTACTCCATTGAAGCAACAGTGAGTGGGGAGATATGTGTTTATTACTCCATTGAATCAACAGTGAGTGGGGAGGTATGCGTTTATTACTCCATTGAAGCAACAGTGAGTGGGGAGATATGCGTTTATTACTCCATTGAAGCAACAGTGAGTGGGGAGATATGCGTTTATTACTCCATTGAAGCAACAGTGAGTGGGGAGATATGTGTTTATTACTCCATTGAAGCAACAGTGAGTGGGGAGATATGCGTTTATTACTCCACTGAATCAACAGTGAGTGGGGAGGTATGCGTTTATTACTCCACTGAAGCAACAGTGAGTGGGGAGGTATGCGTTTATTACTCCACTGAAGCAACAGTGAGTGGGGAGGTATGCGTTTATTACTCCATTGAAGCAACAGTGAGTGGGGAGATATGTGTTTATTACTCCATTGAATCAACAGTGAGTGGGGAGGTATGCGTTTATTACTCCATTGAAGCAACAGTGAGTGGGGAGGTATGCGTTTATTACTCCACTGAATCAACAGTGAGTGGGGAGACATACATTTATTACTCCATTGAAGCAACAGTGAGTGGGGAGACATACGTTTATTACTCCACTGAATCAACAGTGAGTGGGGAGACATACGTTTATTACTCCATTGAAGCAACAGTGAGTGGGGGGGACATACGTTTATTACTCCATTGAATCAACAGTGAGTGGGGAGACATACGTTTATTACTCCATTGAAGCAACAGTGAGTGGGGAGGTATGCGTTTATTACTCCATTGAAGCAACAGTGAGTGGGGGGGACATACGTTTATTACTCCATTGAAGCAACAGTGAGTGGGGAGACATACGTTTTTTCAAAAACAATTTCTAGTTGTAGCTGACAGGGCGATACCATCTACCTTAATACAGCACTAGTGTTTCACGTTATTGTAACTGGACAGGGTGATGCCATCTACCTTAATACAGCACTAGTGTTTCATGTTACTGTCACTGGATGAACAGGTGACACACCATCTACCTTAATACAGCACTAGTGTTTCATGTTATTGTAACTGGATGAACAGGTGACACACCATCTACGTTAATACAGCACTAGTGTTTCATGTTATTGTAACTGGATGAACAGGTGACACACCATCTACCTTAATACAGCACTAGTGTTTCATGTTATTGTAACTGCATGAACAGGTGACGCACCATCTACAGTGAAACCCCTCTAAACCGAACGGCTTCCTGACTGGAAGAGGAGTTCGGTTTGGATGGGTTTTCGGATTGTGGGGGAGATAAAGTTTTGAACTAAAGAACTAATAACATACAAATGTGGAATAAATTATATATAAGCTCAAATTTGTCTGTACGTAATGACTTGTCGGTGGTTCCGTATTTGATCAATAATTATGAAATATAATTATCAATGTTATGCCTTAAATAATGATAGTCTGTCTTTTGTGAAATCCCATTCACATCTAATTAGATCGTATTAAAACTAATTACTCAAACATGAAAAGAGATTAACAAACCTGCAATTGCAAAGGACATAATTAAATAGTGTCCAGTCGTAATCCATTTGAAAACAACGTAATTAAAACAAATTTTCAGCATCATTGGTTTTTATCACGCCTTTATGTTCTCACAACACCACGTCGGATTTAAACAGTACGGATAAAACACCAATATGCCGACTGATTAATTGACTTGTGAAAACTCGGAAGGTGTTACGTTTCAGGTGAGACAAAGGTTGTTTCGGATCTGGATTTTACGCCGCTGGCTGTTCGGTTTTCAGGGGTAATTTGCAATAGAAATGTGCACAAATGGTCCCGAAAACTTGTCCGGTATTCGGCAACGAGAGGTTCCGGTTTAGAGAGTTTTTTTACAATGAACAAAGAAGGGAAAATATCGTGACCGCGAAAATTGTCCGGTTTGGAGGGAATTCCGATTTAGAGGGGTTCCGATTTTGAGGAGTTTCACTGTACCTTAATACAGCACTAGTGTTTCATGTTATTGTAACTGGACAGGGTGACGCCATCTACCTTAATACAGCACTAGTGTTTCATGTTGTTGTAACTGGATGAACAGGTGACACACCATCTACCTTAATACAGCACTAGTGTTTCATGTTGTTGTTAACTGCATGAACAGGTGACACACCATCTACCTTAATACAGCACTAGTGTTTCATGTTGTTGTAACTGCATGAACAGGTGACACACCATCTACCTTAATACAGCACTAGTGTTTCATGTTGTAACTGCATGAACAGGTGACACACCATCTACCTTAATACAGCACTAGTGTTTCACGTTATTGTAACTGGACAGGGCGACGCCATCTACCTTAATACAGCACTAGTGTTTCATGTTATTGTAACTGCATAAACAGGTGAACAGTTCAATTTTTATTTGAACAATTTACACAAAACACAAAATTATTCTTCATTAAATGGTTACATGGACAATTTGCATGTTTCAAAATTGCATGTAAATGACACTGCACATATTTATATCTATAAATAACTGATATATACGCTTGAAGTAACTTACCGCTTGAAGTAACTTACCGAAGTTTGTCTCATGTTTTATATGCAGCTATCGGTGCAAGTCATTCAAAGTAAAGGAATTTTATAACTGCTAGGCAACGATAAAATACTGTTTGTTTCCCAGTCTCCAGTTTCCTTTAATAGTCTCTTTTATCCAAAATATTTCAGTGATAAATGGGATGGATTTTTAAAAAAAATTTACGTTTATAATCCTAAATTAAAATATCAATGCAAACAAATACGCTGCAATAGACACCAATAATAATCATTAGTTTAAACTTGATTTATTTTACTTTACAATGATTGCGAAACAAGTGTCAACAAATTATATTTATTTTTTATCGCTCTCGTTGGTAGAGGAAGCCGGAGTACCCGGAGAAAACCATCCTGTCCGATCTGGCGACCACCATACCATCTCGCATACGTCCGATGATCAATGGTTGCATTGGTGAGAAGCGCGCTAACCACTGCGCTAAGCAGACAGCCAATAATAACCATTGGGAGCCTCTATAATGTAATGGGTTCAGTGTAGAGGCAAAATTTGATCTCTTGGTCAAAATAAGATGATAAAATGATGTTATACAACAATGTTCAAGTAGAATAAGAATGCTACGACAGATGTATTTTATTACTGCAAAACTTGAAGAACACTGGTTTTGTAATGAATACAATGTATGATGGCCATTTTGTTTTTGAAATTGTGACGGTTAGTTTAAACAGGAATATGACATCTATGCGACTAATATGTACTATTCTAACACGACTTCATATTTTGTTCCTATAAACAAAGAACGAATTACTAAATCGGCTGCAGCAGGTCTAATTTATGGCTGTTGAAATTTGCTCCCCCAGTGTAACGTTCAAATAGCTGTCGTTTGTACAATTTTACATTGGAATTGAATACAGTGTTTGGGCAGGATTTGTAGTGTTAACCCTTTCAACACCACAGACCTCTAAATAGACGAGCCGTCTCATCAGGATCTGCACTTTTTGCCAGTGATATGACTATTTTTAGACATAATTACCCATTTTGATAAATGAACTTGTCCAAATTCATTTATTGGTTTATGAATATCATGGACCAGTCCATGTGAGTTACTTGGTGTTGAATGGGTTAATAACCAGCAATACAGGAAATAATTATAGTGTTGATAGCTGGAGGATTATGTTCAGTGTCACTGGAATACAGAAGGTAGTATACAGGGAGGTATTTTGTAAAGCCATCAGACAAATAACAGATAAGGAGACAAAATAACAAACACATTTATTTTGTTTATAGCATTATTGGGTCATGTTAGAATGGAAATAATATTTGTCATACCGTTGAATAACGCATCATTTGTCGTTCGGATGTGTAGGAATTAACCACTTAATTAATTTCTACACGCCAGACCTCCAAACCATGATGTATTCGCCGATAAACATGAGCAAGACAAATATTATTTTTTCCTAATTTTATTATGTGTAATCTTTTCCGTACCTAGCCTATCCCACGCCACTTTGAAAATACCGCTTTGAACTGGGTCAGGAATGGGTTAACAAATATATTTTAGTGTTGTCCTTTGGTAAGTAGTTGGTAGTTAGTGTATGGACAGCCTACTACATGTTGGTATTTTTCGTCTTGTGCTTTGGGCTGGGTGGTATTTCATCTTGTGAACATTATTTGAATATTAAAATTTTATATTTGTGAATGTCTTCAAATATCTTTGATCATTTAAATGGATGTTTTCAAATTGAGTATGATTTAAAATAGAATGTAACGTGGACAATTCTCTAATAGAGTAGTGGTTTATACACCAGTTATCGGTGTATGTATGTCTTGCAAACCCGGTGTGCCGCGAAAGTGTGGCAGAAAACAGGACTACATTGTAACTGTATATATCAGACAGAGCTCACGCTAAACCCACATGTTTGGGAGAAGTGAGAAAGCGTGCGATTGCATCATCTAATTATAGTATTTAATAAATAAAAATAATAGGGTTAAAATACGACAATATGACCATTAAATACAATATTAGAACAGGAGTGCTTTACAATGACCACCAGTGTATCTTACTGGACAATATTTTGTCTGAAAATTGTAAAAAAAAAAAAAAAAGTAGTAGTTAAGACGACTAATTTGCCCATGTCACCATCTACAATGAGCCCTGCTATATATATATATATAATGTCTTGGGACTTTTCCGTCAAGCTTTACCTGTAGCTCCAGAAGTCAAGGTTTATACTTTGCACCAGAATCAATCCTTGGGGGTGGGGTGGAGTGGGGGTGTGGTGGAGTGGGGGATGGGGGTGGGGTGGAGTGGGGGTGTTAGGGAATCGTATTGTTTTGCCTCTAAGGGAGCGGGGACTATTTAACATGGATATTACCAACCAAATAAGGGAGCGGGGACTATTTAACATGGATATTACCAACCAAATAAGGGAGCGGGGACTATTTAACATGGATATTACCAACCAAATAAGGGAGCGGGGACTATTTAACATGGATATTACCAACCAAAAAACGTCCCGCAGTTCAGTGAGGCATGGCTAAGTTGGCTCATCAGTATAAGACGCTTCACTCATAATATCTTCATTGTAATATCATCTATCATCACCCGTTGATTAATCAGATGGTCAGTAGATGTTGAAACATGATTATCCATCATTAGTTATATTTTGGATACTTCATTGATGTGAATATTGCTCTGTATTTCAGGGAAATGCCACACTTCATCTATACCCCCACTTCGAACCACTTCGACAGATTGAAGGTAAGTCCTTGAAGCTTTATGAACACATCGCAGATACAGAAATCTTACAATCCAGGTATTAACATACAATCCAGGGGTCAATTTGCAATCCAGGGGTCAACTTGCAATCCAGGGGTCAACTTGCAATCCAGGGGTCAACTTGCAATCCAGGGGTCAACTTGCAATCCAGGGGTCAATATACAATCCAGCGGTCAACATACAATCCAGAGGTCAACATACAATCCAGGGGTCAACATACAATCCAGGGGTCAACTTGCAATCTGAGGTCAACTTGCAATCCAGGTGTCAATATACAATCCAGGGGTCAACATACAATCCAGGGGTCAACATACAATCCAGGGGTCAACTTGCAATCCAGGGGTCAACTTGCAATCCAGGGGTCAACATACAATCCAGGTGTTAACATACAATCAAGGTGTTAACATACAATCAAGGGGTCAACATACAATCCAGGGGTCAACATACAATCCAGGGGTCAACATGCAATCCAGGGGTCAACATACAATCCAGGGGTCAACATACAATCCAGGGGTCAACTTGCAATCCAGGGGTCAACATACAATCCAACAGTCATGATTTGATCCTTCTTTGCTCAACAGTCTTTCGTACGAGACTTTGTTATATAACCGTACCAACTGATACCTCTGTAGTGCGTTTGATTCAGGTGCAAAAGGCCTGGAGTTCACTACCAGCTGTTGCCGTTACAATTGTGCCCTTAGGCCAAACATTTAAATTCTACATTGCCTCTTCCCTCTCCCGATGGAGTTCATCAGGAATGAGGTCTCGATTGCGATTAATTTAATGGTATAAAAATTTGTTTCACAATCAAGCTAAAATAAATGTGGGGGGGGGGGGGAATTACCCCCTAGACAATTTGGCTAACTTACGGTGATTGACATCTAATTATGCTTAATCAAAGAAGCAGTACATATTGTACTATCTGTCAAAAGTGTGGACAAGTTTAACCCATTCAACACCAAGTAACTGATATGGACTGGTTCATGATATTTTTAGACCAATAAATTAATAAGAACATTACATTTGGACCAGTTCATTTATCAAAATGGGTAATTTTGTCTAAAAATAGCAATATGACTGGCAAAAAATGCAGATCTTGATGAGACGGCTCGTCACGAGCCGGCTCATCTGTATCTACACTTTTTGTAAGCCTATTTAGAGGTCTGCGGTGTTGAAAGGGTTAAGTTTATGAAGGTCTGCCCGCCCGAAAGTTTATATTAAAAAATAAAAAATAAAATGGGCAAATGGGTGGTGCTAGAAAAAGGGTAGGGCGGGGGCACTCTGTCATTCCACTCCACAGAAACACTAATCTCATTTACCAGCTATTATATATTACATATTCGGAAACACTTGGCTGATGTGCCAGAGAGCAATAACATGCAGATAGTTATTTTACAGAAATTTATAATGAGGAAGTTTTATTGCACATAATTATAGGATATGTAGAATTTGAACAGGGGTAGGATTAAATTACCAGCCGTCCAACATGAAGAGATAGTATTAAATTACGAGATATCGGGTCAAGGCGTGTGGTCATGGTTGTCGCATGAAGTGTGCACACCCAGGTCATGGTTGTCCCATGTTTTGTGCACTCCCAGGTCATGGTTGTCCCATGAAGTGTGCACTCCCAGGTCATGGTTGTCCCATGAAGTGTGCACTCCCAGGTCATAGTTATCCCATGAAGTGTGCACTCCCAGGTCATGGTTATCCCATGAAGTGTGCACTCCCAGGTCATGGTTGTCCCATGAAGTGTGCACTCCCAGGTCA
>CM026403.1:55419266-55589266 GCA_014843695.1 Archivesica marissinica
GCATGAAGTGTGCACTCCCAGGTTATGGTTGTCCCATGAAGTGTGCACTCCCGGGTCATGGTTGTCCCATGAAGTGTGCACTCCCGGGTCATGGTTGTCCCGTAAAGTGTGCACTACCAGGTCATGGTTGTCCCATGAAGTGTGCACTCCCAGGTGTCATGGTTGTCCCATGAAGTGTGCACTCCCAGGTCATGGTTGTCCCATGAAGTGTGCACTCCCAGGTCATGGTTTTGCCATGAAGTGTTCACTCCCATTGACTATAATATAATAAAATAAAACAAATGTTCTAGTGTCAATACCAACACGGGAGTTTGCATTTCTCTGAGTGCTAGTCTCGGTTTCAGTTTCGTAATCGAGAGGTTGCAAGTTCGAACCCCTTCAGAATCACGGTTGTGATGTCCTTAGGCAAGACACTTATTTCTACAATGTCTCATCCCGTCGCCGTCGTGGCAACGGCTTTCCGATTAGCGTAGTGGTTAGCACGCTCGCTTCTCACCAATGCAACAACCCGGGTTCAATCCTCGTACCGGGAAGTATGCGAGATGGTACGGTGGTCGCCAGATCGGACAGGTGGGTTTTTCTCCGGGTACACCGGTTTCCTCCCACACGAATGACCACATTTACGCTTTCATCCGCGCCAACGAGAGTGATTAATATAAATTTGTTAGAACTTGCTTCGCAATCGTTGTAAAATAAATAATAGTTTTAAACTTATTTTTTAATGGATTCTTGAAACTCAAGCATGATTAAACTATGGTTGTAGAAACTTGTTTCGCAATCAAGCTAAACTAAATTTGTATAAACTAAGCTGAAATAATTTATAAATATGTTCGCATGTAAAGTCTATCTTTATTACGTACAAGAGGATGGAATTATTGCTGGGGGCCTGTCCAATAGACATCATTTGTCATATTGTCATTTCCCATAACTGGAAGCATTACTAAAAGTGATTCCGGCCTGTGGTGAATTAAAAAGAATATTCCCGGAAACGGGTCCAATGACTATGAACTTCAATGGTATCTTATTATCGAAGATTTATTATGTCTGTATTAATTCACAATTTATGTGGGACACGATTGCGGAAATCTTCGATTGTCATGGACATCTGCCGGGTCTTACAAAAGTTGTCATTTTATGCAATGAAGTTATTGTCGTAATGTATACATGACTAGTCTGACCATGGACGCATATTGAAGTCTGGAGGCCTCAATAATATGACAAATTATGTACATAAAGTGACCATGGACGCATATTGAAGTCTGGAGGCCCCAATAATATGACAAATTATGTACATAAAGTGACCATGGACGCATATTGAAGTCTGGAGGCCTCAATAATATGACAAATTATGTACATAAAGTGACCATGGACGCATATTGAAGTCTGGAGGCCTCAATAATATGACAAATTATGTACATAAAGTGACCATGGACGCATATTGAAGGCTGGAGGCCTCAATAATATGACAAATTATGTACATAAAGTGACCATGGACGCATATTGAAGGCCTCAATAATATGACAAATTATGTACATAAAGTGACCATGGATGCATATTGAAGTCTGGAGGCCCCAATAATATGACAAATTATGTACATAAAGTGACCATGGATGCATATTGAAGTCTGGAGGCCCCAATAATATGACAAATTATGTACATAAAGTGACCATGGACGCATATTGAAGTCTGGAGGCCTCAATAATATGACAAATTATGTACATAAAGTGACCATGGACGCATATTGAAGTCTGGAGGCCTCAATAATATGACAAATTATGTACATAAAGTGACCATGGACGCATATTGAAGGCTGGAGGCCTCAATAATATGACAAATTATGTACATAAAGTGACCATGGACGCATATTGAAGGCCTCAATAATATGACAAATTATGTACATAAAGTGACCATGGACGCATATTGAAGTCTGGAGGCCTCAATAATATGACAAATTATGTACATAAAGTGACCATGGACGCATATTGAAGTCTGGAGGCCTCAATAATATGACAAATTATGTACATAAAGTGACCATGGACGCATATTGAAGTCTGGAGGCCTCAATAATATGACAAATTATGTACATAAAGTGACCATGGACGCATATTGAAGTCTGGAGGCCCCAATAATATGACAAATTATGTACATAAAGTGACCATGGACGCATATTGAAGTCTGGAGGCCCCAATAATATGACAAATTATGTACATAAAGTGACCATGGATGCATATTGAAGTCTGGAGGCCCCAATAATATGACAAATTATGTACATAAAATATCATTTTCGTGTATTTTTACCGAAATTAACAATATTTAGAGGAATCATTTCTGTGTTTATAAGCAGTAGTTGATCATATTTACCTGTCGACAAGTCTTTACTACGTTTTTACCTGTCGACAAGTCTTTACTACGTTTTTACCTGTTGACAAGTCTTTACATTTTTACCTGTCGACAAGTCTTTACATTTTTACCTGTTGACAAGTCTACATTTTTACCTGTTGACAAGTCTTTACATTTTTACCTGTCGACAAGTCTACATTTTGCCTGTCAACAAGTCTACATTTTGCCTGTCAACAAGTCTACATTTTTACCTGTCGACAAGTCTACATTTTTGCCTGTCAACAAGTCTTTACATTTTTACCTGTCGACAAGTCTACATTTTTACCTGTCGACAAGTCTACATTTTTACCTGTCGACAAGTCTTTACATTTTTACCTGTCGACAAGTCTACATTTTTACCTGTCGACAAGTCTTTACTTACATTATTGTCAGTTAAAGTATGAATCGTCCAATATCAAAGCCTTCTTTACGCCCCTTGAAGTAGGAACAGTTCAGTTCACTTAATTGCATATCTTTTAAATGCATAGATAGGTTAACTCACTTCAATATATATATATATTGGGGCCTCCAATACAAAACCATCCTTATAGAAGGGCCAATAGTCTAGTGGTAAACACGTTGGCCTGCGAATCCAGGTTCGTTCCTAGGTCTGACCCTAATAATATTAAGTCTTTCAGATGGTACTTTAAGCTTAGATTTGACCCTCGACTTACGGCCGAGATCAACTTGTGGTCGGGAAGATTAACCCATTGTGTCAGCATTAATGTAATACAGTCAGACCTGTGTTAGTGGTCACCTCTATTAAGCAACCACCCTGTATTAAGCAGCCAGTTACCAGATTCCCAATATGTTGTTTTATTATACATTTTACCTCCATTAAGCAACCACCCTGTATTAAGCAGCCAGTTATCAGATTCCCAATATGTTGTTTTATTATACATTTGACCTCCATTAAGCAACCACCCTGTATTAAGCAGCCAGTTACCAGATTCCCAATATGTTGTTTTATTATACATTTGACCTCTATTAAGCAGCCACCTGTGTTAAGCAGCCACTTTATGTGATTCCCTTGACTGGCTGCTTAAGACAGGTTTGACTGTATACCACAACTGTATTGTCTGATCCACAGATGGAAGTAGGGCAGCACATTTAGATGTTACTATCCACATAGAAGCAATTGATATTCAGTTGTCGTATTCTATTACTCTGAGAGATGCTGGTATTTGACACAAATGCTGGATTTTACAATCTAAAATAGTCGACGGGGGGCCTTTACCGATTTCTCCAAAAAATGAATCGCTTCCCTCTGGATCAGGCCACCTCCGTGGTCAAGTTGTTACGGTCGCTTACTTGTATACCACTGTAACCCATCATCACTGATGGTCACAAGTTCGAGCCCTGCTCAGGGTATGTCTGTTTATATGAAAAAGTTGTCAGTTTCTTACGGAGGTTGGTGCACCAAGTACTGGTTAACCACTGGAGCCTGCCCAGGAAAGGTGTTGTTAGGTAAACTGCCTGCCGGCGATATAGCCCAAAATAGTGCTGATGCAGGCGTAAAACCCGAACAAACAAACAAATCCTCCTGGATCACATCTCTATATAATTATTGGATATGCAATAACCTTTAGAGTTATCCTGGCTGTACGATTAGACGATGTTTAGCACCCAGAAATACATGGACTGGTGCATTCAACACCAAGTAACTGACATGGACTGGTGCATTCAACACCAAGTAACTGACATTCAACACCAAGTAACTGACATGGACTGGTGCATTCAACACCAATTAACTGACATGGACTGGTACATTCAACACCAAGTAACTGACATGGACTGGTGCATTCAACACCAAGTAACTGACATGGACTGGTGCATTCAACACCAAGTAACTGACATGGACTGGTGCATTCAACACCAAGTAACTGACATGGACTTGGTGCATTCAATACCAAACAATTGACATGGACTGGTGCATTCAACACCAAGTAACTGACATGGACTGGTGCATGATATTTTCAGACCAATAAATTAATAAGAAAATTACATTTGGACCAGTTCATTTATCAAAATGGGTAAAAAAAGTCACGAGCCGGCTCATCTGGAGCTACACTTTTTGTAAGCCTATTGAGAGGCCTGTGGTGTTGACAGGGTTAAGCAATAAAAAGAACCAGATACACATGAAACCATAGAAATATGGGCAACCGGTAGCGATGATAAATAAATGTAAAACACACAATTTCATTAGAATTGTAGTAACATAACCACACAATTCTAATAAAAATATTTCCACGACATAATTTTCATGTACGAATAAAATAATTTTTTTTAATGAATTGTCGTCTGCTTTGCAAAGAGTTAATAACAGTTACGTGTGTGTTTTACGTTTATTTATCGTCGCTACCGGTTGCCCATATGAGAGACGCCTCCTGAAGAGATTAGTCATTTTAGATTTTGGAGGATAGTGCAATGATACAGACAGAGACCCATTCCAGAGTCTCCTCTGGTTCTTTTACGTGCACAGTGTAAAGCACAGACCTGAGACCTCGGTTTAACGTCCCATCTGAAAGACTGCTAATTTTATTAGGGTCTGACGGGGGGGGGGGGATCGAACCTGTAATCCCTGGATTACCAGTCCAACGTGTTACCACTGGACTACAGATATGACATTTACAACTGGAAATGCTCATTGTTTGTTCAACCTATGTTTGATTATGATGTGTTTATTGCTTTGGGGGGGTGCAGGGCACCAGGGATGGGGTGTGACCTCCTTTTAACTGAGGAAGCTATCAAGCTGGCTTGTGGTAGGTTGGTGGTCCTACCTGGGTTCCAGAGAGCTGGAGAGTGTTTTACGATTATTTATCATCGCTCATTATACGCTACCAGTTGTCCATGTGAGCGACGCCTCCTGACGAGATTAGTCATTTTAGCTTTTTGGAGGATAGTGCAATGATACAGACAGAGACCCATTCCAGAGTCTCCTCTGGTTCTTTTACGTGCACGGTGTAAAGCTGGAGAGTTGCCATTATGACCTATATAAGCTGTTTGTGCGACTTTAACTTTTACTGTTTTAAAACACAAGTAGACAGTTTTGCTATTTACATTTGTTGATGTCTTATCGGCTTAAAATTGGAAATCAAATAATTGATACATGGTTTTATAAATAATATTGTGCAACAAAATTAAGCGGCTATATTATATTTAAATCGATTAGCAGCAAAATATGCTTTGTAAGAGCTTTTGTGGTTAATTTATACATTGGAGTACTTAGTTGGTCAGGAATATCTTGTGCAAGATTTGTTAGTTTATACCAATTTATTTTAGCTCGATTGCGAAACTTAGTTTTTACAATGTTAAGATTAATCGCTCGCAAGACCTGATGGAATCTATCGCCATGAGGGAGAAAGAATGGGCAATGTGGAATTTAAGTGCCCTTGCAAGGGCACACTCATAATGGCTCCAGATTGGCGCAAACTCTGGGCCTTTTGCACTTGAAGCGAACGTGCCACCACTGCGCTATCACAACTCCCACAATCTTTGTTTATTTTAATCAAGAGTTATGGGGTATATTTGATGCATTTAAGTTGGACAATAGTTTCTTAATTAATGTTTTGCTTGAAAAGATGCATTTCAAACCTAAATGCTAATGCCGCAATTTCCAACAATAAAATCTCACTTTGCAGTTTACGTACACCGATGCCTGTCGGTGGCCATTGTTGGAGGTTTATTAGTACTGAGGTTCACTATACTGTATACGAATTTCACAAATTCACAGGAAGTCTATAGCCTGGAACCAGTTCATTGTTGGGTAAAACAGAAAATTCAAAAGTGAGAACTAGTTCATCATTGATTAGTTTGAAACCAGCTCACAAATAGATAGAACAGGAAGTTCACAGCCTGAAACCAGCTTATCATTAGATAGAACAGGAAGTATATAGCCTGAAACCAGCTCATCATTGGATAGAACAGGAAGTTCACAGCCTGAAACTAGCTCGTCATCGGCAAACACAGGAAGTTCAAAGTTGATTTACCAGCTCACCATTGGATAGAACCGGAAGTTCACAGCCTGAAACCAGTTCATCATCGGCAGACACAGGAAGTTCAAAGCTGATAACCAGCTCAACATTGGATAGAACAAGATATTCACAACCTGAAACAGTTCATTATCTATCAAGTAACTGACAACTTGTTCATTGGGTAGCACAGGAAGTTCTGTTTGGAACCAACTTGCTATTGGATAAAAGAAGAATATCACATCCTGTAGCCATTCTCCTCATCGTGTAGTACAGGAAGTTAACAGGTGGGAACCATATGACACATTGAGTTCACTGATTGGAACCGGCTCAGTATCGGGTAACACAGGGAGTTCATAGTCTGGAACCAGTTCATCATTCGGTAACACAGGACGTTCACACCTGGGAACCAGCTCATTTGGTTTGAAAGGAAGTTCATAGCTTGAACAGCTCTTTGTCTTCTCGGGTATGAACTGGGAACCAGCTCTTCATCTTCACAACTTGGAACCAGATCTTCATCTTCACAACTTGGAACCAGCTCTTCATCTTCACAACTTGGAACCAGATCTTCATCTTCACATCTGGGAACCAGCTCTTCATCTTCACAACTGGGAACCAGCTCTTCATCGTCACATCTGGGAACCAGCTCCTCATCTTCGCAACTGGGAACCAGCTCATCATCGGGTAGCCTTGGGTTAGATTACAAGCTGCCTGATGAAGAGCTGTCCTCCCATTGTGATTGTCCACAAAGGATGTTATAGATCAATACCATGTGACAAGCGTTAATAGTGAAACTGAATACGACAAGATATGTTTGATAATAATCCAGATTACAAGCTTACGACGAGGCATTTAAAAAATTTTACAGACGTTTTATATCGAACAGATTTCGGCCAAATGACTGCCAGCGTCTGGAAAATCGTGATAATGTTATTCAACAGTAACTGTTGTAAGCAAGTCTGATGTCTACAAACAGACAAGCACTCTGAATTTGTATACAAAAGAGAAGCAATTGGTAGTGAACAAGTCTGATATTATACAAACAGAGAAGTTGTATGTATTTAAATTGAATAATCAAGAGAACAGAGAACCAGTCAGATGTGAATATGGCTGATGTCATTCGAACAGAGAACCAGTCGGATGTGAACAAGTCTTGATGTCATTCGAACAGAGAACCAGTCAGATGTGAATATGTCTGATGTCATTCGAACAGAGAACCAGTCAGATGTGAATATGTCTGATGTCATTCGAACAGAGAACCAGTCGGATGTGAACAAGTCTTGATGTCATGCGAACAGAGAACCAGTTGGAAGTGAATAGTCTGATATTATGCAAACAGAGAACCAGTCGGAAGTGAACAAGTCTCGATGTCATGCGAACAGAGAACCAGTCGGAAGTGAATAGTCTGATGTCATGCAACAGGGAACCAGTTGGAAGTGAATAGTCTGATATTATGCAAACAGAGAACCAGCCGGAAGTGAACAAGTCTCGATGTCATGTGAACAGAGAACCAGTCGGAAGTGAATAGTCTGATGTCATGCAACAGGGAACCAGTTGGAAGTGAATAGTCTGATATTATGCAAACAGAGAACCAGTCGGAAGTGAACAAGTCTCGATGTCATGCGAACAGAGAACCAGTCGGAAGTGAACAAGTCTCGATGTCATGCGAACAGAGAACCAGTTGTATAAACAGAGTTCTAACCAGTCAGAAGTGAACAAGTCTGATACTATACAAACAGAGAAGCAGTCGAAAGTGAACTAATTATACAGATATTGTACAGACAGAGAACCATTCTCAAGTTGTGTTGTTTGCAGTTCTTCCTTTGTGCAGCAGTCTCGTACTGTTATGCGGAGAGCTGCCAAATGAAGGGCTGTATAAAACACAGACGATCAACACGAGACTAATACGTTCTTGTAAGGTGCTATGGGATACAAATGGGATAAATGCTTGATTATGTTGGCATTGAATTGGAATACAAAATTATATGACGACTTGAAATGGAGGAGCATCTTGGCATTATGACATGAACTGGAGGACAAGGATAATGGGGAGCTGGATTCAATGAGCAAGTTTGTGTTAAACATACTCTGTAATACTATAATCAGTCGAAAAAATCAACCCACTCAAAATATATAAATAACCAATCACAACATGGCGTCACGTCCAACTGCAGACAATGTCGCATGCAATCAATCAACCCACTCAAAATATATAAATAACCAATCACACAACAGCGTCACGTCCAACTGCAGACAATGTCGCATGCAATCAATCAACCCACTCAAAATATATAAATAACCAATCACAACATAGCGTCACGTCCAACTGCACACAATGTCGCATCCAATCAATCAACCCACTCGAAATATATAAATAACCAATCACACAACATAGCGTCACGTCCAACTGCAGACAATGTCGCATGCAATCAATCAACCCACTCAAAATATATAAATAACCAATCACAACATAGCGCCACGTCCAACTGCAGACAATGTCGCATCCAATCAATCAACCCACTCAAAATATATAAATAACCAATCACAACATAGCGTCACGTCCAACTGCACACAATGTCGCATCCAATCAATCAACCCACTCGAAATATATAAATAACCAATCACACAACATAGCGTCACGTCCAACTGCAGACAATGTCGCATGCAATCAATCAACCCACTCAAAATATATAAATAACCAATCACAACATAGCGCCACGTCCAACTGCAGACAATGTCGCATGCAATCAATCAACCCACTCAAAATATATAAATAACCAATCACAACATAGCGTCACGTCCAACTGCAGACAATGTCGCATCCAATCAAGAGTAAAACATTGATAATATAAAAAATATATTTCACTTTTCTTATGAAATTCCATGGCATATTTCACTTTTCTTATGAAATTCCATGGCATATTTCACTTTTCTTATGAAATTCCATGGAATATTTCACTTTTCTTATGAAATTCCATGGCATATTTCACTTTTCTTATGAAATTCCATGGCATATTTCACTTTTCTTATGAAATTACATGGCATATTTCACTTTTCTTATGAAATTCCAACTTTTCTTATGAAATTCCAGGGCATATTTCACTTTCTTATGAAATTCCATGGCATATTTCACTTTTCTTATGAAATTCCATGGCATATTTCACTTTTCTTATGAAATTCCATGGCATATTTCACTTTTCTTATGAAATTCCATGGAATATTTCACTTTTCTTATGAAATTCCAGGACATATTTCACTTTTCTTATGAAATTCCATGGCATATTTCACTTTTCTTATGAAATTACATGGCATATTTCACTTTTCTTATGAAATTCCAACTTTTCTTATGAAATTCCAGGGCATATTTCACTTTCTTATGAAATTCCATGGCATATTTCACTTTTCTTATGAAATTCCAGGGCATATTTCACTTTTCTTATGAAATTCCATGGCATATTTCACTTTTCTTATGAAATTCCATGGCATATTTCACTTTCTTATGAAATTCCATGGCATATTTCACTTTCTTATGAAATTCCATGGCATATTTCACTTTTCTTATGAAATTCCAGGGCATATTTCACTTTTCTTATGAAATTCCATGGCATATTTCACTTTTCTTATGAAATTCCATGGCATATTTCACTTTTCTTATGAAATTCCATGGCATATTTCACTTTTCTTATGAAATTCCAGGGCATATTTCACTTTTCTTATGAAATTCCATGGCATATTTCACTTTTCTTATGAAATTCCATGGCATATTTCACTTTTCTTATGAAATTCCATGGCATATTTCACTTTTCTTATGAAATTCCAGGGCATATTTCACTTTTCTTATGAAATTCCATGGCATATTTCACTTTTCTTATGAAATTCCATGGCATATTTCACTTTTCTTATGAAATTCCATGGCATATTTCACTTTTCTTATGAAATTCCAGGGCATATTTCACTTTTCTTATGAAATTCCATGGCATATTTCACTTTTCTTATGAAATTCCATGGCATATTTCACTTTTCTTATGAAATTCCATGGCATATTTCACTTTTCTTATGAAATTCCAGGGCATATTTCACTTTTCTTATGAAATTACATGGCATATTTCACTTTTCTTATGAAATTCCAGGGCATATTTCACTTTTCTTATGAAATTCCAGGGCATATTTCACTTTTCTTATGAAATTCCAGGGCATATTTCACTTTTGAGCTACAAACCAGAAAAACGCATTGATTAATGAATTCTTGTCTGCTTCAATGATTTGAATTATTTATAGCCTTTATTTTACCCAGCATGCATATTGGCCAATGGGTAGCATCATATTAACCCTTTGCATGCTAGCAGCAGATAGAATCACTTTTTAAACAGCAAAGAGCCAAATAGGAACGTCCCGTCTGATCAGGCTATCTATGTTGCTTGCTATTCAGATAGTGGAGCTAATATATTTGGCTGAATAGCAAGCAACATAGATCCTGATCAGATGTGGCACTATGCCGCCACTGAACTGGATCTATGTTGTTTGCAACTGTTATTTTATTTAGTCAGCAGACAAAGGGTACACATGGTTTATACAAATAGGGTATTTGGGGTAAATTTATACAAATTCAGTATTTGGGATAAGTTTATACAAATACGGTATTTTTGGGGTAAGTTTATACAAATACGTATTTGGGACAAGTTTATACAAATACTTATTTGGGGCAAGTACGGTATTTCGAATAAGTTTATACAAATAAGGTACATGTAATTGGGGGTACGTTTATACAAATAAGGTACATGTATTTGGGGTATGTTTATACAAATAAGGTACATATATTTGGGGTAAGTTTATACAAATAAGGTATTTGGGGTAAGTTTATACAAATAAGGTATTTGGGGTAAGTTTATACAAATAAGGTATTTGGGGTAAGTTTATACAAATAAGGTACATGTATTTGGGGTACATTTATACAAATAAGGTATTTGGGGTAAGTTTATACAAATAAGGTACATGTATTTGGGGTAAATTTATACAAATAAGGTACATGTATTTGGGGTAAGTTTATACAAATAAGGTACATATATTTGGGGTAAAACACTATAATACTGGAACGACTCTGACTGGAAACTCTTTAATTATATAGGCATTAGCCAGACTGCAAGGTTATAAAAACTGATTGGTTGAGTTTGTAGATTTTCTCTTGGCTGCCAATTGGAATGTTTGAGTCTGAGATTGGAGAATAGTTGAATAATCTCCGAACCAGGTTTCAAACCTCGCATCACCTAACAATTGTAAAATCTGACCGGTTTCAGCAACAGATTAGTGTCTGTGATGTGCGTGAGAAATGCCATCTTCCCAAATTGGTCCAAAAGACTTCTCGCTCTGGGGTAACGGAAGGATATGTTTCTAAGCATAATCCGTAGTATTCCTAACAGCCTCAACCAAGTTTGTTCTAATGTGGTCACTGTGGGAGTCGGTATGCAAATGTGGTCACTGTGGGAGTCGGTATGCAAATGTGGTCACTGTGGGAGTCGGTATGCAAATGTGGTCACTGTGGGAGTCGGTATGCAAATGTGGTCACTGTGGGAGTCGGTATGCAAATGTGGTCACTGTGGGAGTCGGTATGCAAATGTGGTCACTGTGGGAGTCGGTATGCAAATGTGGTCACTGTGGGAGTCGGCGTGCAAATGTGGTCACTGTGGGAGTCGGTATGCAAATGTGGTCACTGTGGGAGTCGGTATGCAAATGTGGTCACTGTGGGAGTCGGTATGCAAATGTGGTCACTGTGGGAGTCGGTATGCAAATGTGGTCACTGTGGGAGTCGGTATGCAAATGTGATCACTGTGGGAGTCGGTATGCAAATGTGGTCACTGTGGGAGTTGGCGTGCAAATGTGGTCACTGTGGGAGTTGGCGTGCAAATGTGGTCACTGTGGGAGTCGGTATGCAAATGTGGTCACTGTGGGAGTCGGTATGCAAATGTGGTCACTGTGGGAGTTGGCGTGCAAATGTGGTCACTGTGCGAGTTGGCGTGCAAATATGGTCACTGGGAGTTGGCATGCAAATGTGGTCACTGTGGGAGTTGGCATGCAAATGTGGTCACTGTGGGAGTCGGCATGCAAATGTGGTCACTGTGGGAGTCTGCATGCAAATATGGTCACTGTGGGAGTCTGCGTGCAAATATGGTCATTGTGGGAGTCTGCATGCAAATATGGTCATTGTGGGAGTCTGCATGCAAATATGGTCATTGTGGGAGTCTGCGTGCAAATATGGTCACTGTGGGAGTCTGCGTGCAAATATGGTCATTGTGGGAGTCTGCATGCAAATATGGTCACTGTGGGAGTCTGCGTGCAAATATGGTCATTGTGGGAGTCTGCATGCAAATATGGTCACTGTGGGAGTCGGCGTGCAAATATGGTCACTGGGGGAGTCTGCGTGCAAATGTGGTCACTGTGGGAGTCTGCGTGCAAATATGGTCATTGTGGGAGTCTGCATGCAAATATGGTCAGTGTGGGAGTCGTGTTGGTTGTGGGGTTGTGTTGGTTGTGGGGTTGCGTGCAAATATGGTCAGTGTGGGAGTCTGCATGCAAATATGGTCAGTGTGGGAGTCTGCGTGCAAATGTGGTCAGTGTGGGAGTCTGCGTGCAAATGTGGTCACTGTGGGAGTCGGTATGCAAATGTGGTCACTGTGGGAGTTGGCATGCAAATGTGGTCACTGTGGGAGTTGGCGTGCAAATGTGGTCACTGTGGGAGTCGGTATGCAAATGTGGTCACTGTGGGAGTTGGCGTGCAAATGTGGTCACTGGGGGAGTCTGCGTGCAAATATGGTCATTGTGGGAGTCTGCATGCAAATATGGTCACTGTGGGAGTCGGCGTGCAAATATGGTCACTGGGGGAGTCTGCGTGCAAATGTGGTCACTGTGGGAGTTTGCGTGCAAATATGGTCACTGTGGGAGTTGGCGTGCAAATATGGTCACTGGGAGTTGGCATGCAAATGTGGTCAGTGTGGGAGTCTGCGTGCAAATGTGGTCACTGTGGGAGTCTGCGTGCAAATATGGTCAGTGTGGGAGTCTGCGTGCAAATATGTTCACTGTGGGAGTCTGCGTGCAAATGTGGTCAGTGTGGGAGTCTGCGTGCAAATGTGGTCAGTGTGGGAGTCTGCATGCAAATGTGGTCAGTGTGGGAGTCTGCGTGCAAATGTGGTCAGTGTGGGAGTCTGCGTGCAAATGATATTGTTTCGTTAATTATGCATTGTTTGTTTATTTCAGGGGTCACAGACTACTTGTGTACAGAGATATCTACCTCTAAACAGAAGAAATTCAGTCTGGTCACATTTGTGGATACGCCTGGTCTTGTTGATGGAGACATGAAATACCCATTTGATGTAAACAAGTCCATACTCTGGCTAGGTATGGTTATTGGTCCATTTATACATTATAAACATTTGATGTAAACAAGTCCATACTCTGGCTAGAAAATCTCTCGCCTGACAGTGCAATCTTAATTTAAAATAAAACTTCACCAAATTTAGATATAAAGTGTACAGCAGCTACTGTCTTCATCCAAATTTACCCCATTCAAACTTGAGCAAACTCTACCCTTTCCTTCATAGAGATTTAGGTTAATATACTATTATATCTCCATACAAACGACAGCCATTTAACCCTTTCCTTCCTAGAGATTTAGGTTAATATACTATTATATCTCCATACAAACGACAGCCATTTAACCCTTTCCTTCATAGAGATTTAGGTTAATATACTATTATATCTCCATACAAACGACAGCCATTTAACCCTTTCCTTCCTAGAGATTTAGGTTAATATACTGTTATATCTCCATACAAACGACAGCCATTTAACCCTTTCCTTCATAGAGATTTAGGTTAATATACTATTATATCTCCATACAAACAACAGCCATTTAACCCTTTCCTTCCTAGAGTTTTAGGTTAATATACTATTATATCTCCATACAAACGACAGCCATTTAACCCTTTCCTTCATAGAGATTTAGAGTAATCTACTATTATATCTCCATACAAACGACAGCCATTTAACCCTTTCCTTCATAGAGATTTAGGTTAATATACTATTATATCTCCATACAAACGACAGCCATTTAACCCTTTCCTTCATAGAGATTTAGGTTAATATACTATTATATCTCCATACAAACGACAGCCATTTAGCTATCATGCAATGGATAAGTAGTCGCCATATCTATCCCACGACCATAGATATTACTGGGACTACATGAGATTGTGGCCTTTATTATGAATGTTGGTTTGGCTACTACATTGTCAATGTATGTGGTATTGGTCATGGCGTCAAGAGGTGCTTCTATGAGGGAAAGGGTTAAGATATGAAGTGTATGCGCACTTCTGGGTCAAGCCTAAATGGGCTTTGGTCCCTCACTTAACAAATAAATTGCCTTAGGGGCGAGTAGACCTATATAAACTCGACACATCGACACATGTTTTACGTTTATTTATCGTCGTTTATTGGTTGCCCATATGAGCGACGCCTCCTGAAGAGATTAGTCATTTTAGATTTTTGGAGGATAGTGCAATGATACAGACAGAGACCCATTCCAGAGTCTCCTCTGGTTCTTTTACGTGCACGGTGTAAAGCACCGAAACGAGAACCCTGTCTGAAAGACTGTATGTATGTTCCATTAATGTCAAACCCCTCTCGGGGACCTAGACATGTTTTCCTGGTATGTATGTATGTTCCATTAATGTCAAACCCCTTGCGGGGACCTAGACATGTTTTCCTGGGCATGCTTAGCCGACCATAGCGGTTAACCAGTACTAAGCAATGTGTGTGAGGTGCCTTGCTCAATGACACTACATACGTGGTCTTACTGAGGATCGAACCCGAACCGTTTGATTCCAAAACCGACGCTCTACCATTGGACCACTGTTAATATTATTATCATGGCATATTTCAGTTTTCTTATGAAATTCCTTGTTATTTCCACATTTATGTTTACCATGCGTTTCCCTTCTGCTGTTCCTGTATGCTGTAAGATCAATATAGATATATGTTCTGCAATTTTGTTAACTCCAGTGTGAAATTCAATTACAGTATTAGTGTACTAATGTCTTTATATACACTTGGCCTACACCAAATCAATAATTCTCAAACATTTGACCTTTACATGAACTGTACAATCTCTTGACATAGAATGACTGCACTCCCATGACCCTGATCATGATGAGCTGCAATCCTCTACCTGAATATGAGTATGTACAACAAATAAATTGCCTATTAAAAGCATAGTAAATTGTACACCACTTGTTGTCACGGTTCGAGTTACCGATCATGTCGTGTCTCATTTAAATGAAAAAGTTGGCAGTTTCTTACGGAGGTTAGTGCACCAAGTACTGGTTAACCGCTGTAGCCTGCCTTGTCCAGGAAAGGTGTTGTTAGGTAAACTGCCCAAATATGGTGCTGATGCAGGCGTAAAGCCCGAACAAACAAACATAGTTTATAGAGAGAGATTATTATTTGATTCAGTGTGTGTTTCGAATTATTTTTCACCGAATGGACATTGAAAATAATATTATTACGAGTTGCGCTACAGGGTTCATTCTAGGTCAGAATCTAGGTCAGAGTTAAAATGCACTACAACCATTAAATACAACATTTGAATAGAAGATGGGCCAGTTTATCTTACTAGACAACATTTTGTTTGAAAATCGTAAAAACCAAAAAGGAGATGTGGGGCCCCCAGAGGTCGAAGTCAAGGTCCCTAGGGCGACAATTTCGCCCACATCACCCTCTAGAATGATCCCTGGCGCTAACATCAATTGATAATAATAGCTTTCCATGAACATGAATGAAATATAATTTGATCATTCACGAGTAAATTTTCTCTTTATTTTAAGTGGGAAAGTGTTTTCATGATCCAAAACGATTCAACCATGGCGCTAGAACGTCTTCTTTAGACGACCATAAAATTAATGACGTCGTTAAAGATATACATTTTATTTAGCTGATAAATTTGTCTATACTTATTATTTCATTAGAAAAATTTAAAAATAAAACGTACATATTTTGTACATCTCTTTTTATTATTTCAACTTATGTCTTTTTTTTTATAACTTATGTCTCTTTTTATTATTTCAAACTTATGTCTCTTTTTATTATTCAAACTTAGGTCTCTTTTTATTATTCAAACTTAGGTCTCTTTTTATTATTCAAACGTATGTCTCTTTTTATTATTCAAACTATTCCACTACCATTGTCATCCTTTCAGAAATAGTTCTGTCCTCTTCTCGTTTAAGACATCCATAGTCTGTCTGGTTCACAAAAAAGTGTGTCCTTGATTTATAATTGGAAAGCTGTATTATGGCAAGGACGCGATGTTGACTAGAATGCGTCTGCTATGGAGGAGCTTTCGATCTGATAACCTTATTTGGCATTAGAACTTGTTGCAACATATCCATGACACATATAAACTTTGAAGTAATTTTCCTGTTCACAATGACAAAATTATACTGTATGCAAATAGCTTCGTGTTTTGAAGCCGGCTTTTTATTATTTGCTAAAAGTAATGTGCGCACTTTAATTTCTTTGCTGTTCACGAGTTGTTAAGGAGAAATGGAATTACGTTGAAAGACGAACAAAAATAAGAGAATCCTAGTGGAAATAGTCGGCAATTTAGCTGTACACACAAAGAAGAAATTTACCGTGTTTAAATCGGCAATAAAACATGGTTTGTAGTTTTGTGAAGTCATAATTTTATACAAAGTCTAAAAAAATAACACCAACCTCTTTTGCTATTTAGATATTTTGGTCATGTTAGAATCAAAATAATATAAAATTTTGTATTTGCGTTATTTATAGTCGAATAAAACATGGTTTGTTGTTTTGTGAAGTCATAATTTTATACAAAGTCTAAAAAAATAACACCAACCTCTTTTGCTATTTAGATATTTTGGTCATGTTAGAATCAAAATAATATAAAATTTTGTATTTGCGTTATTTATAGTCGAATAAAACATGGTTTGTTGTTTTGTGATGTCATAATTTTCTACAAACATCTTTAGCTTTTTAGATATTTTGGTCATGTTAGAATCGAAATAATATTTGTATCTGCATTATTTATAGTCCAATGAAACGTGGTTTGTCGTTCTGAGCGCTGGAATTAACCATTTAGGCCAACTGCCTGCGGGGTTATTTCCTACGCGTTAGAATTCCAAACCATGTTTTAATCGCCACTCAATAACTAAAAGACAATTTTTATGTCTTAATTATATTAATTATATACTTTTTCAAGTGCATTAAATTTGTTAAAACTGTTTGATTCTTTACTGGACCACTTGAGTAATATTGGATTGGTAACGAGTACAATTAAATAACTACCTTTTTAAATAGGACTTCAATTATCCTGACACATCCTTCCTTAGAATACCTTAATAGCAATGCAGCCGTTACGATTGTGCCCTTAGGCAAGGCATTTAAATTCCACGTTGCCTCTTCTCTCTCCCTCATGGCGATGGATTCCATCAGGAATGAGGTCTCGAGAGTGATTAATATAAGTTGAACTTAAGAAGTAAGAACTTGCTTCGCAATCGAGGTAAAATAAATTTGTATAAACTAATAGCAATGCACTAAAGCGTAGCAACCAACCTACTTGTAAATAGGAGTTGCAATGTTTCCAAGTAGATGTCTACAGTGGTATTGAGGAGTACCTTGTTGAAAGTTGAAGCTGGAAACTTCACAGTGATCTTTGTAAGACATAGTTGATTGTGCGACTCGGGAACAGACGGGTCTGTAGTCCAGTGGTAACATGCTGGACTGGTAATTGAGGGAGCGCAGGTTTGACCCCTCGTCTGACCCTAATAAAATGAAGTCTTTCAAACTGAGGTCTCTTGTCGGTGCTGTACACCGTGCACATAAAATAACCAGAGGAGACTCTGGAATGGGTCTCTGTCTGTATCATTGCACTATCCTCCAAAAATCTAAAATTACTAATCTCTTCAGGAGGCGTCGCTCATATGGGCAACCGGTAGCGACGATAAATAACGTAAAACACACACACGCGACTCATGAGATTTTAAATTATTTGATTCTGGCCATCGGTTTTCATGTTGGTAATAAAACATATAAAACAATACAGTAAGTACGATGCTGAAATAATTGACACGCTTTATATCTTGCAGGGGACTTAGCCGATCTGATATTTGTATTCTTCGATCCCATTGGTCAAGCTTTGTGCAAGCGAACCCTGAACATCGTTGAGGAATTGAGTCAGAAACATTCGGAGCGTATGAAATTCTACCTCAGTAAGGCTGATGAGGCGGGGCTTGAGAGTGATCGACAGGTAAGAGGCGGGGCTTGAGAATGATACAGGTAATAATAAGAGGTGGGTCTTGAGTGATAGATTGGTAAGAGGCGGATCTTGAGTGATAGACATGTAAGAGGCGGGCTTGAGTGATAGACATGTAAGAGGCGGGCTTGAGTGATAGACATGTAAGAGGCGGGCTTGAGTGATATACTGGTAAGAGTCGTGGTTTCAGTGATAGATAGGCAAATCTTGAGTGATAGACAGGTAATAGATGGGGCCTGAGTGATAGACAGGTCAAAGTTGGGGCCTGATATTGACAGGTAAGAGACGGATCTTCAGTGATAGACAGGTAAGAGGCATGGATTGAGTAACCGACAGACAAGTTGCAGAGACATTGTGAGACTGTTTGTTGTACTATTGCCATACATATTTAGATGCACTTATTATAGTTGTGAGACGAGTGATGTGTCTACATAGAGAAGAAATTGCATGACACAGTTACATGTACACAGTTCCAGTCTGTCGATTTTTCACTTTAACTTCTGGCAAAATGACAGCCTGGGGAAACTTGATTTCCGATCATAGCGCCATCTACTTACACCCTCATTATTACGGGTGTAGATTTGAAGAACGACAACTCTTCTCTACAAGATACTATCGCTAAATATAGAAACGGTATTCTATCGGAAATCCCCGAACAGGCACGAGATCATTTCCGAATATACACGATAAGTCATGTGCTAATAGGCCTATTAGTAGGATTAATGATAATTTAATAATTTCAAGAAAAACTGAGTTTCCCCAGGCGTTGATATGATCAGAAACTCAATACGGCCGAATTAATAGTCTCGGTTTTAAAATATATTTATTTGACTGTCAAGGCAAAATATATTGATGCCTGTTCCCAGGCTAAGTTACATGCAGAACACGTACTATGCTATACTATACCATACGGCATCACCCTACTATAGGGAATGCAACAGTACTCGGGTATTTGACTACTCTGAGGAAACTAGGTCACGGGTTCGAGCCTCGCTCAGGCCGTGTCTCATTTATATGAAAAAGTTGGCGGTTTCTTACGGAGGTTGGTGCACCCAAGTACTGGTTAACCGCTGGAGCCTGCCCAGGAAAGGTGTTGTTAGGTAAACTGCCCGCCGGCGATATATAGCCCAAAATGGTGCTGATGCAGGCGTAAAACCCGAAATATAACATAACTGAGGAAACTAACTTTGGTAAGCCAAATGATAATCGATCAAGTATTCTGATTGGCTGAATCTTAGATATGAACTTTTCAGCCAATCAGAATGCTTGGGACCGAGTTAGGGATACAATTGGCTGATTCATAGATATGAACTTTTCAGCCAATCAGAATGCTTGTGACCGAGTTAATGGTACAATTGGTCGAGTCTTAGATCTGACAATTGGAAAACTTTGGACCAAGTTAAGAATTTTTGTAGTCCGCCTCCGTGGTCGAGTGGTTACGGTCACTGACTTGTATACCACTGTAACCTATCACCACTGATGGTCACGGGTTCGAGCCCCGCTCAGGCCGTGTCTCATTTATATGAAAAAGTTGGCAGTTTCTTACGGAGGTTGGTGCACCCAAGTACTGGTTAACCGCTGGAGACTGCCCAGGAAAGGTGTTGTTAGGTAAACTGCCCGCCGGCGATATAGCCCAAAATGGTGCTGATGCAGGCGTAAAACCAGAAATATAAATAAATAAATAAGAATTTTGTAATGTTTTGAAGTGTTCCAACTTAATTCTACATTGCAGAGAGTGATGATGCAGATTGTTCAGGAGTTGTGCAAGAGACCAAATCTAAACAGAACCGGCTTCGATATGCCCACCATCTACGTGCCGTCCATGAACCAGAAAGTAAGTTACCATGTTCCAGTGTTCACTCTATACAACCCTGTACATCATTTATTTACAGTGCTCACTCTATGCAACCCTGTACATCATTATATACAATGCTCACTCTATGCAACCCTGTACATCATTATATACAATGCTCACTCTATTCAACCCTGTACATCATTATATACAATGCTCACTCTATGCAACCCTGTACATCATTTATATACAATGCTCACTCTATGCAACCCTGTACATCATTATATACAGTGCTCACTCTATGCAACCCTGTACATCATTTATATACAGTGCTCACTCTATACAACCCTGTACATCATTTATATACAGTGTTCACTCTATACAACCATGTACATCATTATATACAATGCTCACTCTATGCAACCCTGTACATCATTATATACAGTGCTCACTCTATGCAACCCTGTACATCATTTATATACAGTGCTCACGCTATGCAACCCTGTACATCATTTATATACAGTGCTCACTCTATGCAACCCTGTACATCATTATATACAGTGTTCACTCTATGCATCATTATATACAGTGCTCACTCTATGCAACCCTGTACATCATTATATACAGTGTTCACTCTATACAACCCTGTACATCATTTATATACAGTGCTCACTCTATGCAACCCTGTACATCTTAATAAGTGTGCTCATTCTATGCAACCCTGTACATCATTATATACAGTGTTCACTCTATACAACCCTGTACATCATTTATATACAATGCTCACTCTATACAACCATGTACATCATTATATACAGTGCTCACTCTATGCAACCCTGTACATCATTATATACAGTGTTCACTCTATACAACCCTGTACATCATTTATATACAGTGCTCACTCTATGCAACCCTGTACATCATTATATACAATGCTCACTCTATGCAACCCTGTACATCATTATATACAATGCTCACTCTATTCAACCCTGTACATCATTATATACAGTGCTCACTCTATGCAACCCTGTACATCATTTATATACAATGCTCACTCTATGCAACCCTGTACATCATTATATACAATGCTCACTCTATTCAACCCTGTACATCATTTATATACAGTGCTCACTCTATGCAACCCTGTACATCATTATATACAGTGTTCACTCTATGCATCATTATATACAGTGCTCACTCTATGCAACCCTGTACATCATTATATACAGTGTTCACTCTACAACCCTGTACATCATTATATACAGTGCTCACTCTATGCAACCCTGTACATCATTATATACAGGGCTCACTCCATACAACCCTGTACATCATTTATATACAGTGCTCACTCTATGCAACCCTGTACATCATTATATACAGTGTTCACTCTATGCATCATTATATACAGTGCTCACTCTATGCAACCCTGTACATCATTATATACAGTGTTCACTCTACAACCCTGTACATCATTATATACAGTGCTCACTCTATGCAACCCTGTACATCATTATATACAGGGCTCACTCCATACAACCCTGTACATCATTTATATACAGTGCTCACTCTATGCAACCCTGTACATCATTATATACAGTGTTCACTCTATGCATCATTATATACAGTGCTCACTCTATGCAACCCTGTACATCATTATATACAGTGTTCACTCTATACAACCCTGTACATCATTATATACAGTGCTCACTCTATGCAACTCTGTACATCATTATATACAGGGCTCACTCCATACAACCCTGTACATCATTTATATACAGTGCTCACTCTATGCAACCCTGTACATCATTATATACAGTGTTCACTCTATGCATCATTATATACAGTGCTCACTCTATTAAACCCTGTACATCATTATATACAGTGCTCACTCTATGCAACCCTGTACATCATTATATACAGTGTTCACTCTATGCATCATTATATACAGTGCTCACTCTATGCAACCCTGTACATCATTATATACAGTGTTCACTCTACAACCCTGTACATCATTATATACAGTGCTCACTCTATGCAACCCTGTACATCATTATATACAGTGCTCACTCTATGCAACCCTGTACATCATTATATACAGGGCTCACTCCATACAACCCTGTACATCATTTATATACAGGGCTCACTCTATGCAACCCTGTACATCATTATAATCAAATTGAACACATAATTCAATTGGAAATAACGTGTTGTATCTGGTTGAATAGGGTGTTGTTTGTTTAATTTATACAAATTTTCTACAAATATCTATTTGCACAATTGTGAAACAAGTTCTTACATTAGTTTAATCGCTCTCAAGACCTCATTCCTGAAGGAATTCATCGCTGTGAAGGAGAGGGCGAAGGCAATGTGGACTTTAACGTCTTGCATAAGGACATCACTGTGGTTCTGACTCGTTTCGAACTCACAAACTTCTGATTACGATGTGACCAGCCGTATCGTATCCATTACGCCACGAATGCTCCGTTGTTACTTCTACCATTGTGGGTTTGTTTGGGCTGACGTTGGATTCTTTCAATGTTGTTTCAAGGTTTGGTTGGTCGTCGGTAAGTTGGAGGTTTGGTTGGTCGTCGGTAAGTTGGAGGTTTGGTTGGTCGTCGGTAAGTTGGAGGTTTGGTTGGTCGTCGGTAAGTTGGAGGTTTGGTTGGTCGTCGGTAAGTTGGAGGTTTGGTTGGTCGTTGGTAAGTTGGAGGTTTGGTTGGTCGTCGGTAAGTTGGAGGTTTGGTTGGTCGTCGGTAAGTTGGAGGTTTGGTTGGTCGTCGGTAAGTTGGAGGTTTGGTTGGTCGTTGGTAAGTTGGATGTTTGGTTGGTCGTCGGAGGTTTGGTTGGTCGTCGGTAAGTTGGAGGTTTGGTTGGTCGTCGGTAAGTGGAGGTTTGGTTGGTCGTCGGTAAGTGGAGGTTTGGTTGGTCGTCGGTAAGTTGGAGGTTTGGTTGGTCGTCGGTAAGTGGAGGTTGGTGGTCGTCGGTTAAGTTGGAGGTTTGGTTGGTCGTCGGTAAGTTGGAGGTTTGGTTGGTCGTCGGTAAGTTGGAGGTTTGGTTGGTCGTCGGTAAGTTGGAGGTTTGGTTGGTCGTCGGTAAGTTGGAGGTTTGGTTGGTCGTCGGTAAGTTGGAGGTTTGGTTGGTCGTCGGTAAGTTGGAGGTTTGGTTGGTCGTCGGTAGTTGGAGGTTTGGTTGGTCGTCGGTAAGTTGGAGGTTTGGTTGGTCGTTGGTAAGTTGGAGGTTTGGTTGGTCGTCGGTAAGTTGGAGGTTTGGTTGGTCGTCGGTAAGTTGGAGGTTTGGTTGGTCGTCGGTAAGTTGGAGGTTTGGTTGGTCGTTGGTAAGTTGGAGGTTTGGTTGGTCGTCGGTAAGTTGGAGGTTTGGTTGGTCGTTGGTAAGTTGGAGGTTTGGTTGGTCGTCGGTAAGTTGGAGGTTTGGTTGGTCGTTATGCCCAGGTTTTCCACCATTCCTAAATTATCTCTATTTGCCATTAATTTTACGCATCTTGTGCATAGCATTGAATATTAACGTACCATAACGAGAAGTTTGCGACACTTGCTTGGATTACGACTTAAAGAATCATTATCTGATTGTCACAAGTTTTCGCAAGTTTACCGTACTTACCCGGTCATACGTCAACCTTTTTCTCGTCCAGAAATGTGATGAAAGTAATATATTTTATTTAATTATGTGAACTGTGATAATTAATAAACGTAAGTATATATCTTTACTTGAGCATTAGATTTCACAGATGGATCTGTAGTCCAGTGGTAACATGCTGGACTGGTAATCCAGGGATCGCAGGTTCGATCCCCCGTCTGACCATAATAAAATTAACAGTCTTTCAGATGGGACATTAAACCGAGGTCTCGTGTCGGTGCTGTACACCGTGCACGTAAAAGAACCAGAGGAGACTCTGGAATGGGTCTCTGTATCATTGCACTATCCTCCAAAATTACTAATCTCTTCAGGAGGCGTCGCTCATGTGGGCAACCGGTAGCGACGATAAATAAACGTAAAACACACAGATTTGACAGAATTCTGTGAACATGTATTCAGGAAAGACAAATTGTGGTATATCAATCAATTTAATGGATAACTAGTTTATACAAATTTATTTTAGCTCGATTGCAAAAAGTTCTTATAACTTATATTAATCACTCTCGAGACCTCATTCCTGATGGAATCCATCGCCACGAGGGAGAGAGAAGAGACAGTGTGGCATTACAAATTGTGGTATATCAATCAATTTAATGAATAACTAGTTTATACAAATTTATTTTAGCTTGATTGTGAAAAGTTCTTATAACTTATATTAATCACTCTCGAGACCTCATTCCTGATGGAATCCATCGCCACGAGGGAGAGAGAAGAGACATGTGTAATTTAAATGCCTTTACCTAGGGGCACATTCGTAATGGCTCCAAACTTGACCTTCGACATATGACCTAGTATATACGGTACTTTTTTTATTTCTATACAACCAAATTGTTCATTTTATGGGTGTTGTCAGGGATCATTCTAGAGGGCGAAATTGTCGCCCTAGGGATCCTCACTTCGCCCTCTGGGAGCCCCACTTCTCCCAAAAAAAATTTGGGTTTCTTTTACAAACAAAATTTTGTCTAGTAAATTTTGCCCATTATAAAGTACTCCTATTCAAATGTTGTATTTAAGGGTTGTACTGTGCATTTTAACCCTATTTTACAGAAGTATATTAAAGAACACCATTTAAGGAAGCGATCACGTGCTTTCTTCTCACTTCTCCCAAAAATTCTGACCTAGAATGAACCCTGGTTGTAAATGACTTCTTGTGTGTATATTGTAGGCATCTCGGTGTGTCAACCAGATAGACGAGGTCTGCAAGGAGATTGAGCGGACCATTAGTCAGACCATACAAACAACTCTGAACTCGCTCGAGCGAGATTGCGACCAAATTGCACATGCAGTGGAAGAGAAGATTGCTTCAGATAGGTGGGTGGAGACTTTTCATAGTTTAGGGTTTTTGAAGATCCATATCAGCATTGTTGTATAATCCTTTTTTAAAGTATAAACTTTAAATATTTTTTTCTATGAGAGAAAGGGTTAAGCCATCCAACACAAAGTACCGTATTTAGCTATGTATAGTGCGCACATTTCTTACTGAAATCCTCATCCATTTTATCTACTGCGCATTATACACCAGTACAGACATCAGGACATTTTTTTCCGGACCAAAATTTCGTGAAATTCGACCCGAACGGGCCACAGTCATTCTATAAGTTGTTACATTCGATAAACGTTATAAACTAGCTATTAAAACCAGTTGCCGATAGTCTATATAAATAAATGAAATGAATAAGACCACAAAATTAGCATATATTGCGTTTATTTTGGCAAACTTTGAAGAATTTAATTGAAATTGTAAATGCATAAAAAATGGCGATTTGATAACATCACGTGGTTTTATCGTATGTAATATTTCCCGTACTTTTCGTGTACTTCGCCGCATAAAGCGACGCTGCAATGGGTCCCAGTTAATTAGGTAGGTTACATGCCTGAGTGCGTTACCGTTCCTCGATGAGGTATCTCGAGTGATAAGTTGTAAAAATCACGGAGCAAATATTTAGCGATTCTTGAGAAATGTTAAATTTTGACTTGGAAAATTGCGTTTTTCACGTGCACAGTATACATTGGAACTCAGTTTTCCCCCCGATTTTCGTGCCAAATCGTGGGTGCGCATTATACACGATAGCGCACTATACATAGCTAAATACGGTAACTGACCTGGACTGTCATATTTTTTACACTAATAAATTGATCAGCATATTACATTTATATCAAAATGGGTAGCAGAATTAAGTTGCACAAGAAAGTTGATTAACACGGCGACCGGAAAATATGTTAGAAAGAATATAAAGGATTAAAGAAACGTAATAAATTGTTTTATCACATAACTGTGCTTGTATTCAGTGCAACAAGGCCATGACATACATAAAAAATTCAATACACATTCGGCATATACGTGTTCATGCTTTATTTGTTGAAAGTTGGTTGCGGCATGACATTGACAGTTTGCAATACACATTCGGCATAGACGTGTTCATGCTTTATTTGTTGAAAGTTGGTTGCGGCATGACATTGACAGTTTGCAATACACATTCGGCATAGACGTGTTCATGCTTTATTTGTTGAAAGTCGACTGCTAGGATCAATAACAAGCTAAATATGCACAAGCTTATCACCAGATAATAAATACAACATAACTTAATTCGTGGTACATTCTCACCGTGGTACATGCTCATCGTTGCACATTCTCATCGTGGCACATTCTCACTGTGGCACATGCTCATCGTTGCACATTCTCATTGTGGTACATTCTCATCATGGCACATTCTCACCGTGGCACATTCTCATCGTGGCACATTCTCATCGTGGCACATGCTCATCATTGCACATTCTCACCGTGGCACATTCTCACCCTGGCACATTCTCATCGTGGCACATTCTCACCGTGGCACATTCTCATCGTGGCACATTCTCATCGTGGCACATTCTCATCGTGGCACATGCTCATTGTGGCACATGCCCATTCTCATCGTGGCACATGCTCATCATGGTGGCACATTCTCATCGTGGCACATGCTCATCATGGTGGTACATTCTCATCGTGGCACATGCTCATCATGGCACATTCTCATCGTGACACATTCTCATTACAGCGCTACATCATCGCAGAACCTGAAGTCACGTGTACGAGGAGCCACGTACGGCTTCCTGGGCATGTTGCTGCCATTCCTCATGCTGACAACCTTTCTCATCAGTACCCAACACAAGCTGCTCAAATCTTTCCTCGGACCAGATCTCATGGATACGCTCGCTTTATACCTGGTAAGTTGCACTTTCCTCGGACCAGATCTCATGGATACGCTCGCTTTATACTTGGTAAGTTGCACTTTCCTCGGACCAGATCTCATGGATACGCTCGCTTTATACCTGGTAAGTTGCACTTTCCTCGGACCAGATCTCATGGATACGCTCGCTTTATACCTGGTAAGTTGCACTTTCCTCGGACCAGATCTCATGGATACGCTCGCTTTATACTTGGTAAGTTGCACTTTCCTCGGACCAGATCTCATGGATACGCTCGCTCTATACCTGGTAAGTTGCACTTTCCTCGGACCAGATCTCATGGATACGCTCGCTCTATACCTGGTAAGATGCACTTTTTCTTTGAACCAGACCTCGTTGATACACTCACTATTTATCTAGTATGGAAGAGATCTTGTATGCCCGCTATTTATCTAGTATGGAAGAGATCTAGTATGGAAGAGATCTTGTATGGAAGAGATCTTGTTATAAACTGCTATTTATCTTGTAAGTTGAAACACTGCATGGTCACTGCACACACGCTGTATGGGTTAAATTAATCTGTTGGCGTGGATGAAAGCATATATTTGAATCATACGTGGCGGCTGAATTCAGAGAAAACCCACCTGTCAGATCTAGGCATGCAACCCGTGTTGTGTTGGTGAGAGGCAAGGGTCGTGCTAATTGGAGAGCCTTTGTTTGATATTACTGTACTCTAGAATTACATATTAAAACCCATTTCATTCTGGATACATTTAAAGGCTTTTGCAAACAACATAGATCCAGATCAGCTGCGGTAGAAATACATATTAAAACCCATTTCATTCTGGATACATTTAAAGGCTTTTGCAAACAACATACATCCAGATCAGCCGCAGCGGGACGCTGCGTGCTGATCAGGATCTATGTTGTTTGCTACATAGCCAAGTGTCTTGGCTAGATCGGAATAGCAAACAGCATAGAGCCTGATCAGATGGCGGCATGTTCTATGGCAGCTGATTTAATAAACAAAGAACAAGAGATTAATTTAGTTATTGCAGCTTGCATGCACCCTATTGTTGGGGGTAATCGCCACTTATAACAGGGTAGGATAATTACTGCATGTCCGTACTTTCAGGGACCACTTACAACAGCCTGGAGTTCCATACCGAAGGATTATACCATATACGTATTGTTTGCCATATTAGGCGTTGCCTTACTTATGCTCCTGGTGGCCAAATTTGCCTCAAGGTAAGGGAAACAACTCTGTATATTTTCTTCTTCCCCATAGGAAGCAGGTTGATTTTGAGATGCCTAGTAGTGTGTTCAAACTAGTATTCCCCCCGATTGTCCACTTCATGTATAAGGTACTTCTTTTAACCCCCACTCCGGAATTTAATACAATATTTGATTTAAGAATCCACAAATTTGGCCCCGGCCAGCAATTCACTGAATTTATTTAACTCGTATTTTAATATTGAAAATTTGTGGAATATCCAATAAATGTCTTACAAATCTTATTGACAGAACAAAACCGACATTATCGAGGAAACAGCGACGATCTCTGCTGGAGATGAAGGACTATGTACAGAGTATTGTGAAGTCTAAAAAGGTAAAATAGTAAAGTTTTATATGGTTTTCACTATATAGTATCAAAAGATATTCTCCATTACAAACAATATTAAATTAGCCACGTGTCCGATTTGTTTAAAAACTTTATTTATTTTACAACTATTGCAAAGCAAGTTTTAACAACTTATATTAATCACTCTGGTTGACGCGGAAGGAAACCCACCTGTCCACCACCGTACTCACATACTTCCCGGTCCGAGGATCGAACCCGGATTGCATTGGTGAGAAGCGAGCTCGATAATAACAATTGGATGTCCGATTAGCGCAGTGGTTATGATCAGTTTGCGACAGCTGTCGAGACTTGATTCCAATCTGTACACTTTTATTTCTAATGCTTCCGTAAGTGCTTATTGTTTTTTTATTTATTACATTTACAGCATTGTTTTTTTATTTATTACATTTACAGCAAACGTTGTATGCAGACTATCTGAAACAGAGTGTTGCAGAGTATGATCTGTAACCCCCCCACGCCCAGTGTGTCCTTCACCTGACGATCATCCGTTCAGAAAATGCAGCGATTCATAAACACCTATGCAAGATTTCATTGTCTTTTGTTCAATATCCAATTCCAGTTCTAGTCTAGTCTATATATTACCTCCATCAAGTGTTGTACCAAACTTTACACTAGGCATGTTGTAGTGCCTTTTTCATTTTGTATGTAAGGTGTCTATATTAACTAGGGATGGCAACGAATAGCAATTTTAATATTCGATATAATTCTACCAAAAACTCTAAATCACTCAAATTGATATTTTTGAGGACAATACTATTTAAAGTACGATTTTTATAATACTGTTAGCGTCACCTCCCGGCCCACCTCTCGCCGCTTTGTTTACAACACCACACCACTTCCAGTGGGTGTCCTTTCTATAAGTTGGGAGGGTATCTCTGTCAATGGTACTGTCTATGTCTTATCCGTTAGGCATAATTTGTCTAGGGGTGTACATATCTATATATAAGGACATATAACAAACATATTTTATGTTTCGATGAGTTTATTTACTAAAGTTCACATCAAAACCACTGTATTTATACTCAGTATGTGCATACACAGCACTACTTGTGTGACTGGTTCTAACACGGTTATTGTATATAGCTACATGTCTGGGTACATAGTTGGGTACATATTGTACAAAGGCGAAATTATTAAATGCTCTCAACACATAGAATTTATTATCAGGTAATACATATAGTTCATCCACATCTGTATATCTCAGACCCCGTCTTGTAAATGTTTTTTCATGTACCCTATTCCGGTACACTTCTGTATATAGGTTATATCCACCAACACACAGACCCACTGGTTGTCCAGAATAACAGAACATGTATTCATTGGTTGTAATCTGTAAAACAATTAAGGCTGATTACTAACTGTCTGACAGTCAGCTTCATCATCATCACTGTCAAGTACTAGGTTCAAATCCGTATCATCATCATCATTATCATATGTTTGACTCGGACCCATGCACCCACCCACACCGGAGTGATCCACCTGGCTACCCATCTCATTCTCACATCCATAACATTCTGAGATGGGGTACTCTAGTTTACGTCCGACCTTGTGCTTTTTCGTTCGGGTGGTTCGGACCGGTGCCGGTGCCGTTTTAGCCTTGCGTTTCCCTAGGCGACTGGCTGAGAAATGTTTCGATACAAATGTCTCTAGTTTCTCTAACATATCTTTGATAAAACGTTTGACATAGAACTGTGCATCCAATTGTTTTTGTCCGGTGCATACATTGGGGAAACGGTATATCAATTCGGACACATCAGACAATACCCTCGTTGCACGGGTAACCTTCGCCTTATATTTATCATGATCAACCCCCATCATGTCCAGCCAACTACCATCAACAACATCAACCCCATCATTTTTCGGGAGGAGTTTGAAGTATGGTGTCTCACAATTCGCCGTGATTAGTTCTCGTATGGAGGCACATAGGTCCCCAGACGATTGCCGTTTCATAATAGCCAGTGTATCATTGGTAATACTGGCCAGGGCCCATTTGACATCCATATCCACAGCACTAGCTGTGTCATAATGATCGGGTCGGACATTGAACTGTTTCCGACATTCTTTCGTCAGCTTGTTCATTTTGGCATGGACGAAGTCCAGGAGCACCTGGACATCTTCACTTTCAAGGTCATATGGCCATGCATTATCATTGGCCACACACGTCCTGATCAATTTGAATATCTCCACAAAGAACAGAGTGTTGGCGCTACCCTGGTTGGGTTGCCAGTCCCTATATGGTCCCACATTGTGTAGGAACATACGGTTCCTGATGGGTGCCTCCTCATTGGTGAAGAAGCTCCACGGAGGGGTATTGGATGTCAGAATGACTGGAGTACGGTTGAGGACCGCAGCCCGTTTGTTCTTGACGTTTATGTTCGTCGTTTGGCCCTCACACACCTTCTTGAAACTCTCCACCTGATCAGGTTTCGTTAGTGATAATTCAGGTATGTATATCAATGCCTTATCGATACATTCCTGCCACATGAAATCACCGGAGGTGATAGTATCACCACGCTGTGCAGTAAGACATGCCACAGCACTCATCCAGTATGTTTTACCGGCGTCAGATGCCCCAATCAGTGCAAAGCAATTACGCTTGGGATAGGCCATGGACAGGACCGCGTACATTTCGATCAATACCATCGCCGGGTCCAACGCTTGATATTCACACCACTGTAACCAGAATGATGCGGTATCTTCAACGGGCATGGTGTTCAGGTCCCCAGGGATGGTGGCGTTAAACAGCTGGTCAACATATGTGACCCCTGCCTTGCGCTGTATGGCTTGTATTTCCATGACAGCTTGGTCCCAAATGATATGGAATTGTGGGGTACATTTCAGGACCCGGAATGTTTCCAGGTCATCACTATCCTCGCCTTCCATAATGGCATCCAATAGCCCGGTTGGATCATGAGTACCATACTTCGCAATCAATCCCTGACATACAACCACCTTTTTACTTGTCCGCGTGCTCGGACACACTGCCTCATTGGACTCCTTATCAGACACTATCTGTCCGAACGGTGAGTTTGTTTGAAACTTAGGAGCAATCTCAGATGGTCCCCCCATTAAGAAGTTACTGATATTAAACTCCTGTGACCCACTTGTACCAGGAGATGTTGAACCTACCGCTGAAGTGTTGGTCCATCCTGTCATGGCCTGGAAGAAGTCCACTTGGCCCATCTCCGCTTGTCCATCCACCATGTCATTATCCTCAGAAAACAGGCTGGACATTTCCTGATCTGTGATAGACTGTTGGGCTCCTGTTATCAGGATCTTGCACAGACCGGCATTGTTACACCCAGCAAGAAACCTTGGCTTCTCTTGAAGGTGGTACAACACACTGGACAATGATTTAACCTTCTGGCAACGGACAGTTATGCCAGCGTTTTGCAATTTTTGGCGAATTGCCCGCCATGCATTATCGTGCCACAGAACAGATCCTTTCTGCACAACGATATGCATATGGAACCCATTGATTCTACACAAATCATCAGTTTTCCCATTATGCCAGCTTACAACACATGGGTGATCATTCAAGAACCCTTTAAGGGCGTTCAATGGGGATCGCTGCACAACGGACATACTACTATAGATATTGTTGGGAGTGGACCAACTCAGTGTCGGGCGATGTTTAATCCCCTGTGCGCTAGCATACATAGCCTGTGTGGCATATACACCACAACATTGACCCGTACGGATCTTCTTAAATGTTCCATTCGCATTCAATTCATACACACGATTCTGGAATGTTCCAGGATTAAAAATATTGTCAATGTTTGTCAGCACTATGCTGTAATTGTTGTCCTCATCAACCGGTTCCATGAGGATCTCCATATTGTTGCGCTTGGACTTCTGGAACGTATTCTCCGGACCATTGTCAGCCAACCTACAATAATGGATATGGAATGTTAGTACTTCCGGTATATGCAATACCCAATGTTTGTGCCCCGCGAATGGTATCTATCTTGGTATCCAATCGTTTCATTTTATTTTCCAGTACACCAATAATAGTCTCAATGTTATTGATATATGTCGTATGACGTGTCAAGGTATCATCATAATCGGCGATATCGATATTGATACCCTCTATTTCTGTTGCCTGTTTGTGTAATTCGATGGTATTAGCCGTTGAAGTGGTATCACTACTTTGTACCAGTTGTGCTATGGTATGTTTCTCACCGTCTCCTGATGTCCAATCTTTTACGGTATCAATCGTAGAGACAATATTATCTAAGGTGTCAAACTTGCCATGTACAGCCTGTGTTAACCCCCGTAGTTTGGCATCTAAGAGAGCTTGTCCTTTGGACAGAACCGACGCCACGCCAAAGACACCCCCACCCTCTTTCATTAACTTATCTTTCAATGAGGTTGGTAGTGTGGACCCCGGACCTGTCAATGTATCTTTAATAGCTCCCTTAGCCGTATCAGCCACGGCTGATTTGATGGCCCCCTTTTCCTCTATGGCTGTTTCGATGGCTTGACCTGCCACCCCTGTTACGGCGCCACCCACACCCCCTATGAGTTGGTCCCAAATACCGGACTGTCCAGGTACGTTACTGGTTAGGTCGGCCAATGTCAGATATTAAAACACGTCTTACTCCGTCGAGAGCAGGAGAAAGAATGACAAATAATGTATTCTCAGCTTATAGAAAGGACACCCACTGGAAGTGGTGTGGTGTTGTAAACAAAGCGGCGAGAGGGCAAGGGTGATATTGAGCAGTTAAAAATGTAAGATGCATGGGGGGGTGGTTGTTTTTGCAAAGGAATGTTCTCGTCTTGAGTTTTGACTTAGCACCTACTGTAATTATCTGATGGCAGAGTGCCATAATTATTGGAATGTTTTATGATGGTTTTAAAAGAAAACAACGTATCTAAACAGTTTATTTCATATTTTGTCCTGAATATTCATATTCGTTGCCATCCCTAATTATAACCCATTATGCGAAATGGTGTGTAGGCAACCCGTGTTAGCTCAGTGGGCATGTTTTTTTTGCCACCTGAGCCTCATTTATATATACAACACGTCTCTAAACCAAATGGTAGTCCGACCAGTAGTTAACTTTATATTAAAACAAATATGTGGGACCAGTAGTTGATGAAACTATTGAACTGAATTTTAGCAACTGGTTTCAGTAGCTTTTGTCTTCATAATGATTATGAACGAGCCAGTGTCCAATTTCAAAAATATTGTTTTCTACATACATGAAAACACTGGGGAATCAATATTCATACAAGAATCTCATTGTGGTGGTGGCATTTCATTATTCTAGCTGTATGGAACTAAATTATGTTTTCATTATGTACTTGGTTTTTTGGTACCAGTATGTGGAAAGATGTATCCATCTTTGGTACCAGTGGGTGGAAGATGGATCCATCTTTGGTACCAGTGGGTGGGAAGATGGATCCATCTTTGGTACCAGTGGGTGGGAAGATGGATCCATATTTGGTACCAGTGGGTGGGAAGATGGATCCATATTTGGTACCAGTGGGTCCATCCTGGTACCAGTAGGTGGAATGTGAGAAGATGGATCCATATTTGGTACCAGTGGGTGGGAGGATGTAGTCTCCGCTGGTTCATTTACATGCACCAACACGAGACTTCGTTTTAAAGTCTCATCTTACTTTATATCTACTGGCACACCATTTTGCAAAACTACATACAAGCAGTGCCAGGTGGTACATACAAGCAGTGCCAGGTGGGAATGGGTTTTCAGAACTGTGGATGGAAGGTGGTTCTACCCCGAACTACTGCCCCCAGTAACTGTTGCTATGACATCCAACAATGAATTCTAGCATAAATTATAACATACCTTTTGTAAATGTATTTATTTTTTGTCACCTTCTTTGGGTATTATATATAAACTCCAACAACCAAGTCGTTGTGGATCACATTTCATTGTAAAAGGCAGCTACTGTAATGAATAAACATTACGATATTGATCTTGTTTTATTGTTCACGCTGTACAAAACCGTTGCCAATTCAAAGATATTGCTTGGTATGAACAAGAGATCTCGTCTTTTTTTAAAAACTTCAAATGCCCGTACAAGCTTTGGGTCATAAAAATGTGCACGAATATACACTACCGGCCAATGGTGACCGAAAACTGAATTGAGGTCCAAACTACACCTTGCCCACTTGTTTTTAATATAGACTAGATAGACCTGTAAATAAAATTCCCAAGTTCCTACAGTATCCACTACATGATCTATTTGTTTGTTTTGGCTTTCACTCGAGCTATTATTGGGGGGAAGACCCCGGAGCAGTAGCAGACCCCAGCTATTATTGGTGGTAGCAGACCCCGGAGCAGTAGCAGACTCCAGCTATTATTGGTGGGGGAAGACCCCGGAGCAGTAGCAGACCCCAGCTATTATTGGTGGGTGAAGACCCCGGAGCAGACCCCAGCTATTATTGGTGGGGGAAGACCCCGGAGCAGTAGCAGACCCCAGTTATTATTGGTGGGGGGAAGACCCCGGAGCAGTAGCAGACCCCAGCTATTATTGGTGGTAGCAGACCCCGGAGCAGTAGCAGACTCCAGCTATTATTGGTGGGGGAAGACCCCAGCTATTATTGGTGGGGGAAGACCCCGGAGCAGTAGCAGACCCCAGCTATTATTGGTGGGGGAAGACCCCGGAGCAGACCCCAGCTATTATTGGTGGGGGAAGACCCCGGAGCAGTAGCAGACCCCAGTTATTATTGGTGGGGGGAAGACCCCGGAGCAGTAGCAGACCCCAGCTATTATTGGTGGGGGAAGACCCCGGAGCATCAGACTCCAGCTATTATTGGTGGGGGAAGACCCCAGCTATTATTGGTGGGGGAAGACCCCGGAGCAGTAGCAGACCCCAGCTATTATTGGTGGGGGAAGACCCCGGAGCAGTAGCAGACCCCAGCTATTATTGGTGGGGGAAGACCCCAGCTATTATTGGTGGGGGAAGACCCCGGAGCAGTAGCAGACCCCAGCTATTATTGGTGGGGGAAGACCCCGGAGCATCAGACTCCAGCTATTATTGGTGGGGGAAGACCCCGGAGCAGTATTTCAGGCACACCAACCTACCGAAAGCTAGCTGGATAGATTTCCTGACATCCCCAGTGGGGGGCAAGTAATTTGAAGTCAAGAACCGGCGCAGTAAAATCAACTCAACATTTCAATAATAGAAGTCGTCTATGCTCCAGACCACATTTGATCGAGTTTTGTAGATTGTTGTGAAGATGTGATGCTGGAAATATTCCTATGGTCGGTTTTCTTTTCCAATGAATGCTAGAGCTTTCTCAGTCACTGTTGGAGTTTGATGTACTTTTGTATCTTGGCTATCGTGAACAAGCTGTCAAAGTAAAAACTACAGAAAAAAAAACAATATTTTATTCAAGAATGGTACATAACTCAGGAATAGTTGCAATTATTCGAATCCCTTTCCTTTGACAATTACGCACCTTCACTGTAATGAAATGAGGCTGCATTTAAACAACAAATATCACATTTCGGTGATCACTCGATGAAATCCTGTCTTGTACTAATAAGCACAATTGTCATTACGTCAAACTTGTAAGCTGCTACAGACCAAAATGGAAACATTCCGTCTATTGGATGATGAGAAATGTTTTCTGTAGAGACATAGTAGAGGATGTTGCAAGAGACATGGTAGAGGATGATGCAAGAGACATGGTAGAGGATGTTGCAGAGGTTAAATACAATTTCATACCACTGGTTCAGGATGGAATGGAGAATGGAATTATTGATGGAACCTGAAATTACAAAATGCCTCATACGCCCCCTTCTCACAACAGCTCATCTGACCTTTACCACCAGTTTCACCGTTGCAATAAATCTGACCGTACAAATGCATTTCAATAGACATCTTTAGTCACTACTGATTTCGTCACTATGGCTTTGAATGTGGTCTGAATTACATCGTAAAGTTTATGATATGTCGGCGAAAGTTCATGCTGCATTTTCAAACGTTTTCTTAGCGGCCCAGTTTCAGAAGCTGCATCAACACCAGTTAAATCTGAAAGTAAAAGTCGTGAACATAAACGAAAGTAAAAGTGAACATAAACGAAAGTAAAAGTCGTGAACATAAACGAAAGTAAAAGTCAAAGTCGTCAACATAAACGAAAGTAAAAGTCGTCAACATAAACGAAAGTAAAAGTCGTGAACATAAACGAAAGTAAAAGTCCTGGACATAAACATTACCATGCTATACAAGTTCTGGACACAAACATTACTATGCTATACAAGTTCTGGACACAAACATGACTATGCTATACAAGTCCTGGACACAAACATTACTATGCTATACAAGTCCTGGACACAAACATTACTATGCTATACAAGTTCTGGACACAAACATTACTATGCTATACAAGTTCTGGACACAAACATTACTATGCTATACAAGTCCTGGACACAAACATTACTATGCTATACAAGTTCTGGACATACACATTACTATGCTATACAAGTTCTGGACATAAACATTACTATGCTATACAAGTTCTGGACATAAACATTACTATGCTATACAAGTTCTGGACACAAACATTACCATGCTATACAAGTCCTGGACATAAACATTACTATGCTATACAAGTTCTGGACACAAACATTACTATGCTATACAAGTCCTGAACATAAACATTACCATGCTATACATGTCCTGGACATAAACATTACTATGCTATACAAGTTCTGGACACAAACATTACTATGCTATACAAGTTCTGGCCATACACATTACTCTGCAAGTCCTGGACATAAACATTACTATGCTATACAAGTCCTGGACATAAACATTACTATGCTATACAAGTTCTGGACACACACATTACTATGCTATACAAGTTCTGGACATAAACATTACTATGCTATACAAGTCCTGAACATAAACAGTACCATGCTATACAAGTTCTGGACACAAACATTACTATGCTGGACACAAACATTACCATACTATACAAGTTCTGGACACAAACATTACCATGCTATACAAGTCCTGGACATAAACATTACTATGCTATACAAGTTCTGGACACAAACATTACTATGCTATACATGTCCTGGACACAAACATTACTATGCTGGACACAAACATTACCATACTATACAAGTTCTGGACACAAACATTACTATGCTATACATGTCCTGGACATAAACATTACTATGCTATACAAGTTCTGGACACAAACATTACTATGCTATACATGTCCTGGACACAAACATTACTATGCTATACATGTCCTGGACATAAACATTACTATGCTATACAAGTCCTGGACACAAACATTACTATGCTATACAAATGCTATACAAGTCCTGAACACAAACATTACTATGCTATACATGTCCTGGACACAAACATTACTATGCTATACAAGTCCTGGACACAAACATTACTATGCTATACAAATGCTATACAAGTCCTGGACACAAACATTACCATGCTATACAAGTCCTGGACACAAACATTACTATGCTATACAAGTCCTGGACATACACATTACTATGCTATACAAGTTCTGGACACAAACATTACCATGCTATACAAGTTCTAAACATTACTATGCTATACATGTCCTGGACACAAACATTACTATGCTATACAAGTTCTGAACATAAACATTACTATGCTATACATGTCCTGGACACAAACATTACTATGCTATACAAATGCTATACAAGTTCTGAACATAAACATTACTATGCTATACATGTCCTGGACACAAACATTACTATGCTATACAAATGCTATACAAGTTCTGAACATAAACATTACTATGCTATACATGTCCTGGACACAAACATTACTATGCTATACAAATGCTATACAAGTTCTGAACATAAACATTACTATGCTATACATGTCCTGGACACAAACATTACTATGCTATACAAGTTCTGAACATAAACATTACTATGCTATACATGTCCTGGACACAAACATTACTATGCTATACAAATGCTATACAAGTTCTGAACATAAACATTACTATGCTATACATGTCCTGGACACAAACATTACTATGCTATACAAGTTCTGAACATAAACATTACTATGCTATACATGTCCTGGACACAAACATTACTATGCTATACAAGTTCTGAACACAAACATTACTATGCTATACAAATGCTATACAAGTTCTGAACATAAACATTACTATGCTATACAAGTCCTGGACACAAACATTACTATGCTATACAAGTCCTGGACACAAACATTACTATGCTATACATGTCCTGGACACAAACATTACTATGCTATACATGTCCTGGACACAAACATTACCATGCTATACAAGTCCTGGACACAAACATTACTATGCTATACAAGTCCTGGACACAAACATTACCATGCTATACAAGTTCTGGACACAAACATTACCATGCTATACAGGTCCTGGACACACACATTACTATGCTATACAAGTCCTGGACATAAACATTACTATGCTATACAAAACTGAGGGAGTTAGTGGCTGGAGGCCACTCGTGAAAATATTGGTTTCAATGTTCAATCAATACAATACAATATTTATTGCATTAAACATCAGCAGATGCTTATAGCATCACATATATACACAGTTTATCAGTGAAAATATAAATATCCAGCTGGCGGAAGGTTAGTGGTTCTACCTGGGAGCGTGTCCGTGCCTGAAATACTGCTCGGAGTGGCACCCGGGGTCTTCATCTAGGATTACGGGAGAGTCGCCCTATCACCTGTAGATGCGACGTTAAAACCCCCAAATCAAAGTCGATCAGACACTAAAATTGAACCAACCATTCTCTATTTTCTAACCTGTTTCCGGTATATTGCTCGTATTAGTCCGGTGAGACAGGCAGACACGACCAATCTGTATCAATAGACTAGTAACATCCTCGCAGAGTGGCGGAAATGCTCGACAGATCTTCACCAAATATGGCAGAGTCTCGCAGAAAAATTCTACCCGCTTCTTGGCATCTAGAACTGAAAGTAACCCACATTCATCTTGCATTGTACAATCTATGATTCTAACATGGTAGTCGTGATAGCGCAGTGGATGCGCGTTCGCTTCAGATGCGAAAGGTCCGGAGTTCGAGCCCCGCTGGAGCAGTTACGATTGTGCCCTTAGGCAAGGCATTTAAATTCCACGTTGCCTCTTCTCTCTCCCTCGTGGCGATGGATTTCATCAGGAATGAGGTCTCGAGAGTGATTAATATAAGTTGTAATGACTTGTTTCGCAATCGAGCTAAAATAAATTTGTATAAACAACATGGACTGTAAACCTGTCTTATTGAAACATCATTTCAAAGTTATACTATTTATTATAGTGTCACCCCTATTGAAAGGGCCAGCCATTACTGACTTATGAGACACCTTTTTATGAAAATCCGTACTTCCCAAATCCGATCTTTGCAGGCCAGGCTGATAGGCAATCAGTAACCATTATTTAACTAGCTGGCGGTTCACCAACCAACTGGCCATATCAGAATAAACCCCTGACAAGGTTCGAACATTTGACCTCACGCTCTGTAGGCAGACGCCTTAACTACTGATCCATGGTTTTATTATATTTTTTATTATATTTCGGTTTTTACGCCTGCATCGGCACCATTTCGGGCTATATCGCCGGCAGGCAGTTTACCTAACAACACCTTTCCTGGGCAGGCTCCAGCGGTTAACCAGTACTTGGGTGCACCAACCTCCGTAAGAAACTGCCAACTTGTTCATATAAATGAGACACGGTCTGAGCGGGACTCGAACCCGTGACCATCAGTGATGATAGGTTACAGTGGTATACAAGTCAGCGACCATAACCACTCGACCACGGAGGCGGACCACGGAGGCGGACCATCTTGCAATCTATGATTCTAACATGGACACTGTAAACCTGTCCTATTGAAACATCATTTCAAAGTTATACTTGAAATAAAGCACTGCATGATAAAAGTGCTTATAAAAAATGTTTATCTATTCTAGTCCCTATAAAGTGTTTGTTTATTATAGTGTCATCCCTATTGAATGGGCCAGCCATTACTGACTTATGAGACACCTCTTAACCCATTTGATTCTGGATACCATTCAAACAGTATTGGCAAAGAACATAAGAGTCAGATCAGCTGCCACGGAACGTGCCGTCTGATCAGGCTCTATGCTGTTTGTTATTCAGATGATCTTGCTAATACACTTGGCTATGTAGCAAACAACATAGATCCTGATCAGCACGCAGTGTCACGCTGCGGCTGATCTGGATCTATGTTGTTTGCAAAAGCCTTTAAATGTATCCAGAATGAAATGGGTTAATGAAAATCCGTACTTCCCAAATGCTATCCTTGCAGGCCAGGCTGATAGGCAATCAGTAACCATTATTTAACTAGCTGGCAGTTCACCAACCAACTGGCCATATCAGAATAAACCCCCGACAAGGTTCGAACATTCGACCTCACGTTCTGTAGGCAGACACCGTAACCACTGATCCATGGTACAAATTGTAACAATTATATGGAAGTTATACGTCGTCTTATTTACCAAAGCGAAGAGTTGATATTACATGTACATTAACCATATCGTTGAGTGTTTCCCAGCATAATAAGCTCATATATGATATTCTACCACAGTAGAAACAACGAAACTTATCAACAACATAATTCTATCAGTTTCCATCACATAAACATAATTCCACCAGTTTCCATTACATAAACATAATTCCACCAGTTTCCATTACATAAACATAATTCCACCAGTTTCCATCACATAAACATAATTCCACCAGTTTCCATCACATAAACATAATTCCACCAGTTTCCATCACATAAACATAATTCCATCAGTTTCCATTACATAAACATAATTCCACCAGTTTCCATCACATAAACATAATTCCACCAGTTTCCATTACATAAACATAATTCCACCAGTTTCCATCACATAAACATAATTCCATCAGTTTCCATCACATAAACATAATTCCACCAGTTTCCATCACATAAACATAATTCCATCAGTTTCCATCACATAAACATAATTCCACCAGTTTCCATTACATAAACATAATTCCACCAGTTTCCATTACATAAACATAATTCCACCAGTTTCCATCACATAAACATAATTCCACCAGTTTCCATTACATAAACATAATTCCACCAGTTTCCATCACATAAACATAATTCCATCAGTTTCCATCACATAAACATAATTCCACCAGTTTCCATCACATAAACATAATTCCATCAGTTTCCATCACATAAACATAATTCCACCAGTTTCCATTACATAAACATAATTCCACCAGTTTCCATCACATAAACATAATTCCACCAGTTTCCATCACATAAACATAATTCCATCAGTTTCCATCACATAAACATAATTCCACCAGTTTCCATCACATAAACATAATTCCACCAGTTTCCATTACATAAACATAATTCCACCAGTTTCCATCACATAAACATAATTCCATCAGTTTCCATCACATAAACATAATTCCACCAGTTTCCATCACATAAACATAATTCCATCAGTTTCCATCACATAAACATAATTCCACCAGTTTCCATTACATAAACATAATTCCACCAGTTTCCATCACATAAACATAATTCCACCAGTTTCCATCACATAAACATAATTCCACCAGTTTCCATTACATAAACATAATTCCACCAGTTTCCATCACATAAACATAATTCCATCAGTTTCCATCACATAAACATAATTCCATCAGTTTCCATCACATAAACATAATTCCACCAGTTTCCATTACATAAACATAATTCCACCAGTTTCCATCACATAAACATAATTCCACCAGTTTCCATTACATAAACATAATTCCATCAGTTTCCATCACATAAACATAATTCCACCAGTTTCCATCACATAAACATAATTCCACCAGTTTCCATTACATAAACATAATTCCACCAGTTTCCATTACATAAACATAATTCCACCAGTTTCCATTACATAAACATAATTCCATCAGTTTCCATCACATAAACATAATTCCATCAGTTTCCATTACATAAACATAATTCCATCAGTTTCCATTACATAAACATAATTCCATCAGTTTCCATCACATAAACATAATTCCACCAGTTTCCATTACATAAACATGAGAAAACTTACCTCCTATCATAGCAAACATGACGTTGATACATAGCTTAGCAATACTGAGAGATTTCGGCAGTGCATACTGGCAGCATAGATGCGACGTCAAGTTGATCGCAAACACCTAACACATAAATACAATTAACGATGTACAAGTAGATTACAAATATAGCATATACATATAATATTATTACACTTATTACCAAAATTTCAAAACGAGCATTCGTAAAATATATCTGAAATCTGAAATCACCGCATGTGTAAGATCCTTTTTTTATCACATTACCCTAATATATAATAATATTTTTGCACAAAATAACATTGCTACTTTCATTTTGGTGTCAAGTGTCAGCGCAATTTGTAATGACACCACTCAATTAGTATGCCTTTGAGGAGAAGAATTATATAAAACTATGTCTTCCATTCTAATCCTGTTTCTGTAATCATTCTAGAGGGCGATGTGGGCGAAATGAAATTGTCGCCCTAGGGACTCTGACTTCGCCCTCTGGGAACCCCACTTCTCCCACACACAAAAATGAAAACAAATATGTTTTGGTTTTTACGATTTTCAAACCAAATTTTGTCTAGTAAGATACACTGGCCCATTATAAAGCACACCTTCTATTCAAATGTTGTATTTAATGGTTGTACTGTGCATTTTAACCCTATTTTGCAGAAGTATATTAAAGAACGCTTTTTCACTTCTCCCAAAAATTCTGACCTAGAATGAACCCTGTAGTTTAAACTAATTATTATGACTTCACTATGAAAAACAACGTTATATTTACGTTCTAAACAGCGCTATAATTAGGTCAACACCTTCGTTTAAACTGTCATTTGTCTTTATCATTAACGCTATGTACCAAGTCACCTAGCAATATGCATAATCTTTAATTTACAAATTATAGGATTATTCTCTCAACCAATCAGAATCGTTACAGGTTGTATTACACGTGTGTACATATAAGAAAATATGTGATGGCTGTATGAAACTGAATACAAGCCAAGTTATGCGAGTAAATGGTTTGTTTGTTTGTTTGTTCGGGATTTACGCATGCATCAGCATCATTTTGGGCTATATCGCTTAGAACCCGTGTCCGTTAGTGATGACATTATAATCAAGAGTCTTTAGTGATTTCCATGCGTCAATACTCGGGAGTCTTTGCGTCGATACTCGAGAGTTCGGGTCAAACGAACGCCATCTAAAGCGAATGCACTATCACGATTTTTAAATATGCGGGGGTACATTTATTGGGAGCAATACGGTATATATTACCTGCTTGTCCATCTGGGGCTGACTCAACATTTCGGGAATGTAGTCCAGACATATATGCATGGAGGGTATACCAGGTACGGTAACCGGTAGCAACTCATTGGGATAACCCTGAAATTATAACAGACATAATTATATGACTGGGGAGTGTACCAGGTGCGGTAACCGGTAGCAACTCATTGGGATAACCCTGAAATTATAACAGACATAATTATATGACTGGGGAGTGTACCAGGTGCGGTAACCGGTAGCAACTCATTGGGATAACCCTGAAATTATAACAGACATAATTATATGACTGGGGAGTGTACCAGGTACGGTAATCGGTAGCAACTCGTTGGGATAACCCTGAAATTATAACAGACATATATGCATGGAGGGAATGTAGTCCAGGAGCGTCTGATATAATATTTTTATGGTACAATATGTAAACTTTGATTAAATTTTACACCATTTCAATATACAGATTTATACATGTTAAAATATATTTATTATAATTTGTTATAAATATTTATTTCCTTTAAAAAGGATAAAATCAACTTTGGTTCTACATTAAAAATATTTTTCATAGAATTTTCTATATAGTGGCGGGATCTAATCTCATTCACATCGATACATTCAGACAATATATGTTTGATTGTAAAATTTTCTTGGCAAGGGATACATTCTGGTGGATCCTCGCAGTTCAGAATAAAGGAATGAGTAAGGTAAGAGTGTCCAATACGACATCGGGTCAAAACAACTTTCGGAAAAAGACGGTTTAATTTGGTATAATTTGCTGTTTGGGTTATTGTTCCATAAATTTTGGCATTGTGTATCGACATATTTGCGAATTTGGGATTTGTAGTCTGTATATGAAATGTTTACATTTGTTACAGGTTTATTTATTGCACTTTTTGCTTCTCTATCGGCTTCTTCATTACCTATGATATTTATGTGACTGGGAATCCAGCAAAAAATTACTTCTTTAGTTGGGGGTGGATACTTTGTGGTAAATTTTCAGAATCTGTTTCCCCGTAACAAATCATAACATCAATGAAAATGATGTGCTTGCACGTACATCACGTTCAGCATGTACATCATGTTCAGCATGTACATCATGTTCAGCATGTACATCACGTTCAGCATGTACATCACGTTCAGCAGGTACATCACGTTCAGCATGTACATCACGTTCAGCATGTACATCACGTTCAGCATGTACATCACGTTCAGCATGTACATCACGTTCAGCAGGTACATCACGTTCAGCATGTACATCACGTTCAGCAGGTACATCACGTTCAGCATGTACATCACGTTCAGCATGTACATCATGTACATCACATTCAGCATGTACATCACGTTCAGCATGTACATCATGTTCAGCATGTACATCACGTTCAGCACATACATCATGTTCAGCACATACATCACATTCAGCATGTACATCACATTCAGCATGTACATCACAGCACATACATCACGTTCAGCACATACAGCACGTACATCACGTTCAGCATGTACATCATGTTCAGCATGTACATCACGTTCAGCATGTACATCATGTTCAGCACGTACATCACGTACATCACATTCAGCATGTACATCACGTTCAGCACATACATCACGTTCAGCATGTACATCACATTCAGCACGTACATCACGTTCAGCACGTACATCACATTCAGCATGTACATCACGTTCAGCACATACATCACGTTCAGCATGTACATCACGTTCAGCACGTACATCATGTTCAGCACATACATCATGTTCAGCATGTACATCACGTTCAGCACATACATCACATTCAGCATGTACATCACGTTCAGCATGTACATCACGTTCAGCACGTACATCACGTACATCACATTCAGCATGTACATCACGTTCAGCACATACATCACGTTCAGCATGTACATCATGTTCAGCACATACATCACATTCAGCATGTACATCACAGCACATACATCACGTTCAGCACATACAGCACATATATCACGTTCAGCACGTACATCATGTTCAGCACGTACAGCACATACATCACGTTCAGCATGTACATCACACTCGGCACGTATATCACATACATCACGTTCAGCATGTACATCACGTTCAGCATGTACATCACGTTCAGCATGTACATCACATACATCACGTTCAGCATGTACATCACGTACATCACGTTCAGCATGTACATCATGTACATCATGTTCAGCATGTACATCACATTCAGCACGTACATCACGTTCAGCATGTACATCACGTTCAGCATGTTTTAGTAAAAGTGCTGGCGAAAAATCAGGACACTCGCATACAGTGTACATATGTTACATTTCAGGTTTTAGGCCTGCATCAGCACCATTTTGGGCTATATCGCCGGCGGGCAGTTTACCTAACAATACCTTTCCTGGGCAGGCTCCAGCAGTTAACCAGTACTTGGGTGCACCAACCTCCGTAAGAAACTGCCAACTGTTTCATATAAATGAGACACGGCCCGAGCGGGGCTCGAACTGATGGTCACCATCAGTGATGATAGGTTAGTGGTATACAAGTCAGCGACCGTAACCACTCGACCACGGAGGCGGACTGCATACAGTGTAATTATTAAACAGTTTTAGACATGGCCTAATCAGAGTTTACTAGGTGCTTGGTGTACTAGCAACTATAGCGTTGTAAAGCGTCTTGTCACATTGATTTGTTGTTGAAATTATTGCTTGTAATGTATTACATTAAGTAATAGGAAACGACGGATATCATCACAGATGGATATGTGGACTGATAATCCAGGGATTGCAGGTTCGATCTCCCGTCTGACCCTAATAAAATTAACAGTCTTTCAGATGGGACATTAAACCGAGGTCTCGTGTCGGTGCTGTCATTGTTCCATTTTGGTCATTTATGATGCATATTTCCCCCTCCTGAGGGGACCCGGCCCCATTCCTATAAATGTAACCAAAACACACTAACCTGAAAGTGTACAAGTTTAGCAAGGTTGGGATCGGAGATGAACGTTTGATGGATATAGGAACACAGGACAGATCTGGCTTCCTGGAGGTTGTTTAACATTCCATTATTCTCCTGAAAAAAGCAATAAAACCGTAAAATTTATTTTATTTACAACAATTGCAAAAACAGTATTAAAGCGACACCACATTGATGAAAAAGCAAATTTAAAACGACGAGCTATATCGGAATATAATAAGTTCAAACGTCAGACCCATTTCGACACAATTCTAATATAATTGCAGGACATGTTTGACTGTTAGTGTGCATTATGAATAACAACATATATGGTACAGTATTTACCATTATATCATAAATTTGTGCCTATGCATATTCATTATTAGATTAATCTGATTTAAATTATCTCTAAACGACAATATCATATGCTTAGTATAGACTCCAATAATAAACAAGCGTGGCTGATGGTTGTAGAAAATCCTACTTTCACAGGCAGAGTGGGTCAGAAATAGGCAGGGTATACAGTCTGGGCTGCCAAAGGGGTTTAGTTTATACAAATTTATTTTAGCTTGATAGCGAAACAAGTTCTTTCAACTTATATTAATCACTCTCGCCACGAGGGAGAGAGAAGAGGCAATGTGGAACTTAAATGCCTTGCCTAGGGGCACAATCGTAACGGCTCCAGCGGGGCTCAAACTCCGGACCTTTCGCACCTGAAGCCAACGCTATCACGACTTCCACAAAGGGGTAGTGTGGGAGTGGGTATTTGGGGGTTAACCCCCTAGACAATTTTGCTAACTTACAATTTCTGACAACAGACTTACTTCTTTTTCTTGATCACTTTCCATACAATATTCCAGCAATATCTGTATAATAGCGCTCTCCTGCGCCGCTAGGAGGGCTCCCTTAAGCTCCTGCCGGTCCTGGTCTGTCTGATTGTTACCGTCCAGGACCGGGTTAGATTGAATGTGATTCTCCATGTACACTCTGCATGCCAACGTGTAAGCCGCAAGAACACGCAACAAAATCTCTAACAATGGAGCACATCTGAAAAACGTGCAAATAATATCTAGTAATACCATTAAATCCTGTAACCTGCCGAATAAAATTAATTCTAACACGACTCGGCTAATAACATACATACTTGTAGAGTAAAATCTACCTCGGGTTATTCTGCGATATACCTACCTTGAACTATGCTGCGCGCGCACCGTGTTTTGGCTATTCCATTTATACAATGCGTGTAAAGTTTTATGAATGAAAGTCACGTGATGTTTGTAAAATATACCGTGGGAATTCACGGAAGTGAGCTATTTTTAGAATCAGATAGTCTCTTGTCTGTCTTGTTTTTCTGTTAAGTAATGTTTCAGTTACTATTCTGTACAGTTTTATTTGATAAAATAAATAAAATTATTGATCAGTTACAACTTTTGTTCATTTATGCACTAGATTGATATTTTCCATAAAAAATAACGTCATCACCCCATATGAGGGAGGAAATTTCGAAAGCCAAATGCAACAGCGTTTGAAGAAAATACTCCTTTAAAATTATTAGAAGTAAGTCGTGTTAGTATCAACTGTGGTATATCGCAGAATAACCCTCGTTTGTCGTTCTTATGCGTAGAAATATATCACGAAGGCCTGAGTTATATATTTCTACTCATAAGAACTTCAAACTTGGGTTATTCTGCGATATACCACGGTTGATACTTATTATTTCTTAAATATAGAGATTAGGGTCGGAGGTTATAAAACTCGAGCTCAAGGAATTTGATTGGTTGAGTCTGAGTCTTACACTTGACAGAACCAATCAGTAGATTGAGAATGAGTTTGAGATTGGAGGAGAGTTTTATAACCTCGGGGCCAGATCTATCAGGGAAATAGTCTGCTTGCTGCGTTATTCCACTGGTTGAAAGCAGCAAAATAACACATGTTTTGCATGTGTGGTACCTAGCCGCTTCATGTGGTCAACGCTAACGTTTCAGACTGTCAGTGGCGACATTGGGAGGTAACATGCCTGATTTGGAGAGTGGAAGTCGTGATAGCGCAGTGGATGTGCGTTCGCTTCAGGTCCGGAGTTCGAGCCCCACTGGAGCCATTACGATTGTGCCCTTAGGCAAGGCATTTAAATTCCACGTTGCCTCTTCTCTCTCCCTCGTGGCGATGGATTCCATCAGGAATGAGGTCTCGAGAGTGATTTATATAAGTTGAAATAACTTGTTTCGCAATCGAGCTAAAATAAATTTGTATAAACTATTTGGAGAGCCGATGTCGGAGGTCTGATCACCACTGCTAGAAACTGCCAACTTTTTCATATAAAGAGACACGGTCTGAGCGGGGCTCGAACCCGTGACCATCAGTGATGATAGGTTACAGTGGTAACCACTCGACCATAGAGGCGGACCCAATAGCTTAGTACACGAAACGAATGAAAGAGAAGAAAAGTTTACCTAAAAACTCTTTGGTCACATCTGAGCACTATCAAGGGATCGACCGTCACATCCGTCTCCGTGTACAGGGAGAATTTAAACTCGTTCCTGTTCCTATGCTGCGGTCTCAACGCATTCACTGTAGCAAGTCTAAGGCTGAAAACAACAAATAATAAAATAAACGTGTAGCAAGTCTAAGGCTGAAAACAATAAATAATAAAATAAACGTGTAGCAAGTCTAAGGCTGAAAACAACAAATAATAAAATAAACGTGTAGCAAGTCTAAGGCTGAAAACAATAAATAATAAAATAAACGTGTAGCAAGTCTAAGGCTGAAAACAATAAATAATAAAATAAATGTGTAGCAAGTCTAAGGCTGAAAACAATAAATAACAAAATAAACGTGTAGCAAGTCTAAGGCTGAAAACAATAAATAACAAAATAAACGTTAACATTTTCTCATTTTCATTCCCGTTTATTTTTCTGCCCATTGTGAGGAGAGAGATTGCCCTAGACTTGTGTCGCTTTTTATTATAGAGTGAAAAGTATTATTTTGATAGAAAACCTTTCTATGTTATGTTATATTTCGGGTTATATGCCTGCATCAGCACCATTTCGGACTATATCGCCGGCGGGTACTTTACTTAACAACACCTTTCCTGGGCAGGCTCCAGCGGTTAACCAGTACTTGAGTGCACCAACCTCCGTAAGAAACTGCCAACTTTTTCATATAAATGAGACACGGCCTGAGCGGGGCTCGAACCCATGACCATAAGTGATGATAGGTTACAGTGGTATACAAGTCAGCGACCTTAATCACTCGACCACGGAGGTGGACGAAAACCATTCTACAATGTGTTATATTTAATTTAGACTTTATTTATTTTACAACAATCGTGAAACAGGCTTTGACAACTTATATTAATCACTTTCGTTGGCGAGAATGAAAGCGTATATGTGGTCATTCTTGTGGGAGGAAACCTGAGTACCCGGGGAAAACCCACCTGTCTGATCTGGCAACCGCCATACCATCTCACATACTTCCCGGTCTGAGGATCGAACCGGGGTTGCATTGGTGAGAAGCTTTGCGCTAATCGGACAGCCTGTACAGATGGCTTATTGTTATTGATGAGCAAAGAGAGGAACAATGAGATTATCCAATCAAGAGGACATCTGTACACGACTATTGAAAGAAGTGGCACAGTGGTGGACAGGGAATCGCTATATCTGTATGCTGCTTTGCAATAGGCTGGACACTATCAAAATATATTTCCCACTACAATTCTATTGTACAATGATGGCCGTAGCTATTCATCAGGATTATGTTAATTATTATTATTACATACATGCCAATCACAATAAAAGTCGCTTTTGCAAATAGTATAGAGCCAGATTAGAGCGTATAGAGCCAGATCAGGGTCTATTGCTGTTTGCTATTCGGATAGTGGAGCTAAACCACTTGTCTGAATAGCAAACAACATAGATCCTGATCAGACGCGGCGTTACACCGCGGCTTACCTGGATCTATGTTGTTTGCACATTCCGTCAAATTTATCCGGCAGGTTTATTTATTGTCACCCCCGGCAACATGGTTAATCGGAGGCCATGCCTCCAGATGTCGTGCTATTTATTTGGAGGATACTGCAAGATATTCCAGAAGCATTAGTGGTAGTGGTTCTTTTACATACCTGCTGTATAGCACCGACACATGTGTGTTTATCATTTATTTATCATACCCTCCAGTTGCCCATATGAGCGACGTCTCCTGAAGAGATTAGTCATTTTAGAATTTGGAGGATAGTGCAATGATACACACAGAAGCTTTATATTTTACGTGCAGGGTGTAAAGCACCGACATGATACCTCGGTTTATAATCCCATCTGAAAGACTGTTAATATTATTAGGGTCATACGGGGGATCGAACTTGTGATAACTGAATTCGCAGCTAACTACTGGAATATTGACATGTCTGTATCCAAAACAGTCCCATCTGAAAGACTGTTAATATTATTAGGGTCATACGGGGGATCGAACCTGTGATAACTGAATTTGCAGTTAACTACTGGAATATTGACATGTCTGTATCCGAAACAGTCCCATCTGAAAGACTGTTAATATTAGGGTCAACCGGGGGATCGAACCTGCAAACAATCGAACGTACCTTCTAGGTGTAAGAGAGTGAATTTTAAACCAAATTCTCTTCACAAGATCGATCACTTTTCTCGGCATTGAAGAAGATAAAATCATAGGTAGACAATTCATAATCTCGTCGGTAAAAGGAAGTAACTCTTCCACCGGTAGACTGAGCATCCGCTGTAGAACAACCAAGATATCCGTGGCACAGTCTGGTAACGAGGAAACAGCTGGGAGGGGAAAAGGGGTTAAAAATTAGTTGTGACACCACTAACGTGTGTGTGTGTTGTGTGTGTTGTGCGTGTTAATACGTTTATTTATCGTCTCTACCGGTTGCCCATATGAGCGACGCCTCCTGAAGAGATTAGTCGTTTTAGATTTTTGGAGGATAGTGCAATGATACAGACAGAGACCCATTCCAGAATCTCCTCTGGTTCTTTTACATGCACGGTGTAAAGTACCGACACGAGACCTTGGTCTAAAGTCCCATCTGAAAAGACTGTTCATTTTATTAGGGTCAGACGGAGGATTATGTTATAGTTCAGGTTTTACGCCTGCATCAGCACCATTTCGGGCTATATCGCCGGCGGACAGTTTACTTAACAACACCTTTCCTGGGCAGGCTCCAGCTGTTAACCAGTACTAGGGTGCACCAACCTCCGTAAGAAACTGCCAACAGACGGGGGATAGAACGTGCATACAAACGAGGATACTTATATATATATCTATATAGGATCCTGCATGATTATATACCATATTTTTATGAAACAAGTTTGGGAACTTTGGTATTAATGGACACCCAGGTAGAACCACAACCCTTATGGAAGCCAGCTGTGTAACTTACTCACATTCAAGAATTTGCCCACTGTAGTGGGATTAGAATATGGAGGTGGGCATTAACCCAGCTGTGTAACTCACATTCAAGAATTTGCCCACTGTGAGGGATTAGAATATGGAGGTGGGCATTAACCCAGCTGTGTAACGTAACTCACATTCAAGAAATTGCCCACTGTAGTGGGATTAGAATATGGAGGTGGGCATTAACCCAGCTGTGTAACGTAACTCACATTCAAGAAATTGCCCACTGTAGTGGGATTAGAATATGGAGGTGGGCATTAACCCAGCTGTGTAACTCACATTCAAGAATTTGCCCACTGTAGTGGGATTAGAATATGGAGGTGGGCATTAACCCAGCTGTGTAACTCACATTCAAGAATTTGCCCACTGTAGTGGGATTAGAATATGGAGGTGGGCATTAACCCAGCTGTGTAACTTAACTCACATTCAAGAAATTGCCCACTGTAGTGGGATTAGAATATGGAGGTGGGCATTAACCCAGCTGTGTAACTCACATTCAAGAATTTGCCCACTGTAGTTGGATTAGAATATGGAGGTGGGCATTAACCCAGCTGTGTAACGTAACTCACATTCAAGAAATTGCCCACTGTAGTGGGATTAGAATATGGTGGTGGGCATTTTTGCCCACTGTAGTGGGATTAGAATATGGTGGTGGGCATTAAGCCAGCTGTGTAACTCACATTCAAGAATTTGCCCACTGTAGTGGGATTAGAATATGGTGGTGGGCATTAAGCCAGCTGTGTAACTCACATTCAAGAATTTGCCCACTGTAGTGGGATTAGAATATGGTGGTGGGCATTAAGCCAGCTGTGTAACTCACATTCAAGAATTTGCCCACTGTAGTGGGATTAGAATATGGTGGTGGGCATTAAGCCAGCTGTGTAACTCACATTCAAGAATTTGCCCACTGTAGTGGGATTAGAATATGGTGGTGGGCATTAAGCCAGCTGTGTAACTCACATTCAAGAATTTGCCCACTGTAGTGGGATTAGAATATGGTGGTGGGCATTAAGCCAGCTGTGTAACTCACATTCAGAATTTGCCCACTGTAGTGGGATTGAATATGGTGGTGGGATTAAGCCAGCTGTGTAACTATTGTTTGCTCTAGTGGGATTAGAATATGGTGGTAGGCATGGGCAGCATCCCACTTGCTAAAATATATGTTTTTAGGGTTTAACGTCGCATAAACATCTTAGGCCTAAAGTGACCAAGCAAAGAAAGAGCAGAAAAGTTAGTGACCCGACGTGGGACTCGAACCCACGACCTCCCGAACACTAGTCGACAGCTCTACCAACTGAGCTAGCCGGGCCGTTGTTCTACCCACGCCGAAATACACTACAGGCATATGGCAACTTTGTAGCCATGGCTGTGTATCGTAGTTGTTGAATTTTATTTATTTTACAACGATTGCGAAGCAAGTTTTAACAACTTATATTAATCACTCTCGTTGGTGCTGATGAAAGCGTATATGTGGTCATTCGTGTGGGAGGAAACCGGAGTACCCAGAGAAAACCCACCAGTCCGATCTGGCGACCACCATACCATCTTGCATACTTCCCGATTCGAGGATCGAACCCTGGTTGCATTGGTGAGAAACGAGCGCTCTAACAACTGTGCTAATAGGAAAGACAAAAGTATATCAGTAGAACCACCAAGCCGGCTGAACAGCTTCCGCACATGAAATCATAACACGCCCCAAGTAGGACTGGAGCCAGCAGCAAGCGATTTGAAGTCAACGAGTTCCCGCTGTCGGTTGCCAATATTTGATTTTTGTCGCAATTGGCGCTAATTTTTTTTTTTGGGCACATGTTTTGTCAAATACATGGCTTCAAATATTTATTTGTCAACTATATGGCTCTTAGTTGGCGCCAAGTTTTTTAAATTGGCTCCAGTGTTTTTCAATTGGCGACAGAAGTGGCGCAGACAAACATTCAGACAGAGGGAACCCTGAACGAAAGTAGCACCACTGGGACACCCAGCTAAAATGATGTTCATGTGTTTGAAATGTTGAAAACAAGATTGATACCTGTACTGAAGTTCTCCACTGTGCAGGCTGGCTTGCTGGCCATGGCAGAGTTACCAGTGGTGGCAGACGGCGTCATTGTCTCATCTAACCAGTCTTCTATAATACATAGGTGTGGAAACTGCCTCACCAACATCCTGGGGCAAACAATCATATACATGTTAATGTTTGTTTGGGTTTTACGCCTGCAGCAGCACAAGTTTGGGCTATATCGCCGGTGGGCAGCTTACCTATAACGACATCGACTCGGACCAAGAATTTGTGTCAGATAACACAGGTTGTCGTTATAAAAAGGTTCTCCAAACCATTGATAACAAAGAATTCACAATCGCCGTACTTTGAGCCACTCGTACAGCGATGTCGATCCGTGTTCGCATTAGTTGTAGCGCAGTGGTTAGCACGCTCGCTTCTCACCAATGCAACCCGGGTTAGATCCTCAGACCGGAAAGTATGCGAGATGGTACGGTGGTCACCAGATCAGACAGGTGGGTTTTCTCCGGGTACTCCGGTTTCCTCCCACACGAATGACCACATTTTCGCGTTCATCCGCGCCAACGAGAGCGATTAATATAAGTTGTTAGAACTTACTTCGCAATCGTTGTAAAATAAATAAAGTTTAAACTAACAAATTGACTATAAGAGTAAAGGAAACTGTTTGTTTATTAGTGTCACCTCTACGGAAAGGACGAGCCAATTCTGACTTACGAGTCCACTTTTATGAACTTGAGTACTTCCTGCATCATATCCTTGCAGTGCAAGGCGCCAGACAATCTGTAACCATTATTTATCTAGCTGGCGGCTCATCAACCGGCCATATCAGAATGAAGCCTTGACAAGGTTTGAACATTCACCCTCCCACTCTGTCGGCGGACAACTTAACCACTAGGCCACTTACTTGAGGAGAGATGAGAATAGTCCACCGTACAAGTCCTGTCGTTTCTGTGACTGCTGTATGAGGTAGTTGATAGGAATAATAGACATCAGACTGTCAGGATATGACTCCACATTTCTGCCCGCTAACACTGAAACAGAGATAGCGAGTCTTCAAGTCATGAGAGGGGTACAAGGCTATAAGTCACGAGTGGTGTACAAGTCTACAAGCCATGAGTGGAGTACAAGTCTACAAGCCATGAGTGGGATACAAGTCTACAAGCCATGAGTGGGGTACAAGTCTACAAGCCATGAGTGGGGTACACATCTTTAAGTCATGAGTGGGGTACAAGGCTATAAGTCATGAGTGGGATACAAGTCTACAAGCCATGAGTGGGGTACAAGTCTTTAAGTCATGAGAGGGGTACAAGTCTTCAAGTCATGAGAGGGGTACAAGTCCTTAAGTCATGAGTTGGATACAAGTCTACAAGCCATGAGTGGGGTACAAGTCCTTAAGTCATGAGTGAGGTACAAGGCTATAAGTCATGAGTGGAATACAAGTCTACAAGCCATGAGTGTGGTACAAGTCTACAAGCCATGAGTGGGGTACACATCTTTAAGTCATGAGTGGGGTACAAGTCTTTAAGTCATGAGAGGGGTACAAGTCTTCAAGTCATGAGAGGGGTACAAGTCCTTAAGTCATGAGTTGGATACAAGTCTACAAGCCATGAGTGGGGTACAAGTCCTTAAGTCATGAGTGAGGTACAAGTCTACAAGCCATGAGTGGGGTACAAGTCCTTAAGTCATGAGTGGGGTACAAGTCTACAAGCCATGAGTGGGGTACACATCTTTAAGTCATGAGTGGGGTACAAGTCTTTAAGTCATGAGAGGGGTACAAGTCTTCAAGTCATGAGAGGGGTACAAGTCCTTAAGTCATGAGTTGGATACAAGTCTACAAGCCATGAGTGGGGTACAAGTCCTTAAGTCATGAGTGAGGTACAAGTCTACAAGCCATGAGTGGGGTACAAGTCCTTAAGTCATGAGTGGGGTACAAGTCTACAAGCCATGAGTGGGGTACACATCTTTAAGTCATGAGTGGGGTACAAGTCTTTAAGTCATGAGAGGGGTACAAGTCTTTCAGTCATGAGAGGGGTACAAGTCTTTATGCCATGAGTGGGGTACACATCTTTAAGTCATGAGTGGGGTACAAGTCATTAAGCCATGAGTGGGGTACACGTCTTTAAGTCATGAGTGGGGTACAAGTCATGAGTGGGGTACAAGTCTTTAAGTCATGAGTGGGGTATAAGTCTTTAAGTCATGAGAGGGGTACAAGTCTTCAAGTCATGAGAGGGGTACAAGTCCTTAAGTCATGAGTTGGATACAAGTCTACAAGCCATGAGTGGGGTACAAGTCCTTAAGTCATGAGTGAGGTACAAGTCTACAAGCCATGAGTGGGGTATACATCTTTAAGTCATGAGAGGGGTACAAGTCTTCAAGTCATGAGAGGGGTACAAGTCCTTAAGTCATGAGTTGGATACAAGTCTACAAGCCATGAGTGGGGTACAAGTCCTTAAGTCATGAGTGAGGTACAAGTCTACAAGCCATGAGTGGGGTACAAGTCTTTCAGTCATGAGAGGGGTACAAGTCTTTATGCCATGAGTGGGGTACACGTCTTTAAGTCATGAGTGGGGTACAAGTCATTATGCCATGAGTGGGGTACACGTCTTTAAGTCATGAGTGGGGTACAAGTCATGAGTGGGGTACAAGTCATGAGTGGGGTATAAGTCTTTAAGTCATGAGTGGGGTATAAGTCTGTAAGCCATGAGTGGGGTACAAGTCTTTAAGTCATGAGTGGGGTACAAGTCTTTAAGTCATGAGTGGGGTACAAGTCTTTAAATCCTGAGTGGGGTACAAGTCTTCAAGTCATGAGTGGGGTACACGTCCTTAAGTCATTAGAGGGGTACAAGTCTTTAAGCCATGAGAGGGGTACAAGTCTTTAAGCCATGAGAGGGGTACAAGTCTTTAAATCATGAGAGGTTACATTCATTCAATCATGCAGGGTATATGGCGGGGATCCTCTATGTGTAATCAGTCATGGATCGAACAAACTACCTCCGGCTGTTAGTCCAGAGCGATTACGTAATGACTGCAGAACTTACGTAGTGTTTTCCTCTGACTATCCAGTATGTCCTGGTACAACAGTATATAGTACAGCATACACAGGTGTGGTGTTAGATTCACATCTCTGTCTGTGCCCTGAAACAACAACAGTATATAGTACAGCATACACAGGTGTGGTGTTAGATTCACATCTCTGTCTGTACCCTGAAACAACAACAGTATATAGTACAGCATACACAGGTGTGGTGTTAGATTCACATCTCTGTCTGTACCCTGAAACAACAACAGTATATAGTACAGCATACACAGGTGTGGTGTTAGATTCACATCTCTGTCTGTACCCTGAAACAACAACAGTATATAGTACAGCATACACAGGTGTGGTGTTAGATTCACATCTCTGTCTGTACCCTGAAACAACAACAGTATATAGTACAGCATACACAGGTGTGGTGTTAGATTCACATCTCTGTCTGTACCCTGAAACAACAACAGTATATAGTACAGCATACACAGGTGTGGTGTTAGATTCACATCTCTGTCTGTACCCTGAAACAACAACAGTATATAGTACAGCATACACAGGTGTGGTGTTAGATTCACATCTCTGTCTGTACCCTGAAACAACAACAGTATATAGTACAGCATACACAGGTGTGGTGTTAGATTCACATCTCTGTCTGTACCCTGAAACAACAGTATATAGTACAGCATACACAGGTGTGGTGTTAGATTAACATCTCTGTCTGTACCCTGAAACAGCAGTATATAGTACAGCATACACAGGTGTGGTGTTAGATTCACATCTCTAGCTGTACCCTGAAACAACAGTATATAGTACAGCACACACAGGTGTGGTGTTAGATTAACATCTCTGTCTGTACCCTGAAACAACAGTATATAGTACAGCATACACAGGTGTGGTGTTAGATTCACATCTCTGTCTGTGCCCTGAAACAACAACAGTATATAGTACAGCATACACAGGTGTGGTGTTAGATTCACATCTCTGTCTGTACCCTGAAACAACAACAGTATATAGTACAGCATACACAGGTGTGGTGTTAGATTCACATCTCTGTCTGTACCCTGAAACAACAACAGTATATAGTACAGCATACACAGGTGTGGTGTTAGATTCACATCTCTGTCTGTACCCTGAAACAACAACAGTATATAGTACAGCATACACAGGTGTGGTGTTAGATTCACATCTCTGTCTGTACCCTGAAACAACAACAGTATATAGTACAGCATACACAGGTGTGGTGTTAGATTCACATCTCTGTCTGTACCCTGAAACAACAACAGTATATAGTACAGCATACACAGGTGTGGTGTTAGATTCACATCTCTGTCTGTGCCCTGAAACAACAGTATATAGTACAGCATACACAGGTGTGGTGTTAGATTAACATCTCTGTCTGTACCCTGAAACAACAACAGTATATAGTACAGCATACACAGGTGTGGTGTTAGATTCACATCTCTGTCTGTACCCTGAAACAACAGTATATAGTACAGCATACAAAGGTGTGGTGTTAGATTAACATCTCTGTCTGTACCCTGAAACAGCAGTATACAGTACAGCATACACAGGTGTGGTGTTAGATTCACATCTCTAGCTGTACCCTGAAACAACAGTATATAGTACAGCACACACAGGTGTGGTGTTAGATTAACATCTCTGTCTGTACCCTGAAACAACAGTATATAGTACAGCATACACAGGTGTGGTGTTAGATTCACATCTCTGTCTGTGCCCTGAAACAACAACAGTATATAGTACAGCATACACAGGTGTGGTGTTAGATTAACATCTCTGTCTATACCCTGAAACAACAACAGTATATAGTACAGCATACACAGGTGTGGTGTTCGATTCACATCTCTGTCTATACCCTGAAACAACAGTATATAGTACAGCATACACAGGTGTGGTGTTAGATTCACATCTCTGTCTGTACCCTGAAACAACAGTATATAGTACAGCATACACAGGTGTGGTGTTAGATTCACATCTCTGTCTGTGCCCTGAAACAACAGTATATAGTACAGCATACACAGGTGTGGTGTTAGATTCACAACTCTGTCTGTACCCTGAAACAACAACAGTATATAGTACAGCATACACAGGTGTGGTGTTAGATTCACATCTCTGTCTGTACCCTGAAACAGCAGTATATAGTACAGCATACACAGGTGTGGTGTTAGATAGGCAGACAGCATAAGGATTTGATTGTTTGTTGTAGGGGCTTAACGTCACGCCAACAGCTTAGGTCATATGACGACCTCCAGTTATTATTGGCGGTGAATGACCCAGGATGCCCCTCCGAGCAGTATTTCATGCACGGACAGACACACAGGTAGAACCACCAACCTACCACTACTACCGCAAGCAAGCAAGCTGGATAGCAGATCACAGTATACGGAATGTTTGAAATACAATCATGAACAACAATGTATAGACGGATCTGTAGTCCAGTGGTTAACACGTTGGACTGGTAATCCAGGGATCGCAGGTTCGATCCCCCGTCTGACCCTAATAAAATTAACAGTCTTTCAGATGGGACGTTAAACCGAGTTCTCGTGTCGGTGCTCTACACCGTGCACGTAAAAGAACAAGAGGAGACTCTGAAATGGGTCTCTGTCTGTATCACTGCACTATCCTCCAAAAATCTAAACTGACTAATCTCTTTAGAAGGTGTTGCTCATATGGGCAACCGGTAGCGACGATAAATAAACGTAAAACACACAAAGTATAGTGATGTAATCCAAGTGGAAGAATAACCATTTACTGGTTGCCGTCGGTAATCAAACTTTGCATAGAAAGTGTGCAAATGTCTACAAAGATTGCAGAATGTTTTCTTTTGTCGTTTGAAACCCTAACATGTTTGTCGGCCTCCTTATATGTTATATGTCGGGTTTTACGCCTGCATCAGCACCATTTTGGGCTATATCGCCGGCGGGCAGTTTACCTAACAACACCTTTTCTGGGCAGGCTCCAATGGTTAACCAGTACTTGGGTGCACCAACCTCCGTAAGAAACTGCCAACATTTTCATATAAATGAGACACGGGCTGAGCGGGGCTCGAACCTGTGACCATCAGTGATGATAGGTTACAGTGGTATGCAAGTCAGCGACCTTAACCACTCGACCACGGGGCGGAACAGCCTCCTTATAAACATGTATGATACTAGTGTTTCCCCCAGACTGAGAAAGGGGCAGGGCGCAGGTAGAAAAAAGGGGCAGGGCGCAGGTAGAAAAAAGGGGCAGGGCGCAGGTAGAAAAAAGGGGCAGGGCGCAGGTAGAAAAAAGGGGCAGGGCGCAGGTAGAAAAATGTGGCAGGGCGCAGGTAGAAAAAGGGGCAGGGCGCAGGTAGAAAAAAGGGGCAGGGTGCAGGTAGAAAAGAGGACATGTGTTCATACTGCCTGTCCTAAAAAGGGCAGAATTGACAAGGTTTCATTCATGTTATTACGAGTACGAAGCATTTTGTGGACGAATCAATATTGCAACCTATTGCAAATTTACCTTTTGGAAGACTGGATTCTCTTTGAACACCTCGGCTATTTTACGAGTTTCTATAGGGTGGTTAGAATAGTCCGCCTTTGCACTCTTGACGAGTATGGAGTTAACATAGACCTCCAGTAACGACGGCAGCAGCGGGTGTAGCGGGTACGAGCACTGACTGATCTGCGAGAAGATCCAATCCTAGAGCAGAGATAAAAGGTTAAACTTTATTTTACAAAGATTACGAAACAAGTTATAGCAACTGCTATTAATACATTCATTGGTGCGCAGGGTTAATTCTAGGTCAGAATATTTGGGAGAAGTGAGAAAGCGCGTGATCGCTTCCTTAAATGGCCTTTGCACTCTTGACGAGTATGGAGTTAACATAGACCTCCAGTAACGACGGCAGCAGCGGGTGTAGCGGGTACGAGCACTGACTGATCTGCGAGAAGATCCAATCCTAGAGCAGAGATAAAAGGTTAAACTTTATTTTACAAAGATTACGAAACAAGTTATAGCAACTGCTATTAATACATTCATTGGTGCGCAGGGTTAATTCTAGGTCAGAATATTTGGGAGAAGTGAGAAAGCGCGTGATCGCTTCCTTAAATGGTGTTCTTTAATATACTTCTGCAAAATAGAGTTAAAATGCACAGTACAACCATTAAATACAACATTTGAACAGAGGGGGTGCTTTATAATGGGCCAGTGTATCTTACTAGACAAAATTTTGTTTGAAAAGAATCGTAACAACCAAAAAATAAATATATATTTTTTTTTAGGGAGAAGTTGGGACCCCAGAGGGCGATGTCAGGGTCCCTAGGGCACCCACATCGCCCTCTAGAATGATCCCTGGTGCGGATGCTAGCGTATATATGGTCCTCCAGTCTTGACGATCACCATCCTGGTTACACACACACATTTTATTCTTTAGTATTCGCAGCTTTATAACTCAATGGTCAGAACTTTCCCACCGAGGAGTTGAAAGCATGTCTGCTATAAACCTAAGATTCGTCGGAAGGAATTCAAAACTGACGCTTATAGATGGAGACCGGAGCGTGTGCTTATAGCAAGTGGTTGGTAGCTCACGTTCCACTGTACATCATATGACTACTGTACATGCCACCGGTACACAAATATGGTACATGACTACCAGGGCTTCTAAAATGTTCAAAACCAAATCGGTCCAGGTCGAAATCGACAGTCAGGACTTTCCCCCACCCATGCCATACTAATAGTTTTGTGACCTCCCCACACCCAATAGAAATATGGTGGTTTTTATCATTTTTAAAACAAGGCTTTTACAGTAAAAGTTTTACTGTAAAGTTTGTTGATATTTGAACAGTGCGGGTCAATCATTAAAATCGCGTACAACGGCCAGGGGTACTACGGCGTAAGACGAGGCAGAGGGTCGAGTTGACTAGGGTATGGGTTGACTGAGTACATGTATATATGTCAGAGCTGCAAGGGCATATCTGTGAAATCAGCTGCATATGACATCAACTCATCAAGTAAGTGCGCACTGTGTTCCAAACTCACTTCCTAGAAAGAAAACACGGAAATTCCGTATCTATTTTTAGACACGCACCTGTTGTAATTTTTAAAGGCTCAGTAGCGGTTACTTCCCTTATCAAATTAAAATCATGGTTTAACAATTTAGTGCCTCATGGGGAAACATCTGTCTCGGATTAATTATGGCTTTGGGATTATCGGACAATAGGGGCAATGAACATGGATCAGTCAAGCAGGTCGTATATCGATCTTAGATCGGAAACAGGTGTGAACAAATGTGCATACCTTATAGAGAGATTATATTTACAAATTGAGGTTTTTAAAAAAAATGTATTTCACCGATTTCTTGGCTTTTTCAACAATCGATTTTTTATGGCTTTTTGGTTGCCACAAAATTTGGTCCTGGATCGGGAGAGTGGCGATTTTAGAAGCCCATGACTACAGGACATGACTATGATACATGACTACAGGACATGACTATGATACATGACTACAGGACATGACTATGATACATGACTACAGGACATGACTATGATACATGACTATAGGACATGACTATGATACATGACTACAGGACATGACTATGATACATTACTATGATACATGACTACAGGACATGACTATGATACATGACTACATGACATGACTATGATACATGACTACAGGACATGACTATGATACATGACTACAGGACATGACTATGATACATGACTACAGGACATGACTATGATACATGACTACAGGACATGACTACAGGATATGCCTACAGGACATGACTACAGGACATGACTATGATACATGACTACAGGACATGACTACATGACATGACTATGATACATGACTACAGGATATGCCTACAGGACATGACTATGATACATGACTACAGGACATGACTATGATACATGACTACAGGACATGACTATGATACATGACTACAGGACATGACTCGGATGCAGGAATACGAGTACAAACCTTGATAGGAACCTTATACTTGGAGAATGCACGGTTCTTCAGCAGTTGGTATATACAGTGTATGGGTAGATATCCCGCCATGTTTCCATTCAAGCCTTCCGTTACTGGCACAGTCACAGCGTGCGACGTAATCACCTGAACAAAATGCGAAAGACGTTCGGTATTAACAACTACAGTCAAACAAGCTACTGGTCACCTGCATTAAAGTGCTGTACGCGGAGGACAGGTACAGTATATACTACTTATGATTGCTTTCCTCATGCTACATGATAGACTCGCGTGTAACTGTTCTGACTGGTTATAATATTTGCCGTGAATACTTTAGGCCTTGACAGATTAATTTTATAACATAGCTTGGGGGTTTATGTATACCAAATTGATCGTAACAATTATTTGATTATCGATAACTCTGCCTGGGCCTCAATTTGTTACTAGTATTGACAGGTAATATAACAGTAAAACCCATGTATTGCTGTAAGTTCACCTGCCAAACGTGTCCTTAATCTAGGTCAGCCCAATGTCTTTAAGCAGTATTAAGCAGCCAACCTGTTTTAAGCAGCCAATTTTCAGATTGTGTAATGTTGTTTATTATACATTTACTCTGACCAACCACAAGCCAGCTGGATAGCTTCGTCACATGGAATTCCAAGTGGGATTCGAACCTACAGTGGTGAGGGGCAAGTGATTTGGTGTTTAACGACTATACCCACTAGGCTACTTTTGTACGAATATCTTCAAATTATTCCAATATGATTTATAAACCCCATACAGGAGATAGAACGGAAAAGAAGGGGCAAGGTTTTCACATATACCCCATACAGGAGGTAGAACACAAAAGGGGCAAGGTTTTTACATATACTCCATACAGGAGGTAGAACACAAAAGGGGCGAGGATTTTACATATACCCCCATACAAGGAGGTAGAACAGAAAAGGGACAAGGTTTTTACATATACCCCATACAGGAGGTAGAACAGAAAAGGGACGAGGTTTTTACATATACCCCATACAGGAGGTAGAACGCAAAAGGGACGAGGTTTTTACATATACCCCATACAGGAGGTAGAATGCAAAAGGGGCGAGGTTTTTACATATACCCCATACAGGATGTAGAACGCAAAAGGGGCAAGGTTTTTACATATACCCCCATACAAGGAGGTAGAACAGAAAAGGGACGAGGTTTTTACATATACCCCATACAGGAGGTAGAATGCAAAAGGGGCGAGGTTTTCACATATACCCCATACAGGAGGTAGAACGGAAAAGGGACGAGACTTTTACATATACCCCATACAGGAGGTAGAACGGAAAAGGGACGAGACTTTTACATATACCCCATACAGGAGGTAGAACGCAAAAGGGGCGAGGCTTTCAAATATACCCCATACAGGAGGTAGAACGGAAAAGGGACGAGACTTTTACATATACCCCATACAGGAGGTAGAACGGAAAAGGGGCGAGGTTTTCACATAAACCCCATACAGGAGGTAGAACGGAAAAGGGACGAGACTTTTACATATACCCCATACAGGAGGTAGAACACAAAAGGGGCGAGGTCGTCACATAAACCCCATACAGGAGGTACAACGCAAAAGAAGAGGAAAAGTTTTCACATAAACCCCCATACAGGAAGTAGAACACAAAAGGGGCAAGGTTTTCACATAAACTCCATACAGGAGGTAGAATGCAAAATGGACGAGGTTTTCACATATACCCCATACAGGAGGTAGAACGGAAAAGGGACGAGGTTTTTACATATACTCCATACAGGAGGTAGAACGCAAAAGGGGCCAGTCTTTCACATATACCCCATACAGGAGGTAGAACGCAAAAGGGGCCAGTCTTTCACATATACCCCATACAGGAGGTAGAACGCAAAAGGGGCGAGGTTTTCACATATACCCCATACAGGAGGTAGAACGCAAAAGGGACGAGGTTTTTACATAAACCCCATACAGGAGGTAGAACACAAAAGGGACGAGGTTTTTACATAAACCCCATACAGGAGGTAGAACACAAAAGGGACGAGGTTTTTACATAAACCCCATACAGGAGGTAGAATGTAAAAGGGGCGAGGTTTTTACATAAACCCCATACAGGAGATAGAACGCAAAAGAGACGAGGTTTTCACATAAACCCCATACAGGAGGTAGAACACAAAAGGGGCCAGTCTTTCACATATACCCCATACAGGAGGTAGAACGCAAAAGGGGCGAGGCTTTCACATATACCCCATACAAGAGGTAGAACGCAAAAGGGGTGAGGCTTTCACATATACCCCATACAGGAAGTAGAACGTAAAAGGGGCGAGGCTTTCACATATACCCCATACAGGAGGTAGAACGCAAAAGGGGCGAGGCTTTCACATATACCCCATACAGGAGGTAGAACGCAAAAGGGGCGAGGCTTTCACATATACCCCATACAGGAGGTAGAACGCAAAAGGGGCGAGGCTTTCACATATACCCCATACAGGAAGTAGAACGCAAAAGGGGCGAGGCTTTCACATATACCCCATACAGGAGGTAGAATGCAAAAGGGGCAAGGCTTTTACATATACCCCATACAGGAGGTAGAACATAAAAGGGGCGAGGTTTTTACATATACCCCATACAGGAGGTAGAACACAAAAGGGGCGAGATTTTTACATATACACCATACAAGAGGTAGAACACAAAAGGGGCGAGGTTTTTACATATACACCATACAGGAGGTAGAACACAAAAGGGGCGAGGTTTTTACATATACACCATACAGGAGGTAGAACACAAAAGGGGCGAGGTTTTTACATATACACCATACAGGAGGTAGAACGCAAAAGGGGCGAGGTTTTTACATATACACCATACAGGAGGTAGAACACAAAAGGGGCGAGGTTTTTACATATACACCATACAGGAGGTAGAACACAAAAGGGGCGAGGTTTTTACATATACCTCATACAGGAGGTAGAATGCAAAAGGGGCCAGTCTTTCACATATACCCCATACAGGAGGTAGAACGCAAAAGAGGCGAGGTTTTTACATATACCCCATACAGGAGGTAGAATGCAAAAGAGGCGAGGTTTTTACATATACACCATACAGGTTGTAGAATGGAAAAGGGGCAAAGTTTTCACATATACCCCATACAGGAGGTAGAACGCAACAGAAGAGGCAGGGTGTACACAACAGAAGGGGCATTGTTTACGTAACAGGAGGGACAGGGTTCTTACACATGCCAACATTGGAGTCACATTAATAGATCACACAGGACTTCAATGTACCTTAGTGGCCCCTAATTATATATCATATATAACTTGCATGTTTAGTGTCAAGTACTAGAGATGTGTATCTATGTCACAGCTGATCGAAAGTTACAGCAGTCAAGCTTTGGGTTTATAAAATTTAATAATTTTCACTCCAGCTATTATTATGTAGGAAGACCCCGGATGTCCCTCCGAGCAATATTGCAGACACGGAGGGCACCCGGATAGAACCACCAACCTTCTGCAACCCAGCTGGACAGCTTCCTCACTTGGAACAAATTTAACAGCCACAGTGGGATTCAAATCTATATCGATGAGTGAAATCAACGACTCGGCAATGGACACACACACACACACAAATATTACCCTACCTGCTCAGTGAAAATATCCTGCGTAAAGATCTGTTTAATTCTCGCCAACGTATTCGCCTTCACATGCGACTGAAATATTACCAAAATGGTTTATACATAACACGCATGTTTTTTCATCCAAACGTCTGCTGCGTCTTATCCTTCAGATTAGAACTCAATCCTGGTATTTTGAGGCACTCAAAAGGCACAAACGGTTTCTTTAAAAACCTATAGTTTTCTGAATTTCATTAATTCTAAACAACTATATAAGTTTAATTTAAACTGTATTTATTTTACAACGATTGCGAAGCAAGTTTTCACAACTTATATTAATCACTCTCATTGGCGCGGATGAAAGCGTAAATGTGGTCATCCGTGTGGGAGGAAACCGGAGTACCCGGAGAAAATCCACCTGTCCGATCTGGCGACAACCGTACCATCGTACATACTTCCCGATCCGAGGATCAAACCTGGGTTGCATTGGTGAAAAGTGAGCGTGCTAATCACTGCGCTAATCGGACAGCCATTGAGAATGGGAAGTTTGAGTAGGTGTTGACATGTTGAGAATGAGCAGTTTGTGTAGGTGTTGACATGTTGAGAATGGGAAGTTTGAGTAGGTGTTGACATGTTGAGAATGGGAAGTTTGTGTAGATGTTGACATGTTGAGAATGGGAAGCTTGTGTAGATGTTGACATGTTGAGAATGGGAAGTTTGAGTAGGTGTTGACATGTTGAGAATGGGAAGTTTGAGTAGGTGTTGACATGTTGAGAATGGGAAGTTTGAGTAGGTGTTGACATGTTGAGAATGGGAAGATTGAGTAGGTGTTGACATGTTGAGAATGAGAAGTTTGTGTAGGTGTTGACATGTTCAGAATGGGAAGTTTGAGTAGGTGTTGTTGACATGTTCAGAATGAGAAGTTTGAGTAGGTGTTGAGTTTGAGTAGGTGTTGACATGTTGAGAATGGGAAGTTTGAGTAGGTGTTGACATGTTGAGAATGGGAAGATTGAGTAGGTGTTGACATGTTGAGAATGGGAAGATTGAGTAGGTGTTGACATGTTCAGAATGAGAAGTTTGAGTAGGTGTTGTTGACATGTTGAGAATGAGAAGTTTGAGTAGGTGTTGACATGTTCAGAATGTGAAGCTTGAGTAGGTGTTGACATGTTGAGAATGGGAAGCTTGAGTAGGTGTTGACATGTTGAGAATGGGAAGTTTGAGTAGGTGTTGACATGTTCAGAATGAGAAGTTTGAGTAGGTGTTGAGTTTGAGTAGGTGTTGACATGTTGAGAATGGGAAGTTTGAGTAGGTGTTGACATGTTGAGAATGGGAAGTTTGAGTAGGTGTTGACATGTTGAGAATGAGAAGTTTGAGTAGGTGTTGACATGTTGAGAATGAGAAGTTTGAGTAGGTGTTGACATGTTGAGATAATTACGCCACTTTAGTTGGCTCATTACCTACTGACAACTGTATGTCAAACATGCATATTTAGTGGTATTATACCACAAAAGTTAGTATCACATTTTCGCAATGGCTACGAATCACAAACAAACAAAATATTCAGTTTGATTACATTTCTTCATTCACTTTGATAAATTTCTTTGCTCTAAAATCAGGTGGGTTTTATACATGAAAAAAGCATTTTTCTGTAGAACTTCTCTGCTTTTTTAACTGCGTCTTACACTCCCTAGCGGCCTATATACAAAGGATTACGGTACTGTGCAAGAAACCATTAAGAATTAATCAATTTGGTTGTCTTGGAGCTAAAAGTTGTATCGCCCGGTTAGATCGCTAAAGGAAGACACCAATATTCCGCATGCAGGCAGTATTTCAGACATGGCAGTCATCCGGGCAGAATCACTAACCATTCGCAAGTCAAATGGATGTCATTGTCACATTAAAGTATTCAACACTAATAGTAGTAATAGTCCAGAATTAGAAATTTATATTTAATATGAAACATTCTCTTACCTTCATACCGAGTGTAGAACACACAAGTTCGGATATCGCGTGCATGTGGTTACCATGGAAATGGATTGCTATCAAAAACAACATTTCCCCGAATGATGAAGTCTTCCCTGCTTTCCTGAAACAAATTGTCGCTTTATGGACCAACCCTCTGTATATCCACAAAGTTTCATCTAAATTCATCCACACATTTTTTAGTTATCCTGCTAAGATATAGACAGACAGACAGACAGACAGACAGACAGACAGACAGACAGACAGACAGACAGACAGACAGACAGACAGACAGACAGACAGACAGACAGACAGACAGACTGAGGCCAAGGTCACTCCATCAAAGATATATTCCTACAGAGGCCAAGGTCACTCCATCAAACAGATATATTCCTACAGAGCCAAGAAATCAAACAGATATATTCATACAGAGGATAATGTCATTCCATAAAACGGATATATTCCTACAGATGTCAAGGTCATTCCATCAAACAGATGTATAGATACAAGAGGTCAAGGTCACTCCATCAAACGGATATATTCATACAGAGGATAATGTCATTCCATAAAACGGATATATTCCTACAGATGTCAAGGTCACTCCATCAAACAGATGTATACTTACAGAGGTCAAGGTCATTCCATCAAACGGATATATTCATACAGAGGATAATGTCATTCCATAAAACGGATATATTCCTACAGATGTCAAGGTCACTCCATCAAACAGATGTATACTTACAGAGGTCAAGGTCATTCCATCAAATGGATATATTCCTACAGGACAAGGCCATTTCATCAAACAAATTGGTTCATACAGATGTCAAGGTCACTCCATCAAACGGATATATACTTACAGAGGTCAAGGTCACTTCATCAAATGGATATATTCTACAGAGGTCACGGTCAGCAACCATTTTGTTAACTAGAAAGCGATATACAGTTCCTATCTAAATTACCTTGATTGTGAAAAAGATTATTCTTCATTAAAATGACCTTGACATCAATTCTATTCATGTTGGGTAAACAAAAGGCTATAAATAGTTCAAATACTTGGAGCCGACGGCAATTCATTAATGTGTTTTAAATTATTAAAATATGATTAATTTAAGCATAAATATTTACTGTATATTTATTTTATTATCTAATATTTCCGATTTATTTCCGATTTAATTAGTTTAATGCGTAATAAGCAAAATGGTTTTAAAATAGATCTGGATCACTTTCAAATGTTAATGAGTTTGTCCGTGACTGATGGCCCACTCTCATTAAAATCTAACTTGACTTGAGTTTGTCTTTCACCAAGGTCCACTCTCATTAAAATCTAATGAGTTTGTCTTTCACCAAGGTCCACTCTCATTAAAATCTAATGAGTTTGTCTTTCACCAAGGTCCACTCTCATTATAATCTAATGAGTTTGTCTTTCACCAAGGTCCACTCTCATTAAAATCTAATGAGTTTGTCTTTCACCAAGGTCCACTCTCATTAAAATCTAATGAGTTTGTCTTTCACCGAGGTCCACTCTCATTAAAATCTAATGAGTTTGTCTTTCACCAAGGTCCACTCTCATTAAAATCTAATGAGTTTGTCTTTCACCGAGGTCCACTCTCATTAAAATCTAATGAGTTTGTCTTTCACCGAGGTCCACTCTCAATACAATCTAATGAGTTTGTCTTCACAGAGGTCCACTCTCATTAAAATCTAATGAGTTTGTCTTTCACCGAGGTCCACTCTCAATACAATCTAATGAGTTTGTCTTCACAGAGGTCCACTCTCATTAAAATCTAATGAGTTTGTCTTTCACCAAGGTCCACTCTCATTAAAATCTAATGAGTTTGTCTTTCACCAAGGTCCACTCTCATTAAAATCTAATGAGTTAGTCTTTCACCAAGATCCACTCTCATTAAAATCTAACTTGACTTGAGTTTGTCTTTCACCAAGGTCCACTCTCATTAAAATCTAATGAGTTCGTCTTTCACCAAGGTCCACTCTCATTAAAATCAAATGAGTTTGTCTTTCACCAAGGTCCACTCTCATTATAATCTAATGAGTTTGTCTTTCACCAAGGTCCACTCTCATTAAAATCTGTCTGTAACTGTTACGTAATCCCGCTAATAGATACATAAATAAACAGAGACAAAACTATAATTTCATTGACGGAGATAATAACATTGTGACGTATGCCTCATGCTCATCTTACTTTTGAAACTGGTATTCCGACGCAATAAGCCACCTTATCCACATTGCCACTTGACGTTCTTGTTCTTGGCTCCTGAAGTTAGAAACAAAACCAAGGTTGGACGTTATAAACCTGTACTCCGATCTCAAACTCAGTTTCCAGTTTTCTGACTGATTGAGCCGAGTGCAAATCTCCGACACAATCGCATCAAATCATTTGAGCTTGAGACTGAGCAAACACATTCACGAATATTAAATTAACCCTTTCCCTCATAGAAGCACCTCTTGACGCCTTTACCAATACGACATACATTGACAATGTAGTAGCCAAACCAATGCTCATAATAAAGGCCAGAATCTCATGTAGTCGCAGTAATATCTATGGAGGTGGGATAGATATGGCGACTACTTATCCACTGCATGATAGCTAAATGGCTGTCGTTTGTATGGAGATATAATAGTATATTAACCTAAATCTCATGTAGTCCCAGTAATATCTATGGAGGTGGGATAGATATGGCGACTACTTATCCACTGCATGATAGCTAAATAGCTGTCGTTTGTATGGAGATATAATAGTACATTAACCTAAATCTCTATGCATTCCCAGTAATATCTATGGAGGTGGGATAGATATGGCGACTACTTATCCACTGCATGATAGCTAACTGGCTGTCGTTTGTATGGAGATATAATAGTATATTAACCTAAATCTCTATGTAGTCCCAGTAATATCTATGGAGGTGGGATAGATATGGCAACTACTTATCCACTGCATGATAGTTAAATGGCTGTCGTTTGTATGGAGATATAATAGTATATTAACCTAAATCTCTATGAAGGAAAAGGTTAAATGGCTGTCGTTTGTATGGAGATATAATAGTATATTAACCTAAATCTCTATGAAGGAAAGTGTTAAAACAAAACGCAAAATTTGCAGGTATAACCTCCAACATAGGACTCTGCCTACATGCCATTATTACTTAGATATGAATTTTACTCTATTGTTTGCCGCTATTTGCCTACCACAATACTGTCTACCACCCAGGTTATCTGCCTACCACAATACTGTCTACCACCCAGGTTATCTGCCTACCACAATACTGTCTACCACCCAGGTTATCTGCCTACCACAATACTGTCTACCACCCAGGTTATTTGCCTACCACAATACTGTCTACCACCCAGGTTATCTGCCTACCATAATACTGTCTACCACCCAGGTTATTTGCCTACCACAATACTGTCTACCACCTATGTTATTTGCCCACCACAATACTGTCTACCACCCATGTTATTTGCCCACCACAATACTGTCTACCACCCATGTTATTTGCCCACCACAATACTGTCTACCACCCAGGTTATCTGCCTACCACAATACTGTCTACCACCCAGGTTATTTGCCTACCACAATACTGTCTACCACCAGGTTATCTGCCTACCACAATACTGTCTACCACCCAGGTTTGTACGCTCCATTTCCAGTCTGATATTACCTTAGCTGGTGTGATATGGTCACATGCCTGTATCAAACCTGAAAAAGCTGTATCATAACTAGTTCCTGAGAACTAACGCATGCCCACTCGGTGCTAGTTTGTTTACTTCCTATAGTGTAACAGTGTTGACAGATAACAGAAGTCTGTAGTTTCGTAGTAATATTTCAATCGTTTTCGTGTATCTAATTCAATAATTGTGATTTATTCCAGATAAATGGATAACAGAGAGCATAATTTTGATTATTAAATGTTCAAATTCATATCAAAGTAATAAAGACGTTATACACAATTGAACAACATATAAATTTCTGCGGTTTATAGTTATACCGATAATTTGGTTTAACAAAATGGCCACTTTCTGGCCAATATTGGCAGAGTAAGACCCTAGATGCTCCTCCGAACAGTATTTTCGGCTCAGTCGGGCTACTGCGCAGAAACACAACAATCCAGCTGGATAATTTCCTCACATGAATGAATTTAACATCCATTGAACCAAGTGATTTGAAGTAAATGACCATAGTAACTGTCACGGAGGCCTCCATGTCAGTAACTCTGTCACTGAGGCCTCCATGTCAGTAACTCTGCCACTGAGGCCTCCATGTCAGTAACTCTGTCACTGAGGCCTCCATGTCAGTAACTCTGTCACTGAGGCCTCCATGTCAGTAACTCTGTCACTGAGGCCTCCATGTCAGTAACTCTGTCACTAAGGCCTCCATGTCAGTAACTCTGTCACTGAGGCCTCCATGTCAGTAACTCTGTCACTGAGGCCTCCATGTCAGTAACTCTGTCACTGAGGCATCCATGTCGGTTATATCTTTTTGGTTTCTTACGTGCTTGCTCTGCCAAATCAATACTCCTTAGGAGATAAAAACTCCACTATTTTGTACATACGACAGTCTCATTTGTGTTTAACAGGAATTCCTACCCGATAATATAAGGGCATGCAATGAGCATGCACAGCCCTAGCGACACAAATCTGGCTCCTGATTGGCTGATTGGAGGTCGTGAGGTCACCAATCGTAACAACAATTTCATTTCTTCATCTGTAAATCTGCAAAAAGAAATCAATAGTTTATGAGGTGTCTGGAGAAATTGTTCTCCCCAACTCCTGAATATCATGTGACAGTCATGAGACTCATTTTAGAGGGGGGCTACAGAGCCAAAATAGTTGCAATAGGGATCTTGGTTTTGTCCCAGTAGGGCCCCACTTCTCCCTATAAAATAATGTTTGTTTTTTAAGGGATGGCAACGAATATTCACTCGGACGTCCGAATATCCGAATACAATTCCAGTATTCGAATCTTCGGGGGAAAAAAAAAATATACTTGCAAAAATGAAAAGAACAATCATAAAATCTTTGTGTGTGTTTTACGTTTATTTATCGTCGCTACCGGTTGTCCATATGAGTGACGCCTCCTGAAGATATTAGTCATTTTAGATTTTGGAGGATAGTGCAGTGATACAGAGAGAGACCCATTTCAGAGGCTCCTCTGGTTCTTTTACGTGCACGGTGTAAAGCACTGACACGAGACCTCGGTTTAACGTCCCATCTGAAAGACTGTTAATTTTATTAGGGTCAGACGGGGGTTCGAACCTGCGATCCCTGGATTACCAGTCCAGCATGTTACCACTGGGCTATAGATCCGTCTGTAATCATAAAATCAGATACGTTGATTTCTTTTGAAACCTTCCATTACAAAAGAAATCGCCCCAGGATGTGTGAATAAACCCATGTTATGGTCGCATCCATGGCAAGTGTTAATTGACACTCTGTAATCGGATAATGTACTATTGAGCAGTTAATTAAAAATTTAAGATACATGGTTGTTGTTGCAAAATGTCTGTAATATTCCAAAGTAATTTTCTTGTCTAAACAGTTTTGACATCATAATTATTTAATACTACCTACCTTAGCACATATTGTAATTAATTGATTACATGGCAGTGTCAATTAACACCTGCCATGGAAGTGACAACAACATCCAGACACATCCGTGGGCGATTTCTTTTGTATTGGAATGTTTTATGATGGTTTCAAGAAACAACGTATCTCACAGTTGATTTCATATTTGCAAATATATATATATAATATTTTTTCCGAATATTCGAATACTGGAATAGTATTCGGATATCCGGACGTCCCAGCGAATATTCGAATATTCATTGCCAACCCTAGTAATTATGCAAATTAGATTTAACATATTCGGGTACAACATCAATCTGAATAATCATTTGAAAAACAAACACCCTTCAATGGAAAGCAGTTCAATGGCAAAATTATAATGCGGACCGAAGCTACGACATGCAACAGGTCTTGTTGTTCCAAATATTCGAATACCTTGCCATTCAAATACCGTGTTTGACATTCGTTGCCATCCCTAATTAAATAATATCATTTACGGGCTCCATAGCGCACTTTCTCACTTCTCCCAAATATCTGACCTAGGTTGAGCCCTGACAAGTGGTTCAGTGGGTAGAACATTATACATTGAATTGAGGGGCTCGGGTTCAATACTCAGCAACAACACACTTGTAGTGGTGTCCTTGAGCAAGGCACCTCACACACATTGCTTGGAACTGGTTAACTGCTTATGTTGGCCAAGCCTGCCTAGGTTACCACATGGGTTTGAAATAAATGGAAAATATTAAAATATCTAGAGACAATTTCTCCTAAGTCGCCTAATAATTTAAGCCGAGGTAAATGAGCTATGAAGCCGAGATAATGAGCTATGAAGCCGAGGTAAATGAGCTATGAAGCCGAGGTAAATGAGCTATCAAGCTGAGGTAAATGAGCTATCAAGCTGAGGTAAATGAGCTATCAAGTCGAGGTAAATGAGCTATGAAGCTGAGGTAAATGAGCTATGAAGCTGAGATAAATGAGCTATGAAGCCGAGGTAAATGAGTTATGAAGCTGAGATAAATGAGCTATGAAGCCGAGGTAAATGAGTTATGAAGCTGAGGTAAATGAGTTATGAAGCCAAGATAAATGAGCTATGAAACTGAGGTAAATGAGCTATGAAGCTGAGATAAATGAGCTATGAAGCTGAGATAAATGAGTTATGAAGCTGAGGTAAATGAGCTATGAAACTGAGGTAAATGAGCTATGAAGCTGAGGTAAATGAGCTATGAAGCTGAGGTAAATGAGCTATGAAACTGAGGTAAATGAGCTATGAAACTGAGGTAAATGAGCTATGAAACTGAGGTAAATGAGCTATGAAGCTGAGGTAAATGAGTTATGAAGCTGAGATAAATGAGCTATGAAACTGAGGTAAATGAGTTATGAAGCTGAGATAAATGAGTTATGAAACTGAGATAAATGAGTTATGAAGCTGAGATAAATGAGCTATGAAGCTGAGATAAATGAGCTATGAAGCCGAGGTAAATGAGTTATGAAGCTGAGATAAATGAGCTATGAAGCCAAGATAAATGAGTTATGCAACTGAGGTAAATGAGCTATGAAACTGAGGTAAATGAGCTATGAAGCTGAGGTAAATGAGCTACAAAGCCTAGATAAATGAGCTATGAAGCCGAGATAAATGAGCTATGAAGCCGAGGTAAATGAGCTATGAAGCCGATTAAAAATGAGCTATGAAGCTGAGGTAAATGAGCTATGAAGCTGAGGTAAATGAGCTATGAAACTGAGGTAAATGAGCTATGAAACTGAGGTAAATGAGCTATGAAACTGAGGTAAATGAGCTATGAAGCTGAGGTAAATGAGTTATGAAGCTGAGATAAATGAGCTATGAAACTGAGGTAAATGAGTTATGAAGCTGAGATAAATGAGTTATGAAACTGAGATAAATGAGTTATGAAGCTGAGATAAATGAGCTATGAAGCTGAGATAAATGAGCTATGAAGCCGAGGTAAATGAGTTATGAAGCTGAGATAAATGAGCTATGAAGCCAAGATAAATGAGTTATGCAACTGAGGTAAATGAGCTATGAAACTGAGGTAAATGAGCTATGAAGCTGAGGTAAATGAGCTACAAAGCCTAGATAAATGAGCTATGAAGCCGAGATAAATGAGCTATGAAGCCGAGGTAAATGAGCTATGAAGCCGATTAAAAATGAGCTATGAAGCTGAGGTAAATGAGCTATGAAGCTGAGGTAAATGAGCTATGAAACTGAGGTAAATGAGCTATGAAACTGAGGTAAATGAGCTATGAAACTGAGGTAAATGAGCTATGAAGCTGAGGTAAATGAGTTATGAAGCTGAGATAAATGAGCTATGAAACTGAGGTAAATGAGTTATGAAGCTGAGATAAATGAGTTATGAAACTGAGATAAATGAGTTATGAAGCTGAGATAAATGAGCTATGAAGCTGAGATAAATGAGCTATGAAGCCGAGGTAAATGAGTTATGAAGCTGAGATAAATGAGCTATGAAGCCAAGATAAATGAGTTATGCAACTGAGGTAAATGAGCTATGAAACTGAGGTAAATGAGCTATGAAGCTGAGGTAAATGAGCTACAAAGCCTAGATAAATGAGCTATGAAGCCGAGATAAATGAGCTATGAAGCCGAGGTAAATGAGCTATGAAGCCGATTAAAAATGAGCTATGAAGCCGAGGTAAATGAGCTACGAAGCCGAGGTAAATGAGCTATGAAGCCGAGATAAATGAGCTATGAAGCCGAGGTAAATGAGCTATGAAGCCGAGGTAAATGAGCTATGAAGCTGAGGTAAATGAGCTATGAAGCCGAGATAAATGAGCTATGAAGCCGAGATAAATGAGCTATGAAGCCGAGGTAAATGAGCTATGAAGCTGAGGTAAATGAGCTATGAAGCCGAGATAAATGAGCTATGAAGCCGAGATAAATGAGCTATGAAGCCAAGGTAAATGAGCTATGAGGCTGAGGTAAATGAGTTATCAAGTCGATGTATATCTACTTACTTGAGTGTTGCCATCCCCTTTAATGCACAGTAGAGTCTAATAAATGATCCTGCCTGGATGACAGACCCTTCGTCTATACTCTCACCGGCCCCAGGGAGGACACCGACTAGCTGCCGTATCAACCGCTGTCTCATTGTGTGTAGCATAGAATTGGTTGGTTCCCGGCCTCGCTGCAAGATAACACTATCTTTAATCAGCTTTTAATAGCAAATAAAACCTTTGAACGCAAGAAACCCACTATATCTCAGACAAGCTTATCTAATGGAGTAGCATAGTTCTCAAGATACGATATAATCGTGCTCTAGATGCGTTTTATATTTCCATAAAAAGGAAGCAATCATGGGGGCCTACGTGCGGAAGTACAGGGTTCTGAAATATAATCATACTCTTTATGATTTTTGTAGAAAAAGAAAAATTTGTGCGGGCCTATGTCCGGAAGTGCATGGTTTTGATGAATCGCAGACGCCGTATTGGGTTCCTGCCTTCCGGTAAACCCACTATGGCCTATGTCCGGAAGTGCATGGTTTTGATGAATCCCCTACGCCGTATTGGGTTCCTGCCTTCCGGTAAACCCACTATGGCCTATGTCCGGAAGTGCATGATTTTGATGAATCGCAGACGCCGTATTGGGTTCCTGCCTTCCGGTAAACCCACTATGGCCTATGTCCGGAAGTGCATGGTTTTGATGAATCCCCTACGCAGTATTGGGTTCCTGCCTTCTGGTAAACCCACTATATCTCCGACAAGCTTGTCTAATGGAGTAGCGTATTTACCGTTGCATAACACGCACACTGAATACTCTCTAAAAGTAGATAGGTCCTATTAATTGTTTTCCTCTGTTTTTATCGTTGTTTTTCTTTGCACAACATGCTAGCAATTTTATTCCACTATCATTTCATATGATTATTAAATTACTATATCTCGACAGATCTCCTAAAGTATATGCAATGGTACTTATTTGTAAAACAATGTTATCACTTAATTAACACGATTTTGATAAAATCACATTTATCATACCGCAACATCTGGTTAGGGAACAACAGTAAAAACAAAGGAGTCCAACTACAATGTAAAAGTACATATTTACATTTTGGAATAAATCAGACTTTATCTGCCAAGGGGGGTAATAAAAAATCAAAGATGTCGCTAAATAAACATTGTTTTGGGGGGGTTTAAAGGGCACCAGCAGCTCAGGTCATATGGAGACTCTCCAGCAATTAGTGGTCGAGGAATATCTCCGAGCAGCATTTCAGACATGGACAGGCCAGGTACCCAGGTAGAACCACCGACATTCTGCAGGGCAGTGCTGGCCAGCTGGATAACTTCCTCACTTGAAGGAATTTGGCACCTACAGTGGGATTCAAACTTACAGCGGTGAGGGGAAAATTATTTGAAGTCAACGACCGTAACCACTCGGTCACGGAGTCGAGTGCCATACGCAAGTTCCATAACTGATGAATAAATCTGATTATTTGAAGTCAACGACCGTAACCACTCGGTCACGGAGTCGAGTGCCATACGCAAGTTCCATAACTGATGAATAAATCTGATCGGGGCATTAAATCACTTTAACTGTCATACATGTATAATGTTTACAGGGATCAGTTTAGAGGGCGATGTGGGCGAAATTGTCGCCCTAGGGACCCTGACTTCTCCTTAAAAAAAAAAAATATATTTTTGGTTTTTACGATTTTCAAACAAAATTGTGTCTAGTAAGATACACTGGCCCATTATAAAGCACTCCTTCTATTCAAATGTTGTATTTAATGGTTGTACTGTGCATTTTAACCCTATTTTGCAGAAGTATATTAAAGAACACCATTTAAGGAAGCTATCACACGCTTTCTCACTTCTCCCAAAAATTCTGACCTAGAATGAACCCTGTGTTTATACAGTGAAACACCTGTAAACCGAATGAGAGAAAATGTTTGGTTTGGAGGGGACTTCCGGCTTAGAGGGGTTTTCTATGAAAACCCTGTAAACCGATCGGCCACCGGACCAGAGGAAATGTTCGGTTTGGACGGGATTTCGGAGTAGAGGGGTTTTCATAGTGGTGTAGGTTTCTCATAAATTAACAATTCAACTCTGCTGTGCTTAGAAGGAGGCTGAGACAGGTTTTGCGAGTAGAAGATTATTTAAGAATGTGTGCTATTTTTAGGCAGCGACCGCCTGTGATTACGTAATAACGTAATTTTAAGAATAACGTAATCTCTCACCTACCCAAGTATCATGACCATAAATGGTGGCTATAGACGTCAATGGCTACCGAGAAGACGTTTGAAAATATTCACGGACGACGGACAGACACATTGCGGTAACACTACCTCACATGAGCTTTGCTTTGCTCATGTGAGCTTTGCTTATGTGAGCTTTGCTTTGCTCATGTGAGCTTTGCTTTGCTCATGTAAGCTTTGTTTTTACATGAGCTTTGCTCTGCTCATGTAAGCTGTGCTTTGCTCTGCTCATGTAAGCTTTGCTTTGCTCATGTAAGCTTTGCTTTGCTCATGTAAGCTTTGCTTTGCTCATGTGAGCTTTGCTTTGCTCATGTGAGCTTTGCTTTGCTCATGTGAGCTTTGCTTTGCTCATGTAAGCTTTGCTTTGCTCATGTAAGCTTTGCTTTTCTCATGTGAGCTTTGCTTTTCTCATGTGAGCTTTGCTTTGCTCATGTGAGCTTTGCTCTGCTCATGTAAGCTATGCTCATGTGAGTTTTGCTTTGCTCATGTAAGCTTTGCTGTGCTCATGTGAGCTTTGCTTTGCTCATGTGAGCTTTGCTCTGCTCATGTAAGCTATGCTCATGTGAGTTTTGCTTTGCTCATGTAAGCTTTGCTGTGCTCATGTGAGCTTTGCTTTGCTCATGTGAGCTTTGCTTTGCTCATGTGAGCTTTGCTCTGCTCATGTAAGCTATGCTCATGTGAGTTTTGCTTTGCTCATGTAAGCTTTGCTGTGCTCATGTGAGCTTTGCTTTGCTCATGTGAGCTTTGCTTTGCTCATGTGAGCTTTGCTTTGCTCATGTGAGCTAAAACAATTATAGTCTATCAAATCGGAAAACCTACCCTCTGTCCACATTTGATGAATTGTGAGAACCAGTTTTTCACCTCCAAGTTGTTGCCCAATAACAAGCCACTGACAAAAGCTACTAGATCATTGGACCATTCTTTGGAGCTCTCTGATTGGCTGCCATCTCCAGATCTAGGTGCTGATTGGCTTACAGTGTGCAATGTCAATGCTATGGTAAGGCCTGGCATTGTACAGCTCTGAACCTACAAATAACATGATCCTTTATAGTCATATACAAATTTATTTCAGCTCAATTGCGAAACAAGTTTATACAACTTATATTAATTACTCTCGAGACCTCATTCCTGGTGGAATCGGATTCCATCGCCACGAGGGAGAGAGAAGAGGCAATGTGGAATTTAAATGCCGTACCTAAGGGCACAATCGTAACGGCTACAGCTGGGCGTGAACTCCAGACCTTTGCGCACATGAAGCGAACGTCTTAATGCTGCACTATTGCGACTTCCACATGAACGTGCTCATTTAGCTGACCCTATATTATTTATGCATTTGTTGATGAATGTATGGTCAGCCTGAGCATACACATAATTATCCATCGGTAACAGTGACATTATGTCCGATTAGCACAGTGGTTAGCACGCTCACTTCTCATCAATGCAACACAGGTTCGATCCTCGGACCGGAAAGTAAGTGAGATCGGTGGTCGCCAGATCGGACAGGTGCATTTTCTCCGGGTACTCCGGTTTCCTCCCACACAAATGACCACATAAGCTTTCATCCGTTGGCGAGAGTGATTAATATAAGTTGTTAAAACTTGCGAAAACTTGCTTCGCAATCGTTGTAAAATAAATAAAGTTTAAAAAAAGAAAATCCGATGTGGAATAGTACTGTATGGAGTGACTCCTGTACCGACCCTATATACTTTGGTGGTTGTAGCCTAATTTATGATCGAGCCGAACCTTCAAATAATATTTTCAACCCACACAGAATAACCACCTACCGTACTTACTCGCCTATAAGACAAGGATTTTTATCACTAGATTATTGTCTTAAAGTGGCTTCCCGTTCTTATAAGACGAGATATTTCTTTTAAAAATCAGTTTGTTTCGGCTCAATAATTGAACATTGAAATAACTCAAATTGTGTAACAAAAGCATAGACTTCGATAGCTCTATCTGAAAACTGAACTTGGTCAATAACATTTTAGCAAATCAAATTTATTGTTGTGCATCAGTGAATTTTTGTTTATGATTTGACATAATTTACAGTGATTTTACAGTTCAATTTGTTTGATCTTTACTTCTGAGTGGTTTCCATTTTCTCAACACGTCTAATACACGAGTCTATGCAAAATACCACCGATTTACAGGGTTCAAGCTAAACTAAAATGTTTGAGACGTCACTAATCCCTCCAAATGATTAAGGGAGAAGTGAGATAATTTAGGGAGAAGTGGGGAGACGTTATGATTTGACATATTTTACTTTGTTGAAGTAATTTGTTTGTTATCCAATGTTTCCTTTTTCTCAACGCGTCTTATACGCGGATCTATGTAAAATACCACTGATTTAAGACCAAATTTAAAGATGCCGTCTTATAGTCGAGTAGGTACGGTATGTATTTAATATATTATAGTAAACGGAACGCCGTAGTACGCTCTAAATGATTGGCAGGCGGTTAGCAAGGGTACGTAAGCTTAATCATCAGCATGAAATCATGACGTTCTTATTCTTTCTATTTTACACGGCTAAGCTGGCAGCATGCCAGGTATTTACTTATGTTTTTTGAGACGTCTTAGAATTTTCGGTTTCAAGAAATGTGAACAACAAAAAAATGTTTGAAATTACACAAAAAACGAACGACAACTAAATGTATTCATAATTAATGTATTTATAATTAAATTGAGCTGAATCGTGTTTGCAAAAGATATGGGCAGATCATCCCACCACACCTCATTCATGAGTAAAATATGACAGCTTACACAGATAGACCGGACAAACAAGGCTTCACACGGGTTCATCTCACACAGTGTCTGTATCAGATCCATACGCTTACGTCCACTCATCGCCTCTTCATCCTGCTTCTCTCCCTTCGATACCAGACTCTGACAAACTGATAATAAACACATAAACATTATTTCGCTGAGAAATTTATATATTACATTTGGAAAGAGTAAAATAATATAAGGATATTTGTTTATTTGACCATATTTTATTGCAAATCAATAGTACATATGTCATACACGTAAAGATACAATACATAGCATAACATTAGGCAACAAATATTTGTTTGTTTCAGTGTATGATCAAATTAGATTTCACCAATGAGTGAATATTATTCGATCATTTTCTTTAACAAACAAATACTCATTTTACTTTAGGCTGACAAGTGTTTTTAAGATAGAAAATGATGCAACAGTGTGCTAAATGGTGCTAGAACATTGTGTTTTTAGATAGAAAACGATGCAACAGTGTGCTAAATGGTGCTAGAACATTGTGTTTTAAGATAGAAAACGATGCAACAGTGTGCTAAATGGTGCTAGAACGTTGTGTTTAGACGGTCATAAATGACATCACTGACTGCTTGATTCCGAAAACGTTCGCGTTGACAACATTTCAAAATGCACAGGCTATAAAAAGATGTCATAAATTGCGTCACTAACAGCTTCCGAAAATGTTCGCGTTGGCAACATTTCATCAGCTAGGTACCGGACGTGCAAAGCAGTGAGAAATGAAATTGTGTTATTTACTGCTTTCAAACAGTGGAATAACACATTTTATTTCACTGATAAATTTCTATATTTCATTGAAAAGCCAGGGATCATTCTAGTGGGCGATGTGGACGAAATAGTCGCCTTAGGGACCCTGACTTCGCCCTCTGGGGGCCCCACTTATCCCGATTTTTTTTTTTTTTTACAATTTTCATACAAATTGTAGTCCAGTAAGATACACTGGCCCATTATAAAGCATTCCTTCTATTCAAATGTTGTATTTAATGGTCATACTGTGCAGTTTAACCATATTCTGTTGCAATTTATTAAGTAACACCATTTAACATTGCATTCTGGATACATTTAAAGGTTTTTGCAAACAACATAGATCCAGATCAGCCGCAGCATAACGCTGCATGCTGATCAGGATCTATGTTGTTTGCTACATAGCCAAATGTCTTAGCAAGATCATCTGAATAGCAAACAGCATAGAGCCTGATCAGACAGCACGTTCCGTGTTCTTTGCACATACTGTTTGAACGGATTCCACAATCAAATGGGTTAAGGACGTGATCGCGCGCTTCTCCCAAAAATTCTGACCTACACGTAGAATGAGCTATGGAAAACACAAATTAATAAGAGAATCTATATTTGTTTCTGTGTATGATCAAATTATATTTCACAGATAAGCGAGAATTATTTGACCATTCTCTTAAAGCGACACTACATTAGTGAAAACGCAAATTTCTACAGAATGTATTTTCCTATCAGGCACGAAGCTAGGCCTAAATATGGATTACACATCATCCTAGGGCCTAATTTCCCCCCCCCGCTATATGGTCTCAGGTGACTTTTGCCTACTATGTACATCAGCTACAATCAATATCTGTTGGCACTTCATTCATGTCTGCTTTCTTGTGAATGATCAATGTCTGTGTCCCCCCTTACGATCCAGTTTTTATTGTATTTTTCGCATTTATTTAATTTTCATTTTCAGGAACTGTCAAAATAAATCTTACTGCGTACATGTGTAAGCCTAGCTACGTGCATGCCTATTATATGGTATAATTTTTTCCCACAAATACTGAGTATTTCAACTAATAAGCAAACGTCATATACACGGTTTGTTTACATAACCAAAAAAATGTAAATACGGTCGACATTTATGCGTAATACAACTCGTGTATCCTGAATAACACGATTTATGGTACATATTTACCGTTATATCTCATATGTATGCCTATGCATATTTATTTGTAGACTAGTCTTAGTTAAATTATCTTTAAACGACATTATCTCGCATTTAGTATTGACTCCGATGACAAACAAACATCAATTCAGGAGCGTGGATGATCGTTATATGAAATCCTACTTTCAATTATGAAAGTGTGTAAATTACAAAAACACTGTTTATTGATTCAATGTTAGTGTTGGAATGTATTCGGAAGAATTTGTAGTAGCAATGTATTTATACTTGAAAATATGCATTTTATTTGCTTTTTGTGATGTAATGTCGCTTTATGCCTTAAAGACAGAGCAAAATAAACACAGGCAATATTACTGTATTCTCACCTTCCTTAAAACTGTCAGGAGAGTTTGCAACTAGTCGGCACAGCAACCAGGCTCCGTTGGGGACATACATCAGGGCCTCTGCTACATCACAGATAGGTAACTGGCTTGGTAACTCTACAATCAGTGAAACTTCGGCAATGAAACTTTGTGACGTGGGAATTTCCAAACACAGCAAGCATATAGAAAGCAGCTTACAAAATGGGGAACTACTAAAATTGCATCATCTCAATAAATGCTTAGCTCTACTTCAGTATATCAATAAGCGTTTAATGATGATGATTAATATGGAGCGTTCAAAACAGTAGACTATAGTTCCTCATCAAAATCGCTCATGCGGAACTAAATTTTACGCTAATTTTTATAAAAATTTCTTATAAAGTTTATTTGTCAGTCATGGAAATCTCAAATTTAAGGACTTTTAAAAAAAAGTTTAAACTTTATTTATTTTACAACGAATGTGGTCATTCGTGTGGGAGGAAACCGGAGTACCCGGAGAAAATCCACCTGTCCAATCTGGCGACCAACGTACCATCTCACATACTTCCCGGTCCAAGGATCGAACCTGGGTTGCATTGGTGAGAAGCTAACCACTGCGCTAATCGGACAGCCATGCCAAGGACTTTTGAGGACCAAATGGTAAATTTAGCTATTTTTAAGGACTTTTGAGTACTTAATTTGGGAATTTTACATTTAAGAACTTATAAGAACCAGTACGAACCATGAATGGCGCAATAGAAATAGTTTTGAGTATCAATTGTTGAAAATACGCAACCAAAACGTAGGTTTAGAACTGTATGTACATATATTCATTGTTTTTTTCCACATTCACGCAGACATCAGGAGGTAATATGGAATACTAACCTGAATAGGCAATACAGAGGACATCCGACACTTCCTCGAGATATACTTCACAGTCAAACAACTCCCACTGTTTCTGTGAGAAATCGGTCTTGTTTTCTCTGATCTACAAATCATCGTTTTGTCAGTAATTGTTTTAACAAATATAAACTGCCAAGTTCTCTCACTTATACAAATTTATTTTAGCTCGATTGCAAAACAAGTTATTTCAACTTATATTAATCACTCTCGAGACCTCATTCCTGATGGAATCCATCGCCACGAGGGAGAGAGAAGAGGCAACGTGGAATTTAAATGCCACGAGGTCTCGAGAATGATTAATCTATCTTCCTTTGATGTCGAACCCCTCGCGGGGACGTAGACATGTAATTTTGTAATATAAGTTGAAATAACTTGTTTCGCAATCGAGCTAAAATAAATTTGTATAAACTAAACTAAATTGTTTATGATTGTCAGAAAATAGCGAAAATACATCCAACCGCGGAGGAATACGAAACACAAGCAGTGGTAATGAACATGCCATCTTCCACTGTTTCAAAACGGTGAATGATAGCATTTTCTTTCGCTGAGAAAACTCCAATCATTAATCGGAAAGCATAAAAGAATAACTATTACTTGTGACATGATGAAGAGTAATTCACTGAGTAGCAGTCTAATTCTACGCGGAGGATCACTGTGTTCAAACTCGAGTGCCAGTCCATTCTGTAGTTGAGATATCAACACACTGTCAGTATGTGAGCTGCCAACCTTTGACCTGTAAACATATACAGTGTAAACTGTCTACTATACCCCAACGATAACGTGATTTAGTTTTTTTACGTTTATTTATCGTCGCTACCGGTTGCCCATATGAGCGACGCCGCCTGAAGATATTAGTCATTTTGGAGGATAGTGCAATGATACAGAGAGAGACCCATTACAGAGTGTCCTCTGGTTCTTTTACGTGCACGGTGTACAGCACCGACACAAGACCTCGGTTTAACGTCCCATCTGAAAGACTGTTAATTTTATTATGGTCAGACGGGGGATCGAACCTGCGATCCCTGGATTACCAGTCCAGCGTGTTTTATTTTGGCTATATTGGCGGTCAGTAACGATTCCGCCAAATCTAAACCTCGCCAATATAGTGCATCTTAACTTACCGTCAATATTTACAACATGAAAGCAAATGAATACCGGTAGTAGTTTTCAAAAGAGGTCACGTGGAAGTCGTGATAGCGCAGTGGATGCGCGTTCGCTTCAGGTGCGAAAGGTCCGGAGTTTGAGCCCCACTGGAGCCGTTACGATTGTGCCCTTAGGCAAGGCATTTAAATTCCATGTTGCCTCTTCTCTCTCCCTCGTGGCGATGGATTCCACCAGGAATGAGGTCTCGAGAGTGATTTATATAAGTTGAAATAACTTGTTTCGCAATCGAGCTAAAATAAATTTGTATAAACTAAAAGAGGTCAATTTGGTGGTTATATCTAAGCTACAAACTATTGAAAACATAGAAAACTAAACGACGTTCATGCATACATCTTCGTTCTTACTATTTTATGTGTTCCCTGACACAGCCACTTATCCATGTAGTCCGACATTTTACTAGTATTCCACTAACTAAACGAATATTATGAAACTGTGGTAAACTAATAAACGGAAATCCTAATTAGTTTATAACACATTCGAAGGTGAGCGAAAATCATCTCGGGGTCTAACAAATATTTAAAGCAGGACAATCGACGTGTGAATATGGTAGAGTTATTTTCAATACAGCGACGCAAGGTGCAAAGGTTTTAATTTCGCGTTTCTCTTGCCGAGTCTTGGGTTTAAATTTGGCGGGAAAAGAAGAAATGCGCCAATTTGAGACATCGCCAATACAAAACTATGTGAAAAACGCGAACATTTGGCACTGCAGATATAATGTGCTATACGGTATGCCAAAAATAACAAGGCAATTTTTCTAATGTTCACAGGCAAACAACATACTATTGAACATTTGTTCGCAAAGAAATGATGTGATGTGTGCTAACGTACAATGTAGATACAGCTACACCATTCATACATATTTAATGTTAACATGTACACGTGTATATATGTAACTAATGTATGTTTATGCATAAAAAATGATGCAAATTGGAGAACCTTGTTATAACGACAACCTGTGTTATCTGACACATGATGTTCTTATAGACAGGTTTCACTGTACTTTATATTATACATGTACAAATGTACATATGAAGCATTTTGGTCAGTGGTAAGCATGTTGGACTGCGAATCCGTCCGAACCAAATAAATTAATAATTGGTCAGTGGTAAGCATGTTGGACTGCGAATCCGTCCGAACCAAATAAATTAATAATTGGTCAGTGGTAAGCATATTGGACTGCGAATCCGTCCGAACCAAATAAATTAATAATTGGTCAGTGGTAAGCATATTGGACTGCGAATCCGTCCGAACCAAATAAATTAATAATTGGTCAGTAAGCATATTGGACTGCGAATCCGTCCGAACCTAATAAATTAATAATTGGTCAGTGGTAAGCATATTGGACTGCGAATCCGTCCGAACCAAATAAATTAATAATTGGTCAGTGGTAAGCATGTTGGTCAGTGGTAAGCATGTTGGACTCTGAATCCGTCCAAACCAAATAAATTAATAATTGGTCAGTGGTAAGCATATGGGTGATTTAAAAAAAAATGAAGCCTAAGTGTGAATTAGGTGTCAAAATTAATCATGAAATATTGTTTCAAATTTCTATCACATTTTAACCAATATACATTCAATTTTGAGAAATTGCTAATGACAAATACATAAATAATAAACAATGATTTGAAACTTGTTGTTTTGTTTGAATTAAATGAACTTTTTGAGAGAAAAAATATAGATTTCTAACTACACATACAATAGCAAATAGCAAGAGTAAAACATACATATGTTTATTATTTCTTGTATTACATGTGATAGTAGCAATTGGTACCAAATATTTAATTTCACTTCAGTTTTAAACAAAAAAAAGACATTTTGAACATTTTTTTCGGCTCTATTTTTAGATAGGCATTCAAAAAGTTTTCAAACATTAAAATAATGACCTTCAAAAACATTAAAAACATTATTTCTGCTAAATATAGGGCTATACTGAGAAATTCACAAATACTCAGATCTGTAGAACACAGTTTTATTGTTGAATTAGTGCTGTGAAAAAGTAACGATTTGCACAAATTATCTTACACTCGGGACAAGCTAGATGTTTTACTGGTTTTGTTAAAATAATACTTTCTCGTACTGTTTAAAATAACTGTATTCATATACAGAATGGTGTAGACTAAGATTAGGCAATATAAAAATGTAAAATGCAGGAAAATCAAAATATGCAGTAATAATATAAATTGAACATTGGTAGTTGCACACTGGAAGGAAACAATGTTGGTGGTATGACTGTGTTTTTGATATTGATTTCTGTATTTCACTAACTGTAGATGATTGTTCAATGACTTACATATTCACTAAATCCTATTTGACATCATAGTAATAAGATGATATAATATCACAGTAAAATCTTACTCTCGGGATACTGTCATGTTCGACAATTGACGCAAGTTCGATTGCATGTTAGTAATAGATTTCTGTCTTGCCTTATTGTTCAAGGCCTCCACCTTTTGATCTAAGTTGTAGTCTTTCGTACAGATACATACTCGTCTACACGTCAAGATTCAAATTTCTGAAATTTTTCGGAACCATTTTCAAGAAGGTGCAAAATTTTCTGTCAAAGGTTGGGTGCATTTTCGCGAACCTTTTGTACAGCTCTAGCTTCGAGCTTAAGAGGTGTCGTTTGGCCACTGGTGTCCCATTTATCAGAATTGTGTCTTTTTTATTTGGCATTACTCTTGAATTGTCGTTTAAAAATGATGATATTTCATTTTTCCATGAAGCCTTGTACTCGTTTGGCTTAGAAGAAAGCCGTTTCATCCCCTGCCTTCTCTTATATTGATCCAACGATTTTCTTGATTTCCATATCTTTTGTGAAAATTCACCCCTACAACCGTATCTATTTCAGTACTTTCACTTGCCTCGGTTGTCATTGACTTCAGTAGTGATTTTCTCTTGGGTGTAGCATATCTTATAACATGTTCAACTGTTTTGGCCCAAGCTTGGGACTGTTCGGGCAACACTTTACGTACTCGTTCTGCACTCTTTCGCGTGTTTGCTGCTTTGCGCACTTGGACAGGTGTCTTCTTTGGCTTCATATCCGATTCATTTTGGGATTGACCTTTCTTCTTTTGTGCTGCTTTTTCTCTCGATATTTCTGCTTTCTGATGCGTTCTTTAGCTTTTACTTCTACGTCGTATAAAGCATCTTGTTGGTGTAATGCTCTTACTTGTTCACGTTGAACTTTATTTACAATTTTCTTCTTTGCTTTGATCTCTTCACACTTATTCCTGTAACTCGGATCATGTTTTAGCTTTTCTCTATGTTTTCTTACATATTCTCTTGATTTCGCCTTCTTTGCACTGTCTCTTGATTCCACCTCCTTTTCATTATTATTTACCTCCTTATTTACATTACTGCTCCTCAATTTTCCAGGGAATGGAAACTTTACTATCAGTTTCTCCATGTTTCAATCAGCCTACATGAATACGGAAGATAATATTGGTTTCTTACAATAATTACAGTTTTGTGTCCCGAGTGTAAGATTTGTGGTATTTAAAAATATATGCTAGAATATCAGTTAGATATACATACAATTGTGATAAGAATGATATATTCTTATAATGAGACAATTAAAATTAGTATTTAACACCACACATTATAAGGCACATCATCTAGTAAATAAATATGGCCTATTTCAGATGAATACGACATTTTAATATAACATTTTAACATCTACTTACTTAAATATATCTCAATCCATTATAAAAAGTGGTTTCAATGTAAAAGCAATATACATGTTTGTTAAACTGAGTAACGATTATTTAAGGACACTGGTAGTTTGTCAATTTCACATGTCAAAAAATCTTACACTTGGGACATGAGATAACACCATACAGAAATTTTACAGGTGTCACTTTCAAGTAAGTTCCACTTCAAGTGAACTTCTATGGACATTCTCATCTAAAAAATAAAGAGTATTGAAAATGTATACATAGTATACAAATATGGTGTACATTTGAACTCAAAATCTTACACTCGGGACAATCCTGGTTCATGATATATAAACAACTGTTATTCAATAATGGAGTATTTTTATGTTAAAATTTTCAATGTCCCACAAACCAAAAACATTACTCATTAGTAAAATATAGTACTACACCCAATGTTTATCACCATGAATTAATACTGAGTGCGTACATTAAAAATAAGCCGTTTTTCATGCATAAAATATATTATAGGTATTCAACTTAATTGTTAATTCATGCACACTATAAATAGAAAATTTATAGTAAAAATGGAGTTAGATCATAGCTGCTATGTCAAGGTGTAAGTAGCAGAAGACATTAGTCTCATAGGGAAGCATGCTTTTGTTATATTTCAATGTAAAAATTGTGTTTACGTGAAAATGTCACATGAAAATCTTACATTTGGGACATTTTTGACCACAATTTTTAGCTTAACTTTGTAACGAAATGTCCGATTAAGCTGAAACTTTGTTGGAATGGTAAGCACAATTGGACACAAATTATGATATCAACAGATTATTCATAAGACTAAAAATATTTTATTTAATCAGTGTTAAACAAATGGCTTCATTTTTTTTGAAATCACCCATATTGGACTGCGAATCCGTCCGAACCTAATAAATTAATAATTGGTCAGTGGTAAGCATGTTGGACTGCGAATCCGTCGGACCCTAATAATTGGTCAGTGGTAAGCCTGTTTAGTTGTTTTATGTGCTGAATGCTCTGACTGGATTTACTGGTTATTTTATTTATGTGCGGAGTCCATTAGATTGGATGATATTTCTACAGCAAGATAAGTTGCTTGGGATAAGGTAGATAAAGTTTGTTCATGCAGGGTATATATACTGTTGTGATCTTTCGTTTTGATCTTGTGACATGCATGATATGGCATTTACTGATGTTGAAGCTCATCTTCCATTTCTGCTCCCATTCTGCTAGCTTGTCTAGATCATACTGTAATTGCATGGAGTCTTGGGCAGAATGAATGGCTCTATACAGTTTATACAAATTTATTTTAGCTCGATTGCGAAACAAGTTCTTTCAACTTATATTAATCACTCTCGAGACCTCATTCCTGATGGAATCCATCGCCATGAAGGAGAGAAGAGGCAATGTGGAATTTAAATGCCTTGCCTAAGGGCACAATCGTAACGGCTCCAGCGGGGCTCGAACTCCGGACCTTTCGCACCTGAAGCGAACGCGCATCCACTGCGCTATCACGACTTCCACAAGTTTTATCGACTTTTCTCCAAAAGTACAAAAGTAAACAATCGATTTTATTCGAAATCTGGATCTGAAATGTTATGAAATACACTTGAAATTGTGTCAGTGTATGTACAGAATTCTCACCTTAGCAATTGTTCTTTTTTCACATCCTGGTCAAGTGCATTTAAACTTTTAGAGGAAGATAGAATGGATACGTAATTTTCTGTTTACAGAATTCTCACCTTAGCAATTGTTCTTTCTTCACATCCTGTTCAAGTGCATGGAAATCAATGGAAAGCAGGGCAACAATACTGTTAACATCCTCTATCCCTGCCAGTATCTTCAAAACATCTTTTCTAGCCTTAGTCCAAGCTGGACTTTTGTCTACAGAAGCGCACAGAGCTGTTCTTACCAAACATGGAAGGACTGGGCGAAGATATGTCGATTCAAACCTTGCAAGTGATTTAATGTCAATATTCTGCATAGATTGAAAAACCTCGGGTTGTACAGATATTCCTTTTTTCTTCATCTTGTAGCAATTTTTCTGGCAATTTTATTTTTTGTGAGGAGGCTGACATATTGTAAGCTCGCAGTAAATGATTTTTATTTTTACTGTTTAGGCACACGGTGCTGTGCGAAAAATATTTAGTGATTATATAGTACAAACATTTAATTTACCTATATTTTCTCATACAAGTAAATGATGACAAATATGCCTTTTTATATCACAAATATTAACTTCATTTCACTTCCGGTTCATAACAAAAATCTACTTTCATTTTGGACGCATTTTTGGAGATATATTTCTAATCTATGCCATGGCACAAGCAAGACTGTCACAGCCTGTTACAGCTAATACTTTTACAGGTACACTACTATTCATTTTAAATTTGCAAATCTGTATGCTAGGTTAAGTCAATAAGTGTCAAGTTGAACACAATTCGGACAGTATCGATACCAGTACCACTAATTTGTCATTGGTCAATGTGGACACAAACGTTTGGGGTATGTATGTTCCATTAATGTCCAACCCCTTACGGCCAACTATACATGTTTTACTGGGCAGGTTTGCCAGACCTAACCATTTAACATTGTTAACCATTGTTATCAGTGCAGATAAACTTTATCATAAAGGACGACTTCTATCGTACCTCTAGTGTTACACACAAGCTACATTCCCTAAATCTAAGACTAGATTAACGGTGTATTGACAGTAGGTTATCCCTTATGTATAAAATTCATAATGATCTGGTTGCTATCCCCATTGAAAATTACCTAGTCCCCTCTCCCATCCTGCTCTCTCCATTCCGTAAGCTATACCAGTAGGTTAATTACAGCAACTACAACTTTTACCCCAAGTACAATCTACCATTGGAACCATCTCCCTACCATAGAGCAATTCAATACGGCAGTTTGCCATATTGATCATGCCAGCCCCTAGTTGTTCTGCGCAGCTGCTTTGAAACTCTTAACCCAACTTATTTTTCATTACTTTCTTATATTTATGCTGTTAACTACTCATACTTTTAACTTCTTTGCGGTTTTTGACATGTAACATGTCTACATCCCCACGAGTTCAACATTAGAGGAAGATAGATAGAGATACATACGTGGCATGAACGAATATCAAACCTGGGACGTTCAATTCCAAATTTGACGCTCTACAACTCGTTCCTGGACCACTGACGCCACACTCCCATTGGTGTGTTGAACCATTTTTTTTTTAAATTACAAAAGTTTTAATAAATATTTCATATTAATTATTATATTAAAAACTTTCAATGCATTTATGTCACCAAGTTAAGAGATATTCTATCTATCTTCCTCGAATGTCAAACCTCTCGCGGGGATGTAGACATGTGTATCTTTCAATGTATTTTATCTGGGTTTCATGCTTACAGGTTAAATGAGTACATTTCTGTATTAAGCCTTGAGATATCTATTGATTGTCGGTTTTGTGTAGATATATGTATGTATACGTTGAATCTGTCGGTTTTGTGTAGATATATGTATGTATACGTTGAATCCGTCGGTTTTGTGTAGATATATGTATGTATACGTTGAATCTGTCGGTTTTGTGTAGATATATGTATGTATACGTTGAATCCGTCGGTTTTGTGTAGATATATGTATGTATACGTTGAATCTGTCGGTTTTGTGTAGATATATGTATGTATACGTTGAATCCGTCGGTTTTGTGTAGATATATGTATGTATACGTTGAATCTGTCGGTTTTGTGTAGATATATGTATGTATACGTTGAATCCGTCGGTTTTGTGTAGATATATGTATGTATACGTTGAATCTGTCGGTTTTGTGTAGATATATGTATGTATACGTTGAATCCGTCGGTTTTGTGTAGATATATGTATGTATACGTTGAATCTGTCGGTTTTGTGTAGATATATGTATGTATACGTTGAATCCGTCGGTTTTGTGTAGATATATGTATGTATACATGATTCAACTATAAATCGCTAGTTTGTGTATCGTAACTATCGATCAGTGATGATTCAACCATGACCATCCACCAGTTCTCGTTTTATTAGTTGGAGTATTTCTAAAGTATTAAACATATATTCCTGTTAAAATACCGAAATTGCATTGTATTGGAGTGTCCCAATTTTTATGCCAACAAATAAAAATTTCAAAAATAGGGTCAGTCGATAGGAATTTATTTTTGATTTTGTTACCATACTATTGGGCACAGAAAAATGTGAAAAAAGAAATATTGATTTTTCAAAATTGTCGGGTTTTGAAATATTGATTATTTTTCTCTCCATTTCCAAATTTAATCAATAAATTCAGGGTCAGGGGGTAAAAATATGGTCGGTCTAGAAACCGTAAACACAGGTATTTTTTTGTCTAATGAAAAAAGACTAACCTAGTCAAAATCACAGGGATTCGGCACGTTTGGGGGTACTAGTATATATATTTAAATATATATACTAGTACCCCCAAACGTGCCGAATCCCTGTTTAAATATATATACTAGTACCCCCAAACGTGCCGAATCCCTGTGGTCAAAATATATATATAGTTTTCAACAATGTACATACACTACAAATGTTAAAAAGGATGGATTTTTTTACTGCAAAACATGAATGTGTATTACTGATACTAACGAATACAATTTTGTATGATAAGAAATTGTGACAATCGGTTTGAACACGAATATATGTTTAAATATTATGCCCAATGCAACCAGATATACAGAACATGTACTTAAATTTGCAAAGGTGATGTAATGAAACACGAAAATCAATTCCACTAACTGTAACTGAAGACGAGAACGAAGTTGTGATAGCGCAGTGGAGGAGCGTTCGCTTCAGGTCCGGAGTTCGAGCCCCGCTGGAGCCGTTACGATTGTGCCCTTAGGCAAGGCATTTAAATTCCACATTGCCTCTTCTCTCTCCTTCATGGCGATGGATTCCATCAGGAATGAGGTCTCGAGAGTGATTAATATCAGTTGAAAGAACTTGTTTATAATATGAACTAATGCATAATATGAACTGATGTTTTACAGAGAACGAGGAACAGACGAGACTGAGGTTTCAGACAGAGCTGGAATTTGTGCAATGCTTGGCCAACCCAAACTATCTCAACTGTAAGTTTTCCTTCGTGGAAGTCGTGATAGCGCAATGGTAGTGCATTCGCTTCAGGTGCGAAAGGCCTGGAGTTCGAGCCCCGCTGGAGCTGTTACGATTGTGCCCTTTGGCAAGGCATTTAAATTCCACGTTGCCTCTTCTCTCTCCCTCGTGGTAATGGATTCCATCAGGAATGAGGTCTCGAGAGTGATTAATATAAGTTATAAGAACTTGTTTCGCAATCGAGCTAAAATAAATTTGTATAAACTAAGTTTTCCCATGCCACTTTCACAGAACGTCTGATGGGAAGTCTGTGGTACAATCCATACTTACCTATACATAGTGGCCAGGCCAATGGTAGAGACCAGATGTGGAATCAGGAGTACCAGGTTCGATACTCGGTAACGGCGTGCATGTAGTGTCCTTGAGTAAGGCACCATAGACTAGTACTGGTTAACTGCTTAAGTCGGCTAAGTCTGCCCAGGAAAACATGTCTATGTCACCGATTTGATATAAATGATACATGCAATATATTAAAACACATTTAGTTTGGTTTGCCAATCAACACTGTTATTATTAACACCCACCAAATAAGGCATGTTGTTTCGAGTTATTTCCCTTAGTGCCGTAGTTCAACACAATGCAGTCAACTTAACGAAGACAACAAACATGCATTGAGTTTATGCGAGATAAGCAAGATAAAAAAAGTTGATTTAGTTCACTTTATCAAATGTAATACTTGTTTGTATTGCTGGCGATGACTGGCGATAGCGTACTAAATATATAATGAATAATAAACTGCATACAGACGGATCTGTAGTCGACTGGTAACATGCCTGACTGGTAATCCAGGGATCGCAGGTTCGATCCCCCGTCTGACCCTAATAAAATGAACTGTCTTTCAGATGGGACGTTAAATCGAGGTCTAATGTCGGTGCTGTACACTGTGCACATAAAAGAACCAGAAGACTCTGGAATGGGTCTCTGTCTGTATCATGTACTATCCTTCAAAAATCTAAAATGACTAATCTCTTCAGGAGGCGTCGCTGATATGGGCAACCGGTAGCTGCGATAAATAAACGTAAAAACACACACAAACTGCATACTATGCGAACAATATTTAGTCGTTGTTCTATGTACTGGAATCATGGATTTTGATGGAACTTTGTGGATATATAGAGGGTAGTTCTTGGAGGAGTTGGTCCGTTGCAATGTGTCAAGTACCACTCGGTCTTGGAGGAGTTGGTCCGTTGCAATGTGTCAAGTACCACTCGGTCTTGGAGGAGTTGGTCCGTTGCAATGTGTCAAGTACCACTCGGTCTTGGTCCGTTGCAATGTGTCAAGTACCAACCTCCAGGGCAGGGGTTTGCATCTCTCTGAATGCTATACTCTAGTAATAAATGTTAACGTTATTATTGTATATAATTGTGATATAAAACAAATATGCTTACACTAAGAGAGGAGTGTACAGCGACCTGGGTGCGAGACCACTTGATTAATAATGGTGGTTGCTATTCAGCCCAAGTGTTTTAGCTCCAGTACCCGAATAGGAAACAGCAAAGATTCTGATCTGGCTCTAAACTGTTTGCAAAAGCAACTTTTGTTGTGATTAGCATGGTACGGGTTAAAAGTAGTAACGGTAAATAACACTTTTCAGGCCCCTCTACCCAGTTGGCTTGCAGAAGGTCGGTGGTTCTATCCATGCTTGAAATATGGTCGGAGGGGCATATGAAGCTACCTTAACACGTTGAACTGCGAATCCAGGGAACGCAGACTCGTCCACCCATCTGATCGTAATATTAACAGGTTCAGATGGGGCTATAAATTGAGGTCTCATGTATCGGTGCTATACACAGCATTGTAAAGAACCATGCTTCTGGAATTGGAGCATTTTCCGTATCTTGCACTATCCTCCAAAAAGTAAAATGACCGATATACTTCTGTAGGCATCGCCCCAAATATCCAGGGGGTGACGATAACTAAACATATCCCCCAAAAAATACCAAAGCTGTCAGTTTGACTTTTAGCTCTAAACCAAGCAATGTTATTTTTTCAGTTCTAGCGCAACGTGGTTATTTCAAGGACACCAATTTTATTAACTACATAAAGTACCTACAGTACTGGAAGGAGCCAAAGTACGCCAAATATCTTAAGTAAGTGAATCGTGCGTTCCAAAATACTAAACCAGTGGAAGTATACACTCTATTTATTTGACAATGATTGCGAAAAAGCTCACAAATACCCCCCTCACGGCGCAAAATGCACCCTGCCCATTTTCTGACCCACCCTTTGATTAACCCTTTCAACACCACCGACCTCTAAATAGGCTAACAAAAAGTGTAGATCCAGATGAGCCGGCTCGTGACGAGCCGTCTCATCAGGATCTGCACTTTTTGCCAGTAAAATTGCTATTTTTAGAGAAAAATTACCCATTTTGATAAATGAACTGTTCCAAATGTAATTTTCTTATTAATTTATTGGTCTAAAAATATGATGCACCAGTCCATGTCAGTTACTTGGTGTTGAATGGATTAAGCATAATTAGCTGTCAATCACCGTAAGTTAGTAAAATATTCAAGGAGGTAACCCACAAATGCCCCCCTCATGGCTCAAAATGCACCCTACCTCTTCTGACCCACCCTACCCATTTTCCCATTCCAGAATAAACCTTAAATTTCAAACATGTAAGTTCCAGGATATTCTGTGATTGTCTGTTCTTTCTTCATGTACCAACAACCATTGCATTTCCAGGAACTTCTGTAATTTGGCTTTTAGTTTCTGCAAGCGCTGCATTTCCAGGAACTTCTGTAATTTGGCTTTTAGTTTCTGCAAGCGCTGCATTTCCAGGAACTTCTGTAATTTGGCTTTTAGTTTCTGCAAGCGCTGTATTTCCTGGAACTTCTGTAATTTGGCTTTTAGTTTCTGCAAGCGCTGTATTTCCAGGAACTTCTGTAATCTGACTTACTGTTTCAGGAAAATGTAACAGCAAACATTGCATTTTTAAGAACTCCTGTAATTGGTCGTCCTGTTTCAGGTACCCACAAGCTCTGCATTTCCTGGAACTTCTGCAGTATGAGCAGTTTAGGAAGGAGTTGGCCAATCAGCAATGTGCTAAGTTCATAGACGACCAACAGCTGCTACATTGGCAGCACTACCAACGGAAACGTATGCAACTGCTCACGACCGAGGCTGATCATTCACAGCAAATGACAGAGACGAAACCATCTTGATCACGCTTGATACGATAAACGTGTAAAAAATGTGTCGGAATGGAACGCATAGAGTATGCTTATAAGCAGAAATATTGCCAAGACAACAGGAGTTGACATTATAGATGGCGTGAATACACGCTGTGAAGGAAGATGTGTTATGTGCAAGAATAGATAAGCAAATTCAACACTCGATTACTTCTAAAAGAAATAAGAATCGATAAGCAAATTCAACACTCGATTACTTCTAAAAGAAATAAGAATCGATAAGCAAATTCAACACTCGATTACTTCTAAAAGAAATAAGAATCGATAAGCAAATTCAACACTCGATTACTTCTAAAAGAAATAAGAATCGATAAGCAAATTCAACACTCGATTACTTCTAAAAGAAATAAGAATCGATAAGCAAATTCAACACTCGATTACTTCTAAAAGAAATAAGAATCGATAAGCAAATTCAACACTCGATTACTTCTAAAAGAAATAAGAATCGATAAGCAAATTCAACACTCGATTACTTCTAAAAGAAATAAGAATCGATAAGCAAATTCAACACTCGATTACTTCTAAAAGAAATAATCGATTGCTCAACAGTATGTAGATCTAGATTTGTCCTGCCAAACTGCTTGGACTAATTTAGTAACCTGGTGTTTTATATTTGTTATAAATGTTTGTTTTGTTCGGTCAATAGCTATACAGAGATATGTTTTCTAGGTCAATAGCTATACATACCAGTATAGATGTTTTCTAGGTCAATAGCTATACATACCAGTATAGATGTTTTCTAGGTCAATAGCTATACATACCAGTATAGATATGTTTTCTAGGTCAATAGCTATACATACCAGTATAGATGTTTTCTAGGTCATTAGCTATACATACCAGAGGGGATGTTTTCTAGGTCATTAGCTATACATACCAGAGGAGATGTTTTCTAGGTCATTAGCTATACATACCAGAGGAGATGTTTTCTAGGTCGTTAGCTATACATACCAGAGGGGATGTTTTCTAGGTCATTAGCTATACATACCAGAGGGGATGTTTTCTAGGTCATTAGCTATACATACCAGAGGGGATGTTTTCTAGGTCATTAGCTATACATACCAGAGGGGATGTTTTCTAGGTCATTAGCTATACATACCAGAGGGGATGTTTTCTAGGTCATTAGCTATACATACCAGAGGGGATGTTTTCTAGGTCATTAGCTATACATACCAGAGGAGATGTTTTCTAGGTCATTAGCTATACATACCAGAGGGGATGTTTTCTAGGTCATTAGCTATACATACCAGTATAGATATGTTTTCTAGGTCAATAGCTATACATACCAGTATAGATATGTTTTCTAGGTCAATAGCTATACATACCAGTATAGATATGTTTTCTAGGTCATTAGCTATACATACCAGAGGAGATGTTTTCTAGGTCATTAGCTATACATACCAGAGGGGATGTTTTCTAGGTCATTAGCTATACATACCAGAGGGGATGTTTTCTAGGTCATTAGCTATACATACCAGAGGGGATGTTTTCTAGGTCATTAGCTATACATACCAGAGGGGATGTTTTCTAGGTCATTAGCTATACATACCAGAGGGGATGTTTTCTAGGTCATTAGCTATACATACCAGAGGGGATGTTTTCTAGGTCATTAGCTATACATACCAGAGGGGATGTTTTCTAGGTCATTAGCTATACATACCAGAGGAGATGTTTTCTAGGTCATTAGCTATACATACCAGAGGGGATGTTTTCTAGGTCATTAGCTATACATACCAGAGGGGATGTTTTCTAGGTCATTAGCTATACATACCAGAGGGGATGTTTTCTAGGTCATTAGCTATACATACCAGAGGAGATGTTTTCTAGGTCATTAGCTATACATACCAGAGGGGATGTTTTCTAGATCATTAGCTATACATACCAGAGGAGATGTTTTCTAGGTCATTAGCTATACATACCAGAGATTGTTTTCTAGGTCATTAGCTATACATACCAGAGATGTTTTCTAGGTCATTAGCTATACATACCAGAGATGTTTTCTAGGTCATTAGCTATACATACCAGAGGAGATGTTTTCTAGGTCATTAGCTATACATACCAGAGATGTTTTCTAGGTCATTAGCTATACATACCAGAGATGTTTTCTAGGTCATTAGCTATACATACCAGAGATGTTTTCTAGGTCATTAGCTATACATACCAGAGGGGATGTTTTCTAGGTCATTAGCTATACATAGCTGTGTTTTATATTGAATGCCATACATCACTAGGGAGACATTTTCACTGATTGTTGTGATATCACAGCATTTTTCACAGCTTAGATCAATATCATTGGAGGTTTTCGGGATATCAACGAAATATTGTTCACAGCCTTGGTTGGTATCAATGGAGATTTTTGGGATATCGATGAGATATTTTTGACAGCCTTGGTCGATATCACTGTATGGTTGGGCTATCGACGAGATATTTTTCACAGCCTTGGTCGATATCACTGTATGGTTGGGATATCGATGAGATATTTTTCACAGCCTTGGTCGATATCACTGTATGGTTGGGCTATCGACGAGATATTTTTCACAGCCTTGGTCGATATCACTGTATGGTTGGGATATCGATGAGATATTTTTCACAGCCTTGGTCGATATCACTGTATGGTTGGGCTATCGACGAGATATTTTTCACAGCCTTGGTCGATATCACTGTATGGTTGGGATATCGATGAGATATTTTTCACAGCCTTGGTCGATATCACTGTATGGTTGGGCTATCGACGAGATATTTTTCACAGCCTTGGTCGATATCACTGTATGGTTGGGATATCGATGAGATATTTTTCACAGCCTTGGTCGATATCACTGTATGGTTGGGATATCGATGAGATATTTTTCACAGTCTTGGTCGATATCACTGTATGGTTGGGATATCAATGAGATATTTTTCACAACCTTGGTCGATATCACTGTATGGTTGGGATATCGATGAGATATTTTTCACAGCCTTGGTCGATATCACTGTATGGTTGGGATATCGATGAGATATTTTTCACAGCCTTGGTCGATATCACTGTATGGTTGGGATATCGATGAGATATTTTTCACAGTCTTGGTCGATATCACTGTATGGTTGGGATATCGATGAGATATTTTTCACAACCTTGGTCGATATCACTGTATGGTTGGGATATCGATGAGATATTTTTCACAGCCTTGGTCGATATCACTGTATGGTTGGGATATCGATGAGATATTTTTCACAGCCTTGGTCGATATCACTGTATGGTTGGGATATCGATGAGATATTTTTCACAGCCTTGGTCGATATCACTGTATGGTTGGGATATCGATGAGATATTTTTCACAGCCTTGGTCGATATCACTGTATGGTTGAGCTATTCCATCATAAATGTATTCTTTTGTAGTGGCAGAAGATGTAACAGAACATAAATTGTTTTATCATTTACTGACAACAGTATCACAGTGACATATATATCAAATAAATAATTACCTGCAAAATATATCCTTCATTGTATTTTACATATTCCTCCTATAATGTCTAGTTCAATAATTTATTTTGACTTCAACCTTTGTGGAAGTCGTGATAGCACAGCAGGGTTCATTCTAGGTCAGAATTTTTGGGAGAAGCGAGAAAGCGCGTGATCGCTTCCTTAAATGGTGTTCTTTAATATACTTCTGCAAAATAGGGTTAAAATGCACAGTACAACCATTAAATACAACATTTGAATAGAAGGAGTGCTGTATAATGGGCTAGTGTATCTTACTAGACAAAATTTTGTTTGAAAATCATAAAAACCAACTTTTTTTTTTTTTTTAGGGAGAAGTGGGGCCCCCCAGAGGGCGAAGTCAGGGTCCCTAGGGCGACAATTTCGCCCATATCGCCCTCTAGAATGATCCCTGGCACAGTGGTAGCGAGTTGCTTTATGTGTAAAATGCTGTAGCCGTTACGATTGTGCCCTTAGGCAAGACACTTAAATTCCATATTGCCTCTATCTCATGGCGTTGGATTCCAAGTGTGATTAACATAACGTTTCATATTACTACTGTATCTGCACAAAGGGCGGCAACCATTTAGCTATACATTTAAACTTTTATTTATTTTACAATGATTGCGAAGCAAGTTTTAACAACTTATATTAATCACTCTCGTTGGCGCGGATGAAAGCGTAAATGTGGTCAGTCGTGTGGGAAGAAACCGGAGAAAACCCACCTGTCTGATCTGGCGACCACCATACCATCTCACATACTTCCAGGTCCGAGGTTCGAACCCGGGTTGCATTGGTGAGAAGCGAGCGTGCTAACCACTGCGCTAATCGGACAGCCTATAATTAGCCAACCTAATATATAAATTGTAATTCCTTCGTTTTGACTGTGTTCCTCATTTTTGCTTGACTATGAAACAATTTCACGTGCAAGCAATAGTACTTTAATTTCTTCACCCTAATATTGACTGGTCATGTGACTTGCTTTGCCTCTTATCACGTGATAAATCAAGCCAATGAAATCATGTTTGAGCGCGCGAAACGTCATTTCTGTTACATGGAACGCGGACAGATGTAAATTTAACATTGGTACTGCTGCACAGAACTGTAAAATGTCGACAAAAAGGAGAATTTGTCGCGCTTTGTGAGTGTTAGTGTTGCGGAAGTAAGCAAATTAATTTAACAGAAGGATGCCGTACACATGAAGCATAAAGCACGCAGCCCAGGTGTGAGGCATTCTGTGAGAATAATAAATTTGTGCCCATATGTGGCATGTGGCGAATAGTCGAAGCTATTGGAAACCCAATGAACTATTATATCTGTGTGGCATCCGTGGTCCAGTGTTAGAGCATCAGATCTGGAATCGATCTTCCCGGGTTCGATACTCGGTCAGGCCACGTATGTAGTGTCATTGAGCAAGGCACCTCACACACTTTGCTTAGTACTGGTTAACCACTTAGGTCGGCTAAGCTTGCCCAGGAAAACGTGTCTACGTCCCCGCAAGGGGTTTGACATTAATGGAACATACATACAAACATATCTCATTTGTTTGTTTGTACCTTGACAATTGTCAGAATATTTAATGGCCCAATATGTTTTCTTGCACAACAAGGCTATTTCTTAGAACATATCCTACATTCTCCTGCTGGATAAATGTTTTCTTGCACAACAAGGCTATTTCTTAGAACATATCCTACGTTCTCCTGCTGGATAAATGTTTTCTTGCACAACAAGGCTATTTCTTAGAACATATCCTACATTCTCCTGCTGGATAAATGTTGATTAATTAAATGTTACTTAAGAATGATAATTATGACAGATACACATTAGGTAAGAAGACGGGACAGTGGTCCAGTTGTTAACGCGTTCGACTGTGAATCCAGGGATCGCAGGTTCGATCCCCTGTCGGATCCTAATAACGCCTGCATCAGCACCATGTTTGGGCTATATCGCCGGCGGGCAGTTTACCTAACAACACCTCTCCTGGGCATGCTCCAGCGGTTAACCAGTACTTGGGTGCAACAACCTCCGTAAGAAACTGCCAACTTTTTCATATAAATGAGACACGGCCTGAGCGGGACTCGAACCCGTGACCATCAGTGATGATAGGTTACAGTGGTATACAAGTCAGTGACCTTAACCACTCGACCACGGAGGCGGACCTAATAATAAAATAACAGTCTTTCAGGTGGGACTATAAACCAAGATCTCCTCTATCAGTGCTATACACCAGGCATGTATAAGAACCAGGGATACTTCTGGAAATGTAGTGTCTTCTGTATTGCATTATCCAGTTGTTAACGCGTTTGACTGTGAATCCAGGGATCGCAGGTTCGATCCCCTGTCGGAACCAGGGATACTTCTGGAAATGTAGTGTCTAAATGTATTGCACTATCCTTGCACTGCCCTCTCCACAAATAAAATCCCAAAAATATGTATGTAGGCGTCGCCATGTTTAAGCGGGGAGGAGGGGGGGATACGATAAATAAATCGGTGGATGCGCGTTCGCTTCAGGTGCGAAAGGTCTGGAGTTCGAGCCCCGCTGGAGCCGTTACGATTGTGCCCTTAGGCAAGGCATTTAAATTCCACGTTGCCTCTTCTCTCTCCCTCGTGGCATTGGATTCCACCAGGAATGAGGTATTGAGAGTGATTAATATAAGTTGTAATAACTTGTTTCGCAATCGAGCTAAAATAAATTTATATAAATAAAAAGAAATCGCATAAAAAAAGAAATTTAGGAAACAAGGTTTTCAATGATTGTGGAAACTACCTACTGATGTTAGGAAGATGTTTCCAACGTGCGTCTAATTCTGCAGCCAATCAGGATGCTGCATTGTTCTACACTCCAGCTACAATCACAATACCTGTATACTGAAAATGTGTCCGGGATTCAAACATCACACCCATCTAGTACCGGTAGTCAAGACACTGACCAACAAATTCTGTGGTTTCCTGTCCCAAACATTTGCAAAAAGGCAATATGGGATACAGTATTTATCGATGTATCGCATGTTATTGTGTACAACACGCACCTATAGTTTGGCATGATTGTGGATGGAAAAATGGAGTTCCGATGTACGTGCACATGGAAATAACAATTCCACACGCAGTTGCTTAAAGATCCACTAAAATGCATTCACTTCAGGTGTTTAAGCCCAGCTGTAGCTGTTACAATTGTGCACTTAGGCAAGGCATTTAATTTCCACGTTGCCTCTTCTCTCTCCCTTGTGGCGATGGATTCCATCAGGAATAAAGTCTCGAGATTGATTAATATAAGTTGTAAGAACTTGTTTCGCAATCGAGCTAAAGTAAATATGTATAAACTAAATGAAATACTAAAACAACATATTGGGAATCTGGAAACCGCTGCTTAATACAGATTGGCTGCTTAATGGAGGTGACCACACACACAGTGCATGTATTCCTTAGGTCAGTTGGAATGCATTATTTGAATTGAATAGTTTTAACTGCTTTTTAGCTCCAGTTAATGGCTCATAGTTTGGAATTCCTAAGTCGCCCAACGACCGGTTTATCAACAAACTCCTGCCACCAGTCCGGTCTTTCTAGAGCCCTGTGCCCCTGCAGCATGGCCCCATACAGATTCTTGTAGATCTGAAATTAAGAAAACGATTATACATAGCTAACATGATCTAAATACCTCGCCGTCGGACATGCCAATAGTAGTGATGCTACAAAACATGACATACACACCTCGCCGTCGGACATGCCAATAGGAGAGATGCTACGAAACATGACATACATACCTCGCCGTCGGACATACCAATAGTAGAGATGCTACGAAACATGACATACATACCTCGCCGTCGGACATGCCAATAGTAGAGATGCTACGAAACATGACATATATACCTCTCCATCGGACATGCCAATAGTAGAGATGCTACGAAACATGACATACATACCTCTCCATCGGACATGCCAATAGGAGAGATGCTACGACACATGACATACATACCTCTCCATCGGACATGCCAATAGGAGAGATGCTACGAAACATGACATACATACCTCTCCATCGGACATGCCAATAGGAGAGATGCTACGAAACATGACATACATACCTCTCCATCGGACATGCCAATAGTAGAGATGCTACGAAACATGACATAAATACCTCGCCGTCGGACATGCCAATAGGAGAGATGCTACGAAACATGACATACATACCTCGCCTTCGGACATGCCAATAGGAGAGATGCTACGACACATGACATACATACCTCGCCGTCGGACATGCCAATACTATAAAACATGACATACATACCTCGCCATCGGACATGCCAATAGGAGAGATGCTATGAAACCTGACATACATACCTCGCCGTCGGACATGCCAATAGTAGAGATGCTATAAAACATGACATACATACCTCGCCGTCGGACATGCCAATAGTAGAGATGCTATAAAACATGACATACATACCTCACCGTCGGACATGCCAATAGTAGAGATGCTATAAAACCTGACATGACATACCTCGCCGTCGGACATGCCAATAGTAGAGATGCTATAAAACATGACATACCTCGCCGTCGAACATGCCAATACTATAAAACATGACATACATACCTCGCCATCGGACATGCCAATAGGAGAGATGCTACGAAACATGACATACATACCTCGCCGTCGGACATGCCAATAGGAGAGATGCTACGAAACATGACATACATACCTCTCCATCGGACATGCCAATAGTAGAGATGCTACAAAACATGACATACATACCTCGCCGTCGGACATGCCAATAGTAGAGATGCTACGAAACATGACATAAATACCTCGCCGTCGGACATGCCAATAGGAGAGATGCTACGAAACATGACATACATACCTCGCCTTCGGACATGCCAATAGGAGAGATGCTACGACACATGACATACATACCTCGCCGTCGGACATGCCAATACTATAAAACATGACATACATACCTCGCCATCGGACATGCCAATAGGAGAGATACTATGAAACCTGACATACATACCTCGCCGTCGGACATGCCAATAGTAGAGATGCTATAAAACCTGACATACATACCTCGCCGTCGGACATGCCAATAGTAGAGATGCTATAAAACCTGACATACCTCGCCATCGGACATGCCAATAGTAGATGCTATAAAACCTGACATACATACCTCGCCGTCGGACATGCCAATAGTAGAGATGCTATAAAACCTGACATACATACCTCGCCGTCGGACATGCCAATAGTAGAGGTGCTATAAAACATGACATACATACCTCGCCGTCGGACATGCCAATAGTAGAGATGCTATAAAACCTGACATACATACCTCGCCGTCGGACATGCCAATAGTAGAGATGCTATAAAACCTGACATGACATACCTTGCCGTCGGACATGCCAATAGTAGAGATACTATAAAACCTGACATGACATACCTCGCCGTCGGACATGCCAATAGTAGAGATGCTATAAAACCTGACATGACATACCTCGCCGTCGGACATGCCAATAGTAGAGATGCTATAAAACATGACATACGTCGCCGTCGGATATGCCAATAGTAGAGATGCTATAAAACCTGACATGACATACCTCGCCGTCGGACATGCCAATAGTAGAGATGCTATAAAACATGACATACCTCGCCGTCGGACATGCCAATACTATAAAACATGACATACATACCTCGCCATCGGACATGCCAATAGGAGAGATGCTACGAAACATGACATACATACCTCACCGTCGGACATGCCAATAGGAGAGATGCTACAAAACATGACATACACACCTCGCCGTCGGACATGCCAATAGTAGAGATGCTACAAAACATGACATACATACCTACCTCGCTGGCGGACATGCCAATAGTAGAGATGCTACAAAACATGACATACATACCTCGCCGTCGGACATGCCAATAGGAGAGATGCTACAAAACATGACATACATACCTCGCCGTCGGACATGCCAATAGGAGAGATGCTACAAAACATGACATACATACCTCGCCGTCAGACATGCCAATAGGAGAGATGCTACAAAACCTGACATACATACCTCGCTGTCGGACATGCCAATAGGAGAGATGCTACGAAACATGACATACATACCTCGCCGCTGGACATGCCAATAGTACAGATGCTACGAAACCTGACATACATACCTCGCCGTCGGACATGCCAATAGTAGAGATGCTACGAAACATGACATACATACCTCGCTGTCGGACATGCCAATAGGAGAGATGCTACGAAACATGACATACATACCTCGCCGTCGGACATGCCAATAGTAGAGATGCTACGAAACCTGACATACATACCTCGCCGTCGGACATGTCAATGGTAGAGATGCTACGAAACATGACATACATACCTCGCCGTCGAACATGCCAATAGTAGAGATGCTACGAAACATGACATACATACCTCTCCGCTGGACATGCCAATAGTAGAGATGCTACAAAACCTGATATACATACCTCGCCATCGGACATGCCAATAGTAGAGATGCTACGAAACATGACATACATACCTCGCCATCGGACATGCCAATAGTAGAGATGCTACGAAACATGACATACATACCTCGCCATCGGACATGCCAATAGTAGAGATGCTACAAAACATGACATACATACCTCGCCGTCGGACATGCCAATAGGAGAGATGCTACGAAACCTGACATGACATACCTCGCCGTCGGACATGCCAATAGTAGAGATGCTATAAAACATGACATACCTCGCCGTCGGATATGCCAATAGTAGAGATGCTATAAAACCTAACATGACATACCTCGCCGTCGGACATGCCAATAGTAGAGATGCTATAAAACATGACATACCTCGCCGTCGGACATGCCAATACTATAAAACATGACATACATACCTCGTCATTGGACATGCCAATAGGAGAGATGCTACGAAACATGACATACATACCTCGCCGTCGGACATGCCAATAGGAGAGATGCTACAAAACTTGACATACACACCTCGCCGTCGGACATGCCAATAGTAGAGATGCTACAAAACATGACATACATACCTCGCCGTCGGACATGCCAATAGGATAGATGCTACAAAACATGACATACATACCTCGCCGTCGGACATGCCAATAGGAGAGATGCTACAAAACATGACATACATACCTCGCCGTCGGACATGCCAATAGGAGAGATGCTACAAAACATGACATACATACCTCGCCGTCAGACATGCCAATAGGAGAGATGCTACAAAACCTGACATACATACCTCGCTGTCGGGCATGCCAATAGGAGAGATGCTACGAAACATGACATACATACCTCGCCGCTGGACATGCCAATAGTACAGATGCTACGAAACCTGACATACATACCTCGCCGTTGGACATGCCAATAGTAGAGATGCTACGAAACATGACATACATACCTCGCCATCGAACATGCCAATAGTAGAGATGCTACGAAACATGACATACATACCTCTCCGCTGGACATGCCAATAGTAGAGATGCTACAAAACCTGATATAAATACCTCGCCATCGGACATGCCAATAGTAGAGATGCTACGAAACATGACATACATACCTCGCCGCTGGACATGCCAATAGTAGAGATGCTACGAAACATGGCATACATACCTCGCCATCGGACATGCCAATAGTAGAGATGCTACGAAACATGACATACATACCTCGCCGTCGGACATGCCAATAGTAGAGATGCTACGAAACATGACATACATACCTCGCTGTCGGACATGCCAATAGGAGAGATGCTACGAAACATGACATACATACCTCGCCGTCGGACATGCCAATAGTAGAGATGCTACGAAACATGACATACATACCTCGCCGTCGGACATGCCAATAGTAGAGATGCTACGAAACATGACATACATACCTCGCCGTCGGACATGCCAATAGGAGAGTTTAGTATGAAATCTGGAGGAGCAATAGCATCGACTAGCGTCACAGAATCGTCCTTCAGTTGTGCACATAGTGTAAGTATCGCCTCATGCATCATAGAAGGGGCCGCTGAACCACTCACATAACCCCCTGAATAATAGAAAAGGTACGTTGTGTCTTGTTTGTGATATATTTAAACTACATTGTTGTAAACACATACTACTGCTCCGGCAATACGTGCTCAACCTATTTCACGTGGAAGTCGTGATAGCGCAGTGGTAGCGAGCTCGCTTCAGGTGCGAAAGGCCCGGAGTTAGCGCCCAGCTGTAGCCGTTACGATTGTGCACTCAGCCAAATTCCACATTACCTCTTCTCTCTCCCTCGTGGCAATGAATTCCACCAGGAATGAGGTCTCGAGAGTGATTAGTTTAAACAATATTTTATTTCAATGAATATACAGTCTAATGATCACAATATGAAAATACATGTAGGATTGAGGAGAAAGCAACTTGCTTATATGGTTACCTCTTTCCTACGAATCATTTACAAAACATACCGTTAGAATTAAGCAACAAAATTACTGTCAAATATTGAGTAACTCATTAATTTTAGAATGTGAGAAAATGAATTTTGAAATATATGTTAAGATATGATGGTGATTGTGCAACAGGATGACCAGCTACACTAGATCATCCAATTACATCACCACAATTGGCTATGATGATATTGTATTGGAGAAAGAAAGAGAAAAAAATTGGAGGAGAGCGTTTCCAATTTTTTTTCTCCAATACAATAGAGTGATTAATATTAAGTTGTAGGAACTTGTTTCGCAATCGAGCTATATTAAATACGCATAAACTAACCTATTTCATACTGACATTATTATGCTAAAACTGCTATGCTACATGTGATTTACATGTCTCATATATGTATGTATTGAGTTTATGCAGCTCAGGCTTGTTTAAGTGAAACAACGTAAAGCTCGAGACCTCGGTTTTTAAAAAAAAAAAATGTTTAAACTATTTATTTTACAACGATTGCGAAGCAAGTTTTAACAACTTATATTAATCACTCTCGTTGGCGTGAATGAAAGCGTATAATTATGTGGTTATTCATGTGGGAGGAAACCGGAGTACCCGGAGAAAAACCACCTGTCCGATCTGGCGACCATCGTACCATCTCACATACTTACCCGGTCCGAGGATCGAACCCGGGTTGCATTGGTGAGAAGAGACCTCGGTTTTAAGTCTCATCCGAAAGACTGTGATACGAGTCATTAGTATGTCTGCTTTAGTTTGTCCGCACTTCATCTCCAAAACCCCTTGTTGGATTTTCACCAAACTTGACGGGAAACATCGATATGATGTCTAGTTGTGCATATTGTAACCCTGTTCCAGTTGGATGTTCACCAAACTTGGCATGAAGCATCGATATGATGTCTAGTTGTGCATATTGTAACCCTGTTCCAGTTGGATGTTCACCAAACTTGGCATGAAGCATCGATATGATGTCTAGTTGTGCATATTGTAACCCTGTTCCAGTTGGATGTTCACCAAACTTGGCATGAAGCATCGATATGATGTCTAGTTGTGCATATTGTAACCCTGTTCCAGTTGGATGTTCACCAAACTTGGCATGAAGCATCGATATGATGTCTAGTTGTGCATATTGTAACCCTGTTCCAGTTGGATGTTCACCAAACTTGGCATGAAGCATCGATATGATGTCTAGTTGTGCATATTGTAACCCTGTTCCAGTTGGATGTTCACCAAACTTGGCATGAAGCATCGATATGATGTCTAGTTGTGCATATTGTAACCCTGTTCTTGTTGGATGTTCACCAAACTTGGCATGAAGCATCAATATGATGTCTAGTTGTGCATATTGTAACCTTGTTCCAGTTGGATGTTCACCAACTTGGCAGGAAGCATCGATATGATGTCTAGTTGTGCATATTGTAACCTGTTCTTGTTGGATGTTCACCAAACTTGGCATGAAGCATCGATATGATGTCTAGTTGTGCATATCGTAACCCTGTTCTTGTTGGATGTTCACCAAACTTGGCATGAAGCATCGATATGATGTCTAGTTGTGCATATTGTAACCCAGTTCTTGTTGGATGTTCACCAACCTTGGCAGGAAGCATCGATATGATGTCTAGTTGTGCATATTGTAACCCTGTTCCAGTTGGATGTTCACCAAACTTGGCATGAAGCATCAATATGATGTCTAGTTGTGCATATTGTAACCTTGTTCCAGTTGGATGTTCACCAAACTTGGCAGGAAGCATCGATATGATGTCTAGTTGTGCATATTGTAACCCTGTTCTTGTTGGATGTTCACCAAACTTGGCATGAAGCATCGATATGATGTCTAGTTGTGCATATCGTAACCCTGTTCTTGTTGGATGTTCACCAAACTTGGCATGAAGCATCGATATGATGTCTAGTTGTGCATATTGTAACCCAGTTCTTGTTGGATGTTCACCACCTTGGCAGGAAGCATCGATATGATGTCTAGTTGTGCATATTGTAACCCTGTTCCAGTTGGATGTTCACCAAACTTGGCATGAAGCATCGATATGATGTCTAGTTGTGCATATTGTAACCCTATTCCAGTTGGATGTTCACCAAACTTGGCATGAAGCATCGATATGATGTCTAGTTGTGCATATTGTAACCCTATTCCAGTTGGATGTTCACCAAACTTGGCATGAAGCATCGATATGATGTCTAGTTGTGCATATTGTAACCCTATTCCAGTTGGATGTTCACCAAACTTGGCATGAAGCATCGATATGATGTCTAGTTGTGCATATTGTAACCCTATTCCAGTTGGATGTTCACCAAACTTGGCATGAAGCATCGATATGATGTCTAGTTGTGCATATTGTAACCCTATTCCAGTTGGATGTTCACCAAACTTGGCATGAAGCATCGATATGATGTCTAGTTGTGCATATTGTAACCCTATTCCAGTTGGATGTTCACCAAACTTGGCATGAAGCATCGATATGATGTCTAGTTGTGCATATTGTAACCCTATTCCAGTTGGATGTTCACCAAACTTGGCATGAAGCATCGGTATGATGTCTAGTTGTGCATATTGTAACCCTGTTCCAGTTGGATGATTTGTTGCGGATTTACACCCATTTTGAACATGTTTAAAACATGGCTTGTCCGCGCTTCATCTGGCAAGGATGTAGTCATATTCCTTCTATAATGTCTATTTCAGTAATTGATCTTGATAGGTAGTGTCTATTCCATATTAAATGCTCTGTAACACAGGTGTACAGATGCTTCGGTGGGAGAAACCCATATTTCTCAAAGGTTCAATCTGTGGGATAAACCTACCTTTCTCGATGTTTAATTATTTCATATTACAGTCAAACCTGTGTTAGTGGTCACCTCCATTAAGCAGCCAACCTGTATTAAGCAGCCAGTTTCCATATTCCCAATATGTTGTTTTTGTTATACATTTGACCTCTATTAAACAGCCACCTGTGCTAAGCAGCCATTTTCTGTGATTCCCTTAGCTGGCTGCTTAAGACAGGTTTGACTGTATAAACACTAGCTATTAGATGTAAATAGGATTTATCCTTACTGTTAATCAATAAAGTATTGTTGACAGTATTTTACCTTGATACATGATTCCAAGATGATTTTCCAACCTCCACAGACCGAAGAGTGAGCAGAGTTTTGTAAGGACATTTCTGATTGGCTGGGATGCCAACTCACCATCTTTACCTTCTTGTATCAATCTCCAGAACCTCTCTATCACAGTTTGCTAGAAAAACAGAATCCTCATTTCTTATATACCGGTACCCAGTATGTTGCTACTTCATGACTCCGGCTTAGATTTTAACCTTTCCCAGATTTAGTTTATACAAATTTATTTTAGCTCGATTGCGAAACAAGTTCTTACAACTTATATTAATCACTCTCGAGACTTCATTCCTGATGGAATCCATCGCCACGAGGGAGAGAGAAGAGACAACGTGGAATTTAAATGCCTTGTCTAAGGGCACAATCGTACCGGCTCCAGTGGGGCTCGAACCCCGGACCGTTTGCATCCCAGATTTAGGCTAATATACTACTTTAATACGCTTCAATGCTGTTTATATACATATGTATTGTGATAGCTCCGGGCTAGCCAGGGTATATACGGCTTAAAATACATATATACCGTTCGTTTGCCTCACAATTCTTAAAATAAAACCAGAAGGTGAGCATACGGTTTGACCCTTGTGCAATTCATCTGTACAAGACGCTTAATAAAATATGGAGGTAATTTTCAACATTTAAATTGAATTTCTTAACACAAGCTAAGACGAACAGCGAAACACGATATGAAAATCTATGGAATATTTATGGAGATCCCAAATCTGGCCTTGCCGGTGTCACTGTAATAATCACCCATTCGTGAAATTGATGCAGTCGATTGGGTAAAAATGATAAAATAAAATCTTATGGCAATCCTTAAGCAAAAACTGATGACTGTGGTTGGTTTTAAGCTGAAAACCTGCGGCTTGTACTATATACTCATATACCAGGTCAACAAACCAAATAATATATATGGTACGATGGTCGCCAGATCGGACAGGTGGGTTTTCTCCGGGTACTCCGGTTTCCTCCCACATGAATGACCACATATACGCTTTCATCCGCGACAACGAGAGTGATTAATATAAGTTGTTAAAACTTGCTTCGCAATCGTTGTAAAATAAATAAAGTATATATATAAATAATATATAATTTCTCCATACATTCATATAAATATTGCAAGTACATGTATACTCTGAGACAGTGAGGCAATCACTAGAGATGATGATGATGATAGGACAGCCATTTACCTATCAATCAGTCGCTAAGCAGTCAGCATATCTACCCACCTCCATACAGTCAAACCTGCATTAGTGGCCATCTCCATTAAGCAGCCAACCTGTATTAAGCAGCCAGTTTCCAGATTCCCAATATGTGGTTTATACATTTGCCCTCTATTAACCCATTTCATTCTGGATACATTTAAAGGCATTTGCGAAAAAAATATATCTGCATGCTGATCAGGATCTATGTTGTTTACTATATAGCAAGATCATCTGAATAGCAAACAGCATAGAGCCTGATCAGACGGCACATTCCGTGGTGGTTGATCTGGCTCTATTTTCTTTACAAATACTGTTTGAACGGTATCCAGAATGAAATGGGTTAAGCAGCTTACGATCACTAACCAGGTTGGACTGTAGTATGACATTTTACCATAATATAATTCTAGACGTTTCCTCGATTGTTTTCATTTTAAACCCATTGTGATGAGATTGCCCCACATATGCCCCAATACTCCCTTAGTGAACACAAGTATTCATATATACATGCCTAGTAAATACTCAGGTTCATTCTAGAGGGCGACGTGGTCGAAATATTCACCCTAGGGACCCTGACTTCTCCATATTTTTGTTTAGAATTTTCAATACAAGATTACCAGTAAGATACACTGGCCCATTATAAACCACTCCTTCTATTCAAATGTTGTACCGGTACTTACTGTGCATTTTAACCATATTTTGCAGAAATTTATTAAATAACACCATTTATGGACGCAATCGTGTGCTTTCTCACTTCTCCCAAAAAATCTGATATAGAATAAACTGAAAGTGTATCTAATATATTTATGTCCCCAAAGGGAGGCATATAGTTTTTGCACTGTCAATATTTGCAGTCCGGGCGGTAACTTCTTCGGTTATGGCAGGGGCATTCATCACCGACTGTGTGTGTGTGTGTTTTACGTTTATTTATCGTCGCTACCGGTTGCTCATATGAGCGACGCCGCCTGAAGAGATTAGTCATTTTAGATTTTTGGAGGATAGTGCAATGATACAGACAGAGACCCACTCCAGAGTTTCCTCTGGTTCTTTTACGTGCACGGTGTACAGCACCGACACGAGACCTCGGTTTAAATTCCCATCTGAAAGACTGTTCATTTTATTAGAGTCAGACGGGAGATCGAAACTGCGATCCCTGGATTACGAGTCCAACATATTTACCACTGGACTACAGAACTGTCTGTATCACCTACTGTGATATTTCTTGCTTTATTTATAGTGTGCACATTTATTGTCTCCTCACTTTCTATTGGTCGTCAGCTTTTATGAACGTATGATGTCATAGGATATCATAAATACATTAAGATTCAAAATGGCCTGATTTTTTTTTTATTTAATATTTCAAATTCTTGAGACTTCATTGTGTGAAGGGAAATTTTCAAATTTGTTTTTAAAACTATTCTTGTAATACGTATTGTATTGTATATAAGATGGAATGTATTCAAATGTGAAACAACCCGTTACCTCTATGTATGCAATGGCCAGGGTTCTGCAGAAGTACACTTGACTGTTATTTCTGGCGGTAAAACTATCGTGTCCGGCTCTCGACTGTGATTGAAGCCGCGATGCACTGTCTACCAGCAGACGACACACTAACCACTTGTATGCATCCATTATTACTGTATAAAAACATATTTTAGTAATAAAAATATTTATCACATAACTTTGCTTGTAATACAGCCATCACATATTTTCTTATATGTACACATGTGTAATAATAACACCGGGAAGGATTCTGATTGGTTGAAATTGAAAGTAGCAACATAATTGTGTGCAAAATATGATTAAAATGAGCACTATATGGTAACGTGATAACAATTATTCCAAAACTCGCTTCATAAAATATGGTTTGAAATCACCACTCATGTAAGATCCTATATTTATGAAGCGAGTTTTGGAAATATGCTATTAATAATTAAGAGAGCCTTTGGGGCAAGCAGCAAAATTCCAAGCTTGGTTACCGATTGCCTGGCATACAAGCAGAGGATTCGGGAAGTACTGATGTTCATAAAAAAGAGGTGCCTCATAAGTCAGAAATGGCTGGCCCTTTAAATAGGGGTGACACTATACTAAACAAACACTTTACATAAACTATAAACCACTCATGAAAGATCCTATATGTTTGTATATACACATACACAATGTTGGAACATGACTCTCATCGGTGGCAATACTTATTTGTTTGTTTTTGGGGTGTAAAGTCGCACAAACAGCTTAGGTGAAGGAAGACCCCGGATGCTCCTCCGGGCGGTATTTCAGGCACAGACGGGCACCCAGGTAGAAACACTGACCATCTGAAAGCGAACAGGATAGCTTTCTCACGTGAACGACTTTGACACCTCAAAGTAGGGTTCGAATCTACAGCAGTGAGGGGTAAACAATTTGAAGTCGACAACGGAGGCCCACAGTACTTATCCGAGTCCAAGGATAATAATGTTCATGCATGGGTTGGAATATTTCAAGCATACAATTCAGGATTATCATACCGGGCAAACATGGCAGCCCTGTTTTAAGAGGTAATAGATGGCAATGAGAGACATCTCTAATTTTCTATTACCTCCATTGGCAGATAAGACTGATTTATTCCAAAATGTGAATAGGTCCTTCTAGTTAAAACATTCTTTAATCCTGTAATTGTTTATTGTATTTTTCGCAAATTTCAATTTTTAAAGAACATTTGTAGGCATGCCTAATATAAGCTATACCACTGCTTATGAGTGACATCGGTCAGTTACTGCCCCTGAATACTCCCTAAAAGTAGATAGGTCCTATTAAGTGTTTTCCTCTGTTTTTATCGTTGTTTCCACAGCACAGCATGCTAGCAATTTTATCGCTTTATATGATTATTATATTACTATATCTCGACAATACTCCTACAGTATATGCAATGGGTACTTATTTGTAAAACAATGCTATCAGTTAATTAACACGATTTTGATAAAATCACTATATTGTCATACCTCAACATCTCGTTAGGGAACAACAGTAACAACAAAGGATTCTAACTGAAAGGACCTATTCACATTTTGGAATAAATCAGACTTTATCTGTCAAGGGAGGTAATAGAAAATTAGAGTTGTCTCTCATTGGGTGACTCCAGATGGACAAATGTGTCGATTTTCAGCAAATTAAAGGGAAATAACTCCAAAACAATTTAATAAAAAATTAAAAAAAGAGGGCAGTAACTCTGGTGTTTACTGGCCCAATCCCTACCTGACAGATTTATTTGAAGTTTCTACAATTTCATCCATTGATTACTGAGAACTGGCTTCGGATGGACGACGCCAAATCAGCATCACTGGATAATAAGCTATAACCACTTGATTTATGATAAGAAACTACCTGTAGGATTCATACAATCCTCAACATTTTTCGCAGTGAACTTCGTTTTCAATATCGTCTCAAAATTGTCGAGAAAATCAACGCTCTGTAAAGGGGACTCTATCTTCATTCCTGGAACAGAAACAAATTGTCTTGAGATAAATTCATTATTGTACCATAAATTAAAATACGAGGCCGTCACATGCAACATTTGACTCGGGAACAGCTGTAACTAATGTTGCTAGAACTTAGTTTATAGTTTATACAAATTTGTTTTAGCTCGATTGCGAAACAAGTTCTTACAACTTATATTAATCACTCTCGAGACCTCATTCCTGATGGAATCCATCGCCACGAGGGAGAGAGAAGAGGCAACGTGGAATTTAAATGCCTTGCCTAAGAGCACAATCGTAACGGCTCCAGCGGGGCTCGAACTCCAGGCCTTTCGCACCTGAAGCGAACACGCTACAACTGCACTATCACGACTTCCACTAGAACTTTAATACACTTGCTAGAACTTGTTGCCTGACCCATTTGTTTTTCTTTAAATTGTCATGTTTTGTATTATACGATTTTTAAGGGAATCAAGCAATAAAATATTAAGCTACACATTTGACCCCACACAATCAGAGAAACTGCAGACTGGGCAGAAACTATTTACATAGCTGCCCTTCTTCATGATTTCTTCATCTCCAAAGAGCAAGCAAGGATTGACAATGAATAGATTGAATAGACAAAGGGATAGCAAATAAAAGGGGCTGGATTGCCATAGAGTATATGATGGCCCATGCTTGCCAAAGTCCTGAGAAAAAAAGTGGGGCGTGAAGTGGGGGGGGCAAAGCCAGGGTCCCTTGGGCGATTAAGTCGCCATCTAGAAGAATGAGCACTGATTCTAGCATTATCATCCATTTTGAAGTTTTGAGGGCCAAAACTGTCAAAGTTGCACATGCAGTCAAACCTGTGCTAGTGGTCACCTCCATTAAGCATCCAACCTGTATTAAGCAGCCAGTATGCAGATTCAAAATATGTTGTTTTGTTATACATTTGACCTCTATTAAGCATCTACCTGTGCTAAGCAGCCACTTTATGTGATTTCCTTGGCTGGCTGCTTAACACAGGTTCGTAGTCCTTTCAAGTTTAACCCTTTCAACACCACAGACCTCTAAATAGGCTTACAAAAAGTGTAGATTCAGATAAGCCGGCTCGTGACGAGCCGTCTCATCAGGATCTGCACTTTTTGCCAGTGATATGACTATTTTTAGACATAATTACCCATTTTGATAAATGAACTTGTCCAAATGTGATTTTCTGATTCATTTATTGGTTTATGAATATCATGGACCAGTCCATGTGAGTTACTTGGTGTTGAATGGGTTAATGTCAGTGGTATGGTAGTGATTTATTGTGGGTATTGAGAATTAGTCACCTGATGAGTTCAACATCTGTGATAGGGTAGTGACCTACTGTGGGTATTGGGAATTAGTCACCTGATGAGTTCAACATCTGTGATAGGGTAGTGACTTACTGTGGGTATTGGGAATTAGTCACCTGATGAGTTCAACATCTGTGATAGGGTAGTGACTTACTGTGGGTATTGGGAATTAGTCACCTGATGAGTTCAACATCTGTGATAGGGTCGTGACCTACTGTGGGTATTGGGAATTAGTCATCCGCTGAGTTCAACATCTGTAATAGGGTAGTGACCTACTGTGGGCATTGGGAATTAGTCATCCAATGAGTTCAACATCTGTGATAGGGTAGTGACTTACTGTGGGCATTGGGAATTAGTCATCCAATGAGTTCAACATCTGTGATAGGGTAGTGACTTACTGTGGGCATTGGGAATTAGTCACCTGATGCAATAACTTTGATTTTTTCAAGTATTTCTGTAAACAACACCATTAGGTATTTTACCAAAATTCAAGGTCAAGGTCTATCTTGTGGTTGGGACATGCTAGGGTGGTGGGAGGGCAGGGAACATCCCTAGAAATAGTATGCTAGTTATCAAAAGCATTATAGACCGCCTCCGTGGCCAAGTGGCTAAGGCGTCCGCCTACGGAGCGGGAGGTCGACGATTCGAACTTCCTCAGGGGTTCGTTCTGATACGGCTGGTTGGTGAGCCGCCAGCTAGTTAAATAATGGTTACCGATTGCCAAACAGCCTGGCATAGGATTCTGGAAGTACTGATGTTCACAAAAAGAGGTGTCTCATAAGTCAGAAATGGCTGGCCCTTTAAATAGGGGTGACACTATAACAAACAAACACACACACACACACACTTAAATAGCAGTTCTTTAGCGTTATGCAATTATTGACTGCGCCATCACTGGAAAACTGACGCTTAGTAAATAGTCTCGCTTTGCACTAAAGTGGGCGATTCAAATACGACAAATACTGGCAATACCTTGTGTTCTCTTTGCATCTAGTAAGGCCAACAAGTAATTACTTGTCTGTTGTAAAATCACATTGTTATCACCCTCGTACGTACAGTTAGGGTCATTGTCATCCCGGAATTCTCCGAACCTGTTCACTGAAATATACAAGGTGCTACCGTAAATACTCATCACTCGGTCGCCATACATTTCTAGTAAACTGCATTGTCACTTGTAGCAGCGACTTACGAAGGAGACACAACAGAGATACAACGGAGATACAATGGAGATACAACAGAGATACAATGGAGATACAATGGAGATACAATGGAGGTACAATGGAGATACAATGGAGGTACAATGGAGGTACAATGGAGATACAATGGAGGTACAATGGAGATACAATGGAGATACAATGGAGGTACAACTGTTCACTATGTAACAAATAGCATAAGTTCACTTAAAATAAAACTATAGTGTTGATTTGTTGATTTAGGACAACTTATAGTTGGGGTTGACTTATGGTTTTGTAATTACATACAAATAAAGGGAGGTAATGTAATAGATGATTTTGTAATTACATACAAATAAAGGGAGGTAATGTAATAGATGATTTTGTAATTACATACAAATAAAGGGAGGTAATGTAATAGATGATTTTGTAATTACATACAAATAAAGGGAGGTAATGTAATAGATGATTTTGTAATTACATACAAATAAAAGGAGATAATGTAATAGATGATTTTGTAATTACATACAAATAAAGGGAGGTAATGTAATAGATGATTTTGTAATTACATACAAATAAAGGGAGGTAATGTAATAGATGATTTTGTAATTACATACAAATAAAGGGAGGTAATGTAATAGATGATTTTGTAATTACATACAAATAAAGGGAGGTAATGTAATAAATAAAGGGAGGTAATGTAATAGATGATTTTGTAAATACATACAAATAAAGGGAGGTAATTAATAGATGATTTTGTAATTACATACAAATAAAGGAGATAATGTTATAGAGATTTTGTAAGTAAACAATACAAATAAAGGGAGGTAATGTAATAGATGATTTTGTAATTACATACAAATAAAAGGAGATAATGTTATAGATGATTTTGTAAAGTAAATACATACAAATAAAGGGAGGTAATGTAATAGATGATTTTGTAATTACATACAAATAAAGGGAGGTAATGTTATAGATGATTTTGTAAAGTAAATACATACAAATAAAGGGAGGTAATGTTATAGATGATTTTGTAAAGTAAATACATACAAATAAAGGGAGGTAATGTAATAGATGATTTTGTAAAGTAAATACATACAAATAAAGGGAGGTAATGTAATAGATGATTTTGTAAAGTAAATACATACAAATAAAGGGAGGTAATGTTATAGATGATTTTGTAAAGTAAATACATACAAATAAAGGGAGGTAATGTTATAGATGATTTTGTAAAGTAAATACATACAAATAAAGGGAGGTAATGTTATAGATGATTTTGTAAAGTAAATACATACAAATAAAGGGAGGTAATGTTATAGATGATTTTGTAAAGTAAATACATACAAATAAAGGGAGGTAATGTTATAGATGATTTTGTAAAGTAAATACATACAAATAAAGGGAGATAATGTTATAGATGATTTTGTAAATACATACAAATAAAGGGAGGTAATGTTATAGATGATTTTGTAAATACATACAAATAAAGGGAGATAATGTTATAGATGATTTTGTAAATACATACAAATAAAGGGAGATAATGTTATAGATGATTTTGTAAATACATACAAATAAAGGGAGGTAATGTTATAGATGATTTTGTAAATACATACAAATAAAGGGAGGTAATGTTATAGATGATTTTGTAAATACATACAAATAAAGGGAGGTAATGTAATAGATGATTTTGTAAAGTAAATACATACAAATAAAGGGAGGTAATGTAATAGATGATTTTGTAAAGTAAATACATACAAATAAAGGGAGGTAATGTAATAGATGATTTTGTAAAGTAAATACACAAATAAAGGGAGGTAATGTAATAGATGATTTGTAAAGTAAATACATACAAATAAAGGGAGGTAATGTAATAGATGATTTTGTAAAGTAAATACATACAAATAAAGGGAGGTAATGTAATAGATGATTTTGTAAAGTAAATACATACAAATAAAGGGAGGTAATGTAATAGATGTTTGTAAAGTAAATACATACAAATAAAGGGAGGTAATGTAATAGATGATTTTGTAAAGTAAATACATACAAATAAAGGGAGGTAATGTAATAGATGATTTTGTAAAGTAAATACATACAAATAAAGGGAGGTAATGTAATAGATGATTTTGTAAATACATACAAATAAAGGGAGGTAATGTAATAGATGATTTTGTAAAGTAAATACATACAAATAAAGGGAGGTAATGTAATAGATGATTTTGTAAAGTAAATACATACAAATAAAGTGAGGTAATGTAATAGATGATTTTGTAAAGTAAATACATACAAATAAAGGGAGGTAATGTAATAGATGATTTTGTAAAGTAAATACATACAAATAAAGGGAGGTAATGTTATAGATGATTTTGTAATTACATACAAATAAAGGGAGGTAATGTAATAGATGATTTTGTAAAGTAAATACATACAAATAAAGGTTAGTTTTTGTACGTATGCATTTACTTCAGACATCTGCATATTCGGCTGACCTTAGGTCATATACGAAGTTACAATCAGTATAAGGCCGTTCTAACTTGATGTTTTAATCAAATCCGATTGATGGCGCAGCGGTAATGCCACTAATTATGACGGTAGATGTCCCGGGTTCGATCCCCGAAAAGGTAAAATTTTATTTTTATTATTTCTTGATTTTATAAAAATGCTACACATAGCACGAACTCTCGCTTTGCACGATTTTATTAACATTCATTGATTGGCGATGCCGGGGAAGTATTTGAAAGCTGCTGAAAAAGAGAAACTTGCAAACGTATAAGTTGTGTTGTAGAAAAATAAATAAAATATCATAAAAATAAGGGAAAAAAAAAAAGAAATAAAACACATACTAGCATCAAAATGGGAATCGGGAAACATTGATTTAAAATATAAAGAATATAACTGAAATAATTTATAAATAAATATCTATATCATCGTAATAAAAAATCTTTCTTTCTATTTTAGTAACTTAGCAATTTTTAAGTAGTGATGATTCGAACCCACGTGAACTAGCTCATTTCATTTGAGTTTAGTATCAAACCTTTAGACCGTTCGGTTACCGGCGCTTGCATAGATTAAATACATTCATGAAGTTATTTAATTACTTTACCGCTGTAATTGAAGCGTGTAATTTATGATAATGTCTCAAGTAAATGCGTACGTAAAATAATATTAGACGATTTTGTAATTACATACAAATAAAGGGAGGTAATGTTATAGATGATTTTGTAATTACATACAAATAAAGGGAGGTAATGTTATAGATGATTTTGTAAATACATACAAATAAAGGGAGGTAATGTTATAGACGATTTTGTAATTACATACAAATAAAGGGAGGTAATGTTATAGTTGATTTTGTAAATACATACAAATAAAGGGAGGTAATGTTATAGATGATTTTGTAAATACATATACAAATAAAGGGAGGTAATGTTATAGTTGATTTTGTAAATACATACAAATAAAGGGAGGTAATGTTATAGATGATTTTGTAAATACATATACAAATAAAGGGAGGTAATGTTATAGTTGATTTTGTAAATACATACAAATAAAGGGAGGTAATGTTATAGATGATTTTGTAAATACATATACAAATAAAGGGAGGTAATGTTATAGTTGATTTTGTAAATACATACAAATAAAGGGAGGTAATGTTATAGATGATTTTGTAAATACATATACAAATAAAGGGAGGTAATGTTATAGTTGATTTTGTAAATACATACAAATAAAGGGAGGTAATGTTATAGATGATTTTGTAAATACATATACAAATAAAGGGAGGTAATGTTATAGTTGATTTTGTAAATACATACAAATAAAGGGAGGTAATGTTATAGACGATCTGTAGTCCAGTGGTAACACGCTGGACTGGTAATCCAGGGATCACAGGTTCGATCCCCCGTCTGACCCTAATAAAATTAACAGTCTTTCAGATGGGACGTTAAACCGAGGTCTCGTGTCGGTGCTTTACACCGTGCACGTAAAAGAACCAGAGGAGATTCTGGAATGGGTCTCTGTCTGTATCATGCACTATCCTCCAAAATCTAAAATGACTAATCTCTTCAGGAGGCGTCGCTCATATGGGCAACCGGTAGCGACGATAAATAAACGTAAAACACACAATAGACGATTCTGCTAGCCCATATGGTTTACCGCCGGCGAGGGTAAAGAAATTGAATCATCATCAATAGACGATTTTGTAATACATACAAATAAAGGGAGGTAATTTATAAATAATTATTACATAAAAACAACTTCATTATTGTTGAATAAAAAGAGACAATTTAAGATAGTAATCACAATTTGAAATCCACAACCCTCAGATAATCCAGGTGTGTAGCACAGTTGAACTAAATACACACATGGGCTTTAACCCGTAACTCCAATATGTGAGACCCAATGAAGGTGTTGTATGTCGTTTATGTGGCGTAAAGGGTCAAACGATTATGTTATATTTATATATGTTATATTTCGGGTTTTACACCTGCATCAGCACCATTCTGGGCTATATCGCCAGCGGGCAGTTTACCTAACACCTTTCCTGAAGGGTCAAACGAAAAAATGCGTACCTTTGAAGTAGCCATGACCACCACAACTCTCCCGACATTCTTGTATTGCGTCCCGAGCTAGCCAGCTAGCCAGAGGTTTACTCGCACATGACAATGCATGAACTTCCTTGCCTAACAGGCCCTGTAAACACATCATGTATATATTATGTTATATTTCGGGTTTTACGCCTGCATCAGCACCATTTTGGGCTATATCGCCGGCGGGCAGTTTACCTAACACCTTTCCTGGGCAGGCTCCAGTGGTTAACCAGTACTTGGGTGCACCAACCTCCGTAAGAAACTGCCAACTTTTTCATATAAATGAGACATGGCCTGAGCGGGGCTCAAACCCGTGACCATCAGTGATGATAGGTTACAGTGGTATACAAGTCAGCGACCGTAACCACTCGACCACGGAGGCGGACCATCATGTATCATTATTATTTATATTTTATTTAACCATATTTTATTGCAAATCAATAGTACATATGTCATAAACATAAAGATACAACACATAGCATGAAAATACAAATGGCTTGGGCCACAAGTTTTAACAACATTAGACAACAGCCTGCACCAGGGACAACGGCCTGCACCAGGGACAATGGCCTGCACCAGGGACAACGGCCTGCACCAGGGACAACGGCTCGCACCGTATTATTTATAGTATCTGGCAGAAGCTGTGTGTACATAGCATTACTACCTTCCAAATTTCACGTGAGGATATCTAGAGGGCAAGATGGGAGAAATATTCACTTAACCCTTTCCCTCATAGAAGCACCTCTTGACGGCATTACCAATATGGTATACATTAACCCTTTACCTCATAGAAGCACCTCTTGACGCCATTACCAATATGACATACATTAACCCTTTCCCTCATACAAGCACCTCTTGACGCCATTACCAATACGACATACATTAACCCTTTTCCTCATAGAAGCACCTCTTGACGCCATTACCAATACGACATACATGAACCCTTTCCCTCATAGAAGCACCTCTTGATGCCATTACCAATACGACATACATTAACCCTTTCCCTAATAGAAGCACCTCTTGACGCCATTACCAATACGACATACATTAACCCTTTCCCTCATAGAAGCACCTCTTGACGCCATTACCAATACGACATACATTAACCCTTTCCCTCATAGAAGCACCTCTTGACGCCATTACCAATACGACATACATTAACCCTTTCCCTCATAGAAGCACCTCTTGACGCCATTACCAATACGACATACATTAACCCTTTCCCTCATAGAAGCACCTCTTGACGCCATTACCAATACGACATACATTAACCCTTTCCCTAATAAAAGCACCTCTTGACGCCATTACCTATACGACATACATTAACCCTTTCCCTCATAGAAGCACCTCTTGATGCCATTACCAATACGACATACATTAACCCTTTCCCTCATAGAAGCACCTCTTGATACCATTACCAATACTACATACATTGACAATGTAGTAGCCAAACCAATGTTCATAATAAAGGCCAGAACCTCATGTAGTCCTAGTAATATCTATGGAGGTGGGATAGATATGGCGACTACTTATCGACTACATGATATCTATATGGCTGTGGTTTGTATGGAGATATAATAGTATATTAACCTAAATCTCTATGTAGTCCCAGTAATATCTATGGAGGTGGGATAGATATTGCAACTACTTATCCACTGCATGATAGCTAAATGGCTGCCGCTTGTATGGAGATATAATAGTATATTAACCTAAATCTCTATGAAGGAAAGGGTTAAATGACTGTCGTTTGTATGGAGATATAATAGTATATTAACCTAAATCTCTATGAAGGAAAGGGTTAAATGGCTGTCGTTTGTATGGAGATATAATAGTATATTAACCTAAATCTCTATGAAGGAAAGGGTTAAATGACTGTCGTTTGTATGGAGATATAATAGTATATTAACCTAAATCTCTATGAAGGAAAGGGTTAAATGGCTGTCGTTTGTATGGAGATATAATAGTATATTAACCTAAATCTCTATGAAGGAAAGGGTTAAATGACTGTCGTTTGTATGGAGATATAATAGTATATTAACCTAAATCTCTATGAAGGAAAGGGTTAAATGGCTGTCGTTTGTATGGAGATATAATAGTATATTAACCTAAATCTCTATGAAGGAAAGGGTTAAATGACTGTCGTTTGTATGGAAATATAATAGTATATTAACCTAAATCTCTATGAAGGAAAGGGTTAAATGGTTGTCGTTTGCATGGAGATATAATAGTATATTAACCTAAATCTCTATGAAGGAAAGGGTTAAATGGCTGTTGTTTGTATGGAGATATAATAGTATATTAACCTATATCTCTATGAAGGAAAAGGGGGGTTTAGGCCACCTCATTTCTCCCTATTTTCGACAAAAAGTTTCTGTAACCTTTGATCGCAAGCACAATACGGATGATCTATTGACAATGAACAATATCACAAAAAAAGAAATATCCCAGTATGTTATGAATGCCTCCGAAGTTTTATGACGGCTGTAGGAATTTACCTGTTTGAGATGTAGAATCTGATACGCTATCCATCAAAAACCAGACACAACGATTTGTCATGACCTTAGTAAGCTTGAATTGTGACATCGCGTGATGTGCTACGGTCAATTTTCGTACATATATTTCACCTTTAACCTCCCAAGCATGACCATGACCTTGAAACTAGGACCTGGTGCTTGTGTACGTACACATTACGTATGTACCACATTACGTACATACACATTACGTATGTACCACATTACGTACACACCACATTACGTACGTACACATTACGTAAATACCACATTACGTACATACCATATTACGTACATACCACATTACATACATACCACATTACGTACATACCACATTATGTACGTACCACATTACGTATGTACCACATTATGTACGTACCACATTACATACGTACCACATTACATACATACCACATTACATACATACCACATTATGTACGTACCACATTACATACATACCACATTATGTACGTACCACATTATGTGCATACCACATTACATACATACCACATTATGTACGTACCACATTGTGTACATACCACATTACGTACATACCACATTATGTACGTACCACATTACGTACGTGCGTACCACATTACATACATACCACATTATGTACGTACCACATTATGTGCATACCACATTACGTACATACCACATTATGTACATACCACATTGTGTACGTACCACATTACGTACGTGCATACCACATTACGTACATACCACATTATGTACGTACCACATTATGTGCATACCACATTACGTACGTACCACATTATGTATGTACCACATTGTGTATGTACCACATTACGTACATACCACATTACGTACGTACCACATTACGTACATACCATATTACATATGTACCACATTATGTACGTACCACATTATGTACATACCACATTATGTACGTACCACATTATGTATGTACCACATTATGTACGTACCACATTATGTACATACCACATTATGTACGTACCACATTATGTACGTACCACATTATGTACGTACCACATTATGTATGTACCACATTACATACATACATACCACATTATGTACGTACCACATTATGTACATACCACATTATGTATGTACCACATTACATACATACATACCACATTACGTACGTACCACATTACATACGTACCACATTACATACATACCACATTACATACATACCACATTATGTACGTACCACATTACATACATACCACATTATGTACGTACCACATTATGTGCATACCACATTACATACATACCACATTATGTACGTACCACATTGTGTACGTACCACATTACGTACATACCACATTATGTACGTACCACATTACGTACGTGCGTACCACATTACATACATACCACATTATGTACGTACCACATTATGTGCATACCACATTATGTACATACCACATTATGTACATACCACATTGTGTACGTACCACATTACGTACGTGCATACCACATTACGTACATACCACATTATGTACGTACCACATTATGTGCATACCACATTACGTACGTACCACATTATGTATGTACCACATTGTGTATGTACCACATTACGTACATACCACATTACGTACGTACCACATTACGTACATACCACATTACATATGTACCACATTATGTACGTACCACATTATGTACATACCACATTATGTACGTACCACATTATGTATGTACCACATTATGTACGTACCACATTATGTACATACCACATTATGTACGTACCACATTATGTACGTACCACATTATGTACGTACCACATTATGTATGTACCACATTACATACATACATACATACCACATTATGTACGTACCACATTATGTACATACCACATTATGTATGTACCACATTACATACATACATACCACATTATGTACGTACCACATTACGTACGTACCTGGTATTCACTCTTGTCACCCATCATTAGCCCCACTCGAATGTTGACCATGTCCATGAATAATGACACGTGAAAATGTTCAAACACATAGGTAGCTGCTAGATAGGGTAGAAGACGCCATTGCTGCAGTAGAAACAAGTATACAAATTAATGACCTACAGAATATTACCATAACCTACAAGTTGAACGTACGTGGACCCTCATTGGATGCAGTCTTCACCTTGCAACCGAGAAGTTGTGAGTTCGAGCCCACATAAAAACCACGATGGAGGTGTCCTTAGGCAAGCCATTTAAATCCATATTGCTCTCTCTCTCTCTCTCTCTCTCTCTCTCTCTCTCTCTCTCTCTCTATTAATCAGATGTCGTAAAACTTCCTACATGTGTCACAGAGATCTTGAAAACATACAAATAAAGGGAGGTAATGTAACTCTTTAACTCTTTGCATACAAGAGGTGAATATAACAGTAAAATATATCGTGGAATTTCACTAGAAATGTCATTGTGACACGTTTCTAATGAAATTCCGTGACAAATTTCCAGTTTTCCATTGCAAACAAGAAAAACATTTTAACACATTAATAGTGACTTGACGTCTGTACAGAATACAAACAGTTAACATTCTTAGCACAATAAAATAATAATGACTACAGTCAAACCTATGTTAGCGGTCACCTCCATTCAGCAGCCAACCTGTATTAAGCAGCCCATTTCCAGATTCAAAGTTTGTTGTTTTATTATACATTTGACCTCTATTAGGCAGCCACCTGTGCCAGACAGCCACTTACTAAAAACAGAGTTCTTACTGAGCGGAACCATCATATCTGGACCACCGGCGATTATATGTATGTGGTACAGGTTGCATCATTTTCCTTAAAAAAATAATTTCTTTTAAGTTTATTTAATGTCGCTATTGAGCGATGGGCAGTTTACCATTTACAATACCGTTCCTGGGCAGGCTCCAGCGGTAAACCAGTACTTGGTGCACCAACCTCCGTAAGAAACTGCCAACATGTTCAACATAAAAGAGACACAGCCTGAGCGGGGCTCGAACCCGTGACAATCAGTGATGGTTACAGTGGTATACAAGTCAGCGACCGTAACCACTCGACCACGGATGGTAGTGGACTGCTTAAGACAGGTTTGACTGTATTAATAAAGTATTTAACAGTTTCCATTGGTTTCCCTTACTTGTAGCTGATACTCCAGTACCGGTATCTCCTCTCCATCCTCTGGCCCAAACTGCTTCCTCACTGCCGAGTACCGGATAGCTATCGGCATACATAGTTTCATGTTGCATGCTGCCATTCCTGTGATCCCTACTCGACCACCGGACAGGGCCCCTAGAGAAGCCCCAAATCTTTTATTTGGATCCTAAAAAAACAAAGAAACAAATTTAACTGCAAGTTATGCCATTATTAGATTTCACTAATTGTAACTACAGCTAACATTGTCTATAACGTAGGGATGGCAACGAATATTCGCTCGATCGTCCGTATATCCGAATACTATTCCAGTATTCGAATATTCGGAAACAAATATTATATTGTCCTCAAAAATGCCACCCGCGCAGTCACACGTTTGGAAATGCTTGAATCGCTCTGCTAGGTGTAATCTATGCAAATTGGATTTAACATATTCGGGTACAATATTAATCTGAATAATCATTTGAAGAAGATGATGTTTACGCGTAAAACAGAAATTAGGTTAGTTTGGCAATTTTTATAAGAGTTTGAGTGATTTTGAGTTTTTGACAGAATTCTAACGAATATTTGAACACCTTCCCGACCGAATATTCGAATAGTTTAATCGCTATTCGTTGCCATCCCTACTATAAAGGTGTTCACTCCGATTGAAAGGGTCAGCGATTTATGAGACACCTCTTATGAACATCAGTACTTCCCGAATCCTAATCTTCGATTCCCGCTATTGTAGGCGGACACCTTAATCACTAGGCCATGGAGACGTAATAATGTGGGATGGCAACGAATATATGAATATCCGAATACTATTCCAGTGTTCGAATATTCGGAAAAAATGAAATAAACTGTCATAAAATAAGGTACGTTGTTTTCTTTTGAAACCATCATAAAACCTTCCAATACAAAAGAAATCGCCCCAGGATGTGTCAATAAGCCATTTTAATTGACACTCTGTCATGTAATCGTAGAATTACAGTAGGTGCTAAGGTAGGTAATGTTTAATTATGACGTCAAAACTGTTTAGATGAGAAAATTCCTTTGAAATAGTACAGACACTTTGCAACAACATCACCCCCATGTATCTTAAATTTTTAATTAACTACCGGTACTCAATATTACCAAAAAGTACTATTTAAAGTACAATTTTTGTGATATTTTCCTCAGAAATGTCGCTTGCTTACCCCGATAGTCACAATCAATCGCTCTGAGAATAAGAAAACTGCTAGGTGTAATCTATGCAAATTGGATTTAGCATATTTGGGTACAAAATCAATCTGAATAATCATTTGAAAAACAATGACCCTTCAACGGAAAGCAGTTTATGCTGTGCATGTAAGAGAAGCAGAGGAGACTCTGGAATGGGTCTCTGTCTGTATCATTGCATATCTTCCTCAGTGACTTCATTTGTGAAAATGCCATGAATGTATGTACAGTGGCCGATAACATTAACTGAATGAGTCGTCGCCATATTTTGCATGGCCTTACAGGAAGAATATGACGTTTACGCGTAAAACAGAAAATAGGTTAATTTGGCAATTTATAAGAGTTTGAGTGATTTTGAGTTTTTGATAGAATTATATCGAATAACTTCCCGACAGAATATTTGAATAGCAAAATCGCTATTCGTTGCCATCCCTAATAATAGTAGATAAGACATTGAAATGGCTGGATAGGAGACCAAAATGGTGGTTCTCTATGGGCGGGTTAATAAGAGTAGTACTGTACCAAGTGGTAACTAGAGAATAGAACTCAAAGAGATGCAAAAACCTGGCATTGATATTTGACACAAGAACAACAGCATATAAGTGAACAGAAGTCGACATGTGTTTTACGACCACAGACCGTGACGATTTATCCCAAATTTGAAACACACATCCAGGACAAACTCTCTATATGAGAAGTGTCGCTTTTGAAGATACTTTATAAATACACATATTTATTTTATTGTTTTCATTGCAACATTATCCTGTCACATGACATAAGTCATATAAAAGGCTACAATTTATATCGTATGAATCAAATTTATTAATTATGTGTACATACGTATTTATGGAATTCCATAGTTGCGTATTATATATTTGTGGATGACATGGACTGTGCATGTGATTAACCCATTTCATTCTGGATACCGTTCAAACGGTATTTGCAAAGAACATAAGAGCCAGATTAACCGCCACGGAACGTTGCGTCCGATCAGGCTCTATGCTGTTTGCTATTCAGATGATCTTGCTAAGACACTTGGCTATGCAGCAAACAACATAGATCCTGATCAGCATGCAGCGTCACGCTGCGGCTGATCTGGATCTATGTTGTTTGCAAAAGCCTTTAAATATATCACAGGGTATGAAATAGGATATACAAACTGGCTGTGTTCGCCTCCGTGGTCGAGTGGTTAAGGTAGCTGACTTGTATACCACTGTAACCTATCATCTCTGATGGTCACGGGTTCGAGCCCCGCTCAGACTGTGTCTCATTTATATGAAAAAGTTGGCAGTTTCTTACGGAGGTTGGTGCACCAAGTACTGGTTAACCGCTGGAGCCTGCCCAGGAAAGGTGTTGTTAGGTAAACTGCCCGTCGCTCAAATGGGAAACCGGTAGCGACGTTAAATAAACTTAAATAATAAATATAATTCCTATACATAGAATGGCTATGTACTGTTGATTATTGTTCATGTTTTGTTTTATAATATGCTCTGTATAATGTGTAACTATTGTATTTGCTTTAAGCATCTTATAGATGTTTTACGCAATAAACTATTGTTGTTGTTGTTGTATATAGACGATACTATAATAAAGATTGAAACGGAATCTCATCCCTTGAAATATATACTTTGTGGATATGTTGCGATTATCCTCTAATATAATTAATATAGTAAACATATATAAAAGCTTACAATTCTCAAATCATCTATTTTTGTGTGTGCGTGCGTTTATTTATCGTCGCTACCGGTTGCCCATATGAGCGACGCCTCGTGAAGAGATTAGTCATTTTAGATTTTTGGAGGATAGTGCAATGATACAGACAGATACCCATTCCAGAGTCTCCTCTGGTTCTGGCACCGACACGAGACCTCGGATTTTCAGTTTTGATTGGAAACTGGCCTCCGACTCAATGTTTTTCAGATAACTAGGTAAATCGTTCCACAATTTGGGTCCAATTCGAGCCCCGCTCAGACTGTGTCTCATTTATATGAAAAAGTTGGCAGTTTCTTACGGAGGTTGGTGCACCAAGTACTGGTTAACTGCTGGAGCCTGCCCAGGAAAGGTGTTGTTAGGTAAACTGCCCGTCGCTCAAATGGGAAACCGGTAGCGACGTTAAATAAACTTAAATATAAAAAAATATTTAAAAAGCCGTTTCCAGTGCAGCATGAATTTACTGCTGTGAAATTGTCTTGGTTCGATATTCATATTCTTAGTTATACATAAATATTTCTAAATTTACGTATTCTTGAAATATGTAATATATTTTTCAGGTTTAAATGTTCCAGCGTACATGGTAGTAGTATTATTAAGTTGTACGTGTTTAACTATTAAGACCACCGCCGAAATACACTGTACTCGACATGGATTTAGTTACGGCTTGTGGAGGTCTATATCAACTACCAGTATATGCTAAGAACGGGCTGTTTCTATTGTTTAACCCATTTCATTCTGGATACATTTAAAGGCTTTTGCAAACAACATAGATCCAGATCAGCCACATCGTAACGCTGCGTGCTGATCAGGATCTATGTTGTTTGCTACATAGCCAAGTGTCTTAGCAAGATCATCTGAATAGCAAACAGCATAGAGCCTGATCAGACGGAATGTTCCGTGGCGGTTGATCTGGCTCTATGTTCTTTGCAAATACCGTTTGAATGGTATCCAGAATGAAATGGGTGTGACATGAGACCTGCTGCATATTTATTAGAATTATACAGGGATCATTCTAGAGGGCGATGTGGGCGAACGTGTCGCCCTAGGGACCCTGACTTCGCTCTCTGGGGGCCCCACTTCTCCCTAAAAAAATTTAAAAAATTTGGGTTTTTACGATTTTCAAACAAAATTTTGTCTAGTAAGATACACTGACCCATTATAAAGCACTCCTATTCAAATGTTGTATTTAATGGTTGTACTGTGCATTTTAACACTATTTTGCAGAAGTATATTAAAGAACACCATTTAAGGAAGCGATCATGCGCTTTCTCACTTCTCCCAAAAATTCTGACCTAGAATGAACCCTGATTATACGATGAGATCTTTAAAAGAATAACACATATATATTGTATTTGATGAAATATAACTACTATATATCCACAAAGTTTCAATAAAATTCAACCACTTTTTGAGTTATCCTACTAACACACAGATACACTCAGCCGAAGAAAATAATCGTGGCTGGGGTTAACTAGAAAGTGGAAGTCGTGATAGCGCTGTGGATGCGCGTTCGCTTCAGGTGCGAAAGGTCTGGAGTTCGAGCCCCGCTGTAGCCGTTACGATTGTGTCCTTAGGCAAGGCATTTAAATTCCACATTGCCTCTTCTCTCTCCCTCGTGGCGATGGATTCCATCAGGAATGAGGTCTCGAGAGTGATTAATATAAGTTGAAAGAACTTGTTTCGCAATCGAGCTAAAATAAATGTGTATAAACTAGAAAGTTGTAAATACCTTATAAGGTGTGACATACTGGCCGTCAGGAGTTACGTCCCCTGTTCTGTTCAGGAGGTTTTCTCTGGGTATGCGATACTTGTTGAAGGATAGGAACCTGTAACATCAAACCCATGATAAGCCTATCTCAATCACATCATATATTGTCTGCTTTGGGGGTTTAAAGTTGCACCAACAGCTTAGGTCATACGGCAACTCTCAAGCTATTATTGGTGGAGGAAGACCCTGGTTGATGATGATTGAGCTTATTTACCCTCGCCTCCGGTGAACCATATGGGCGAGACCCTGGTTGCTCCTCCGAGCAGTATTTCAGGCACGGACGGGTTCCTGGGTAGAACTACTGAACTTCCACGAGCCAGCTGGATAACTGCCAATGAAAGGATTTGACACACACACTGGAGCAGATCGATCAAATATCCCCATAGGCCATGGTGAAAAATGACAAGACAGAATTTTTGATAGATTTTCCTTCATAGGTTGGTATTTACAAATACAAATACATAGCATTTATATAGCGCAAAAATTATTCTATTGCGCTTCACAATTACAGATGCAATTTTAAACATTTACACATGACAATAATATACTGAGTCAAAAAAGAAACGATACCAAACTAAAAATGACGTAAAACGGATAAAACCATAGAAAGGTTTAATATATTATTACGTATCAGTACCGGGTATCTTATTGCAACGTCAGCCAACCATAAACACAGGTAAATAAACACCCGATAATCCTGGAACGCCTGGGATGACGCATCAGTGCACAAACAGTCAGGAACCGGCTCGGTGAACGTGGCATTCGTGCCTATCGGCCATACGTTGGACCCATCCTGACACGACGTCACCGTGACGTACGGCGGGAATGGACGACGGAACGTGCTCGCTGGACTCGGTTACAGTGGAATTCGGTGATGTTTAGCGATGAATCGCGGTTCTGTTTGCGTCGAGCGGATGGCAGAGAGCGGGTATATCGCAGACGCGGTGAACGTTACGCCGACGCATGTGTACGTCAGGTCGATCTGTTCGGGGGCGGAAGCGTTATGGCGTGGGGCGGTATCACCTTCGGCAGTCGCACTGAACTGTTAGTGGTGGACGGGAACCTAAACGCCCAGCGGTACTGTGATGAGATCCTTGCGCCAGTTGTTGTGCCGTTCTTTAACGCCAACAGAAACGTCACACTGTTCCAACAGGACAACGCCAGGTGTCATACTGCTCGGATTTCCACCACATTATTGGAGCAGAACAATATTGAAACCCTGCCGTGGCCTGCTTTGTCACCAGACTTGTCACCCATAGAACATTTGTGGGATACGTTAGACCGCCGCGTCAGACGACGTCAGCCGGTAACGTTAAACCAACTGAGGGATGTTTTGCGTCAGGAGTGGACAAATATTGACCAGCAAGAGATTCAGACACTCTTCCGTTCGATGCGACGGCGGTGCATTGCAGTGAGAGACGCAAATGGTGCCCATACTCGGTATTGACGTCTGTGTGAAAACTCCATTAGACCCCTGTCCGACGAATTACGTCATCACGCAGCAGACAGTTTCGGAGGCTCATTATGCTTTATGTGCTCCTCTTTCAAACATGTTGGACTATCATCTTATGAATTTTCAAAGAATTTTCTTAATAAATGTTGAAATTATAGACACATAAACACCAGGTATCGTTTCTTTTTTGACTCAGTATATGTGGAAATATAAATAAAAATTTATACATATATACCAGTAGATATAACTAGGATTCTAGGAATTGGATAAGAACATATTTTATCATAATATCTACACCATTACAGTATATAAGTGAGTGATTGGATTAGAAATTAGATTGGATTATTACAAGGTGACATCATGTCACTTTGCATTATGGCCTATGTGAAATATAACAAATTTTGAATCTTCATTTCCAAACAAGTGACATATGGAGGTCTTCACCTTAAGATTACAAAGATTAGCTAGAATTTGTTAGTTTGGAGCAGATCAACAACATTTTACATTTCAAATATCCCCATAGGCCATGGTGAAAAATGACAGATTTCCCTTCATAGGTTGGCATTACAAGGTGACATCATGTCATGTAACACATGGAGGTTTTGATCTTACGGATACAAAGATTAGGTAGAATTTGGTTAGTTTGGTTTGATAGTTTGGTTAAAACACAGGGTTCCCGCTGTCGGTTGCCAATGTTTTTTTTTGCACATGTTTTGTCAAATACATGGCTTCAAATATTTGTTTGTGAACTATATGGCTCTTAGTTGGCTCCAAGTTTTTTAAATTGGCTCCAGTGTTTTTCAATTGGCGACAGAAGTGGCACTGACAAACATTCAGACAGAGGGAACCCTGAAAACAGCTTGGCAGAATTAGGCTTCAATTAGATAAAGTAGTTAGGCATAATTTGGCTTCAAGAATTAGAAAAGGCAGTTTATAGTAGAATTTGGCTTTTAAGAATTAGAAACGGCAATTAGGCAGAATTTGTTTTCAAGAATTAGAAAAAGTAGTTAGGCAGAATTTAGCTTCAAGAGTTAGAAAAGGCAGTTAGGCAGAATTTGGCTTCAAGAGTTAGAAAAGGCAGTTAGGTAGAATTTAGCTTCAAGAGTTAGAAAAGGCAGTTAGGTAGAATTTAGCTTCAAGAGTTAGAAACGGCAGTTAGGCAGAATTTGTCTTCAAGAATTAGAAAAAGTAGTTAGGCAGAATTTGGCTTTTAAGAATTAGAAACGGCAATTAGGCAGAATTTGTCTTCAAGAATTAGAAAAGGCAGTTAGGCAGAATTTGGCTTGAATAGATAGATAAAACAGTTAGGCAGAATTTGGCTTGAATAGATAGATAAAACAGTTAGGCAGAATTTGGCTTGAATAGATAGATAAAACAGTTAGGCAGAATTTGGCTTGAATAGATAGATAAAACAGTTAGGCAGGACATATCATAGTATGATATCCTACCCATTATCCAGCGAGTTCAATCCAAGTTTTTCCCCCATATCACCAACCATGACACCAGGCAATGCTACAAGAGTCTCGTCTCTGATGGCCACAACAAACGAGTGTAGACCGTGACATTTGCCATCAGCAGTGTAAAGCTGAGCATACACGACAGCATGGGTGGCATTCTTCCCCATATTTCCCACCCATATCTTACATGCCTCGAAATCTGGTGTGTTCAGTACAAACTCCTACAAGTAAAAGAGATCGACAGGTGTTATGCATTTTTCGGTATATGAATAAATTAAATACAGTCAAACCTGTGTTCGTAGTCACCTCTATTAAGCAGCCAATCTGCATTAAACAGCCAGTCTCCAGATTCCAAATATGTCATTTTATTATACATTAACAATTTGACCTCTATTAAGCAGCCACCTGTGCTAAGCAACAACATTCTACGATTCACTTGGCTGGCTGCTTAAAACAGGTTTGACTGTGCTACCATTTACGCAATTTTACGGGCACAATCAAGTCTGTATCTGGTCACAAAATACTCAAAAACTGAGAGCAAATATCTCAAACTAACAAAAGCAATGGATTATTTAGCTGCCTATTATTACCTGTGTCTTGGGATCATACGTAGCCTTTGTTCTCATTGCCAGGTTTGACTGTGCTACCATTTACAGGCACAATCGAGTTGGCGACCGACAGCGGGAACCCTGCAATGGATTATTTAGTTGGCTATTATTACCTGTGTCTTGGGATCATACGTAGCCGTTGTTCTCATTGCCTTCGTGTTACTACCGTGGGTCAATTCTGTCAGTGCAAAACAGCCAAAGTTCTGAAATACAGATTCAAAAATTCTTTGGAACTAATATAAAGTAACGTAAAGTGTTTATTTATTATACGGATATGTAGTCCAGTGGTAACATGCTGGACTGGTAATCCAGGGATCGCAGGTTCGATCCACCGATTGACCCTAATAAAATTAACAGTCTTTCAGATGGGACATTAAACCGAGGTCTCGTGTCGGTGCTTTACACCGTGCACGTAAAAGAACAAGAGGAGACTCTGGAATGGGTCTGTATCATTGCACTATCCTCCAAAAATCTAAAATGACTAATATCTTCAGGAGGTGTCGCTCATATGGTAGCGACGATAAATAAACGTAAAACACACAAATTGTTTATTATAGTGTCACCCTTATTTAGAGGGCCAGCCATTTCTGACTTATGAGACACCTCTTCTCATGAACATCAGTACTTCCCGAATCCTATTCTTGTATGCCATGCAGGCGCCAGGCTGGTAGGCAATCGGTAACCATTATTTAACTAGCTGGCGGCTCACCAACCAGCCATATCAGAACAAACCCCTGACGATGTTCGAACATTCGACCTCCCGCTCTGCAGGCGGACGCCTTAACCACTAGGCTACGGAGACGGTATATCTCCAACAAGTGGTAAACATGGAAGAATGTTTCCCTTGGCTATCTGACTTTTCCCACATTGCAAGGTGTCCATGGTAGACGTCAACTTGGAAGAAATGGTCCCCCATGGCTGTATCTTCCTCAATATATGGCTCCAACTAGTGGGAGACATGGGAGAACGTTTCCCTTGGCATTCTCACTTCTCCCTCAATATATGGCTCCAGCTAGTGGGAGACATGGGAGAACGTTTCCCTTGGCATTCTCACTTCTCCCTCAATATATGGCTCCAGCTAGTGGGAGACATGGTAGAGTCTCCAGCTAGTTGGAGACATGGGAGAAAGTCTCTGTCTCACTTCTCCCTCAAAGTTTTCCCTCGTCACAGGTTGGTTCACTATATTTCTCCTAAATATAGCAGAAACATTTCCATCTAGTGTAGGTCTTTGATCAGTCGACCCAAGAATTGCTAGGAAAGAGGTAACCATACAAGCAGGTTGCTTTCTCCTCAATCCTACATGTATGTACATAGGAAAGAGGTAACCATACAAGCAGGTTGCTTTCTCCTCAATCCTACATGTATGTACATAGGAAAGAGGTAACCATACAAGCAGGTTGCTTTCTCCTCAATCCTACATGTATGTACATAGGAAAGAGGTAACCATACAAGCAGGTTGCTTTCTCCTCAATCCTACATGCATGTACATAGGAAAGAGGTAACCATACAAGCAGGTTGCTTTCTCCTCAATCCTACATGTATGTACATAGGAAAGAGGTAACCATACAAGCAGGTTGCTTTCTCCTCAATCCTACATGCATGTACATAGGAAAGAGGTAACCATACAAGCAGGTTGCTTTCTCCTCAATCCTACATGTATGTACATAGGAAAGAGGTAACCATACAAGCAGGTTGCTTTCTCCTCAATCCTACATGTATGTACATAGGAAAGAGGTAACCATACAAGCAGGTTGCTTTCTCCTCAATCCTACATGTATGTACATAGGAAAGAGGTAACCATACAAGCAGGTTGCTTTCTCCTCAATCCTACATGCATGTACATAGGAAAGAGGTAACCATACAAGCAGGTTGCTTTCTCCTCAATCCTACATGTATGTACATAGGAAAGAGGTAACCATACAAGCAGGTTGCTTTCTCCTCAATCCTACATGTATGTACATAGGAAAGAGGTAACCATACGAGCAGGTTGCTTTCTCCTCAATCCTACATGTATGTACATAGGAAAGAGGTAACCATACAAGCAGGTTGCTTTCTCCTCAATCCTACATGTATGTACATAGGAAAGAGGTAACCATACAAGCAGGTTGCTTTCTCCTCAATCCTACATGTATGTACATAGGAAAGAGGTAACCATACGAGCAGGTTGCTTTCTCCTCAATCCTACATGTATGTATAGAGGAAAGAGGTAACCATACAAGCAGGTTGCAGGTTTAAAGTCGCACCAACAGTGTAGTTGTCCGGCTGTCCGATTAGCGCAGTGGTTAGCGTGCTCGCTTCTTACCAATGCAACCCGGGTTCGATCCTCGGACTGGGAATTATGTGAGATGGTACGGTTGTCGCCAGATCAGACAGGTGGGTTTGCTCCGGGTACTCCGGTTTCCTCCCACACGAATGACAACATATACGCTTTCATCCGCGCCAACGATAGTGATTAATATAAATTGTTAAAATTTGCCTCGCAATCGTTGTTTAAACTTAAAACAGTGTAGTTCATATGGCGACTCTCCAGCTATTATTGGCAAAGGAAGATGGATGGGCACCCTGGTAGAACCACCAACCTTCTACAAACCAGCTGGATATCTTCCTCACTTGAAATGGGATTCGGACCTACAGCGGTGAAGGCCAAGTGACTTGAAGTCAACAACCATAACCACTCGACCATAGAGGCCCCATGTTGGCACAAGAGTTGATGCTACCAACACTATTTATATTTATGGATTAAATAATGCTTAGATGGTTACATTCAATCTGTTACGATCAGTGATGCCTACCTCAAGCTTCTTGTTTTTTTCAACAAACTCTAAATGTCTTTCTGAACCCGACGACATCACCGTCCCTCCAAACATCTGCAAAAACAAATACGGTAATTTATCAAAACAAATACGGTAATTTATCAAAACAAATACGGTAATTTATCTTGATGTTTCCCAGGATACATTTGTATCCACAGATAATACCCTTCTAATGGTTGTCCGGGGAGGGGGGGGGGGGGGGGAAACGAAAATCACATATATTATATGGTATTATTTTATTGATAGTTTAAAATTAGAATCTCTATCTAGAGGGCGACATGGGCAAAGTAGTCGCCCTTGTGACCCTGACTTCATCCCCTGGGGGCACCACTTCTCCCTACTATATTCAGACAAAATATTGACCAATATACACTACACTGGGCATTGTAAAGCACTCCTTCTATTCAAATATTGTATTCAGGGTTCCCTCTGTCTGAATGTTTGTCTGCGCCACTTCTATTGCCAATTGAAAAAAATATGGAGCCAACTAAGAACCATATAAGAACCATATAGTCCACAGATAAATATTTGAAGCCAACATGTGCCAAAAAAAAAAAATTAAAAAAAAAAAGTTGCGCCAAATATTTGTTTTTTGCCGCAATTGGCCATTGGCGACCAACAGCGGGAACCCTGGTATTTATTGGTCATATCGTGAATTTCAACACTATAATGTTGAAGTTCATTAAATAATAGTTTTATACCATTCTTTCTCACTTCTCCCAAAACATTGTGTCTAGCTTGAGCCCTTTAGATACATGTACGGTACTCATAATCAGTTATTTCTACGTCTAGCTTGAGCCCTGTTAGATACATGTACGGTACTCATAATCAGTTATTTCTACGTCTAGCTTGAGCCCTGTTAGATACATGTACGGTACTCATAATCAGTTATTTCTACGTCTAGCTTGAGTCCTGTTAGATACATGTACGGTACTCATAATCAGTTATTTCTACCAAATATCACAGACGCTTGGGCCTGGGGTTTGGACGAATGATTCCAAGCATCAGGTGAGTGGTTCAGGACACAAATTATTTCTAGAAGTTTGTTTGTAGGAACATTATAATACACCACGACAGGCTAGATAGACACTATACATATAAACAGTTTAGTCAATGTTCATGGTTCATTCTGGGTCAGAATTTTCGGGAGAAGTGAGAAAGCGCGTGATCGCTTAAATGGTGTTCTTTAATATACTTCTGCAAAATATGGTTAAAATGCACAGTACAACCATTAAATACAACATTTGAATAGAAGGAGTGCTTTATAATGGGCCAGTGTATCTAGACAAAATATTGTTTGAAAATCGTAAAAACCAAAAAATAAATTTTATTTTTTTAGGGAGAAGTGGGGCCCCCAGAGGGCGGTGTCAGGGTACCTAGGGCGACTATTTCGCCCACATCGCCCTCTAGAATGATCCCTGATGTCAAAGCAAGTTTAGAAATTACGTCTCTATCAAGGCCTTACCTGCCCATGTTACCCCCTAGAACGTGCCCTGGGCCCTGAGGTTACAAAACATTTCTCAGATCTAAAACTCGAGCTCTACAAATCAGTGAGAATGTGTCTGAGATTTACACTCGGCTAAACAAATCAGTGAGAATGTGGCTGAGATTGCAAAACAGCTTTATAACCTTGGGGCCTGTACTCTCCCCATATAAAATCTAACATAACTAATCTCTTCAGGAGCCTACGCTCATACACGTATATACTACCGATAGCGACGAGAAATATACGTAAAACACACACTCTTCCATTTTCATGGTTTGTTGAGGTTTTATGCCTGCATCAGCACCAGCGGGGCTCGAACCAGTGACCATCAGTGATGATAGGTTACAGTGGTATACAAGCCAGCGACCTTAACAACTCGACAACGGAAGCGGTCTCCATTTTCGATGTACAATGTATAGATTAAGCTATATAGATGTAGTCCGCCTACGTGGTCGAGTGGTTATGGTCACTGACTTGTATACCACTGTAACCTATCATCACTGATGGTCACGGGTTTGAGCCCCGCTCAGGCCGTGTCTCATTTATATGAAAAAGTTGGCAGTTTCTTACGGAGGTTGGTGCACCCAAGTACTGGTTAACCGTTGGAGCCTGCCCAGGAAAGGTGGTGTTAAGTAAAGTGCCCGCTGGCGATATAGCCCGAAATGGTGCTGATGCAGGCGTAAAACCCGAAATATAAATATAACATATATAGATGTAGTCTGGTATTTACCTCTAAATTAAGCTGGTGTTTTGCACATAGTGACCAGTCGTACATGCCAATACAATCCGTGATCATCTGGTGCTTTAGTGGGTTCCCAAAGATCTCATCATCTGTCACAAAGTCATACTCAAATAGCCGCTTTGCTCGGCGGAAGCACAGTTCACGTTGTTTCTCTATAGGTAGACTTTCTCTACTCTTGTGGAACAGTGGATCTTTCTCCAATGTCGTCCATATTCGATTCTGAAAAAACGTTACACGTTACTTTGTTTAAACAAATTTATTTTAACTCGATTGCGAAACTAGTTCTTACAACCTATATTAATCACCCTCGAGACCTCATTCCTGATGGAATCCATCACTACGAGTGAGAGAGGAGGCAATGTGGAATTTAAATGCCTTGCCTAATGCTAACGGCTACAGCTGTGCGCAAACTCTGGGCCTTTCGCACCTGAAGCGAATGTACTACCACTGAGCTATGAGCTATCATGATTTCCCAGGGTTCCCGCTGTCAGTCGCCAATTGTGACAAATAACAAATATTGGCGCTAATTTTTTTTTTTGGGGCATATATTTTGTCAAATACATGGCTTCAAATATTTATTTGTGAACTATATGGCTCTTAGTTGGCTCCAAGTTTTTTTAATTGGCTCCAGTATTTTTTTCAATTGGCGACAGAAGTGGCGCAGACAAACATTCAGACAGAGGGAACCCTATTTCCACTGCATGTTACTCTGTATATGTAACATAGAACAAGACATAATATGGCACTCCTACTGACAAGCTGTAACCAATAAATCTAAAGGTTCCCATGTTGTCCTAATGCAAAATGAATTGACACAACACCTCCAGTGGGATTCGAACTTAGTTTAAACTTTATTTATCTTACAACGATTGCGAAGCAAGTTCTAACAACTTATATTAATCACTGTCGTTGGCGCGTATGAAAGCGTATATGTGGTCACTCGTGTGGGAGGAAACCGGAGTACCCGGAGAAAACCTGTCGGATCTGGCGACCACCGTACCATCTCACATACTTCCCGGTTACCTGGGTTACATTGGTGAGAAGCGAACGCTCTAACCACTGCGCTAATCGGACAGCCAACAGCGAACGTACAGCGGTTAGGGGCATAGGACCATAACCACTCGACCACGGTGGTCGCCTTCTGCCAGCTATGAACACGATTGATTGTTGGAAGTAAAAAGTTTAAGCTGAAATGAACAGTAAAACAACATAATGTGCAACTTGTTGTCTGTTCTCAGATAGCAACGCAATCCAAGCCATCATAGAGAGGAGAGTAACCTAAATAATGCAAACAAACATGGCAGTCTACCGAAGTGCATCACACAAAAAATAAATGAGAGTCATCGGTCAGTTACTTCCCCTGAATACTCCCTAACAGTATATACCGGTAGGTCCTCTAAGTTGTTTCCTTCTGTTATACAGACGGATTTGTAGTCCAGTGGTTAACACTTTGGTCTGGTAATCCACGGATCGCAGGTTCGATCCCCTGCCTTACCCTAATAAAACTAACAGTCTTTCAGATGGGACTTAAAACCAAGGTCTTGTGTCGGTGCTTTACACTGTGCACAATGACATAAAAGAACCAAAGGAGACCCTGGAGTGGGGCTCTGTCTGTATCATTCCACTATCCTCCAAAAATCTAAATAATGACTAATCTCTTCAAGAGGCATCGCTCATATGGGCAACCGGTAGCGACGATAAATAAACGTAAACTTCTGTTTTTGTTGTTGTTTCCTTTGGTTTAAACATATTTATTCATTCATAATGTACAGTACATACCAGTTCAGGGTTCATTCTAGGTCAGAATTTTTGGGAGAAGTACAACTAGACAATAGACGCCACACTGCATGGGTACGACTTGGGTACTTGAGTACGATACATATCAGACATTGTTCGTATGTATGTATGTTCCACTAAATGTCAAACCCCTTGCGGGGACCTAGATATGTTTTCCTGGGTAGGCTTAGCCGACCTAAGTGGTTAACCAGTACTAAGCAATGTGTGTGAGGTGCCTTGCTCAATGACACTACATACGTGGCCTGACCGAGTATCGAACCCGAGACAGTTCGATTCCAAATCCGATGTTCTACCACTGGACCACGGACGCCACACATTGGGCATGAAACCTCTCTAATACATAGTTCCCACGGCAGTCAAAAACACTGATAAAATCTTATCTTGGCAGCCATTTTGACTGGCAAGTTTTATTAACGGCAATTTCATGATTTTACTAGTAATTCTTTAATTGCAATAACTTTATTAATTTTGGTTTCTTAATATAAAATTTGGTATGATTTTAAAGGTATTAAATTGTACTTTTTTAAATATTAATTTATTTTTTGATAGTGATGTATGGATTATAAATTATAAGAACTTAACTTGCACCTATGTTTGAAAGTCTATTTTCACAGTTGAAATATTAATATACAGGTAAATTATTACGTATTCGTTATTGATATGAAATTTATGAAATGATACAAAAAATATGTCCATTGAGAGCTTTCCAACAATGTATGAACCATGGTGATGGGATGAAAAATAAATATTTTATGAAGAAAGCAAAATTACGCTACTATATATTATATATAATATCTGATCAACTTTGCCAGTCAAAATGGCAGCCACAGTAGGAATGATGACGTCACACGGGAACTATGTATAGTGGGTACGAAACATCCATGGTATGAAATGACTATACCTCGAAAACCATCCTACCTTGAATCGTAAAATATCTTCACCATCTAGGAACATTTTCATTTCCTTACAACCAAAGGAGGCCCTCTTCCTGTAGACTTCCAGAGGCCCTGGGGGGAAATCTCGCATGATTTCCAGGCTGTTTACGTCCTGGTGCACATCCATCTCTGTACCTGGCACAACTACTGATGGGTCCAATCCATGTTTAGAAACGTTTTTTGGAAGAATATTGTTAATTTTTCGACTCATTTTCTGTTGTATTTATAAAACAATAATTAGTTTTCAATGCGCGGTCACATGCGTGGATAGATGCACATAATTAAGTGTTATATCAAATTTTGATAACGGAGGCCCCAGATTACAAAGTTCGTTGACATGTTACCACTAAATCAGCCTCTTTTGAAGAGTACACCTTAAAGGTTAAATTATGGTATCCGGTATGTTTCCGATAGTCTGTGTTTTTAGCCCTTTACCTGTGAGGACATATCGTGTATCATATTGATATACGTATGTGTATGATTTATCATGGAATAAATACAGTTTAAACTAATTAATATGTTCCCATCCAATAACGTACAGTCAATAAAGTAAGAACAAAAACACAAGATGATGCAATGAAACGAACACCATCTACTTCTTCCGGATATGTACAGGACAACTCTTATGCAGGTTCGAACCCAGCTCAGACCGTGTCTCTTTATATGAAAACGTTGGCAGTTTCTTACGGAGGGATGGTGAACCAAGTACTGGTTAACCGCTGGTGCCTGCCAAGGAAATGTTGTGTTAGGTAAACTGCCAGTCGGTCAACTGGGCAACCGGTAACGACGTTAAATAAACTTAATAAATAAATAATACCTCTCCATCGTCCATACAATCCAGGCGCATAGCTAGGCCTAAATATGGATTACACACCATCCTAGGGGGATCCGGAGGCATGCTCCATCCGGAGATTTGTTATCCCACTATATGGTTTCAGGAGACTTTTGCCTACTATGAACATCAGCTACAATCAATATATGTTGGCATTTCGTTCATGTCTGCTTTCTAGTGAATGATCAATGTCAGTGCCCCCCCCCCTTACCCCCTTACGATCCAGTTTATATTGCATTTTTCGCATTTATTTCATTTTCAGGAACTGTCAAAATAAATCTTACGCACAGGCGTACATGCGTAAGCCTAGCTACGCGCATGCAATAAGCTAACATACAGCTGATTCAACTATTCCACTACCTATACTATGAATATGGCAAAACCTCAAAGCGACATCAATCATAGATCCATAGCATAGCTAGTTCATACACCCTTTTTTAGCTTGATTGCGAAACAAGTTCTTACAACTTATATTAATCACTCTCATTCCTGATTGAATCCATCGCCACGAGCTGGGGAGAAGAAGTAATATGGAGTTTAAATGCCCTGCTTAAGGGCACAATCGTAACAGCTAAAGTGCTGCTCGAACTCCGAGCATTTCGCACTTAAAGCGAACGCGATAACATTGCGCTATTACGACTTCCATAGGTCAATCTAAACGATTGAATCCAAGGCCGGGGCTAATAGAACTATTTTCTATATCTTCTTCTGTGTATACATGCACATGTATATAGTATTATATAGAAGAAATTGGAGAGGAAATGAAATACAAATTACATCGCATTGCATTTCCCTCGATGAACGTGTATGGCCTGTTTTGCATCCATTTTCTCATTAATACTATGCAGCTGTCATGCGTACTCGAAGCTACGGTCATGCGCATTCGCACTGTTGGACAGCGTTTCTCACAATAAAAGGCATGTTTTACAGTAGTCCAGTGGTTAACACAGTTAACTTTCAGTTTGCGACTTTAAACCGATATATCATGGTGGTGCATTAAACGTAAAAGAACCATGTATTTGGAAACAATAGCGACTTACTAGTCCAGGTTACAGTCTGTCGATCTCCACTAATTTCCTTCTGGCAAAATTATTTTTTTAAGAAACTCAATACGGCCCAATTAATGGTCTCCTGTTAAAATATATTTATATTACTGACCAGGCAAATATATATCAACGCCTGTTCCCAGGCTACTGACTTACAAGCACTTGTTGGTGGCACGAGTAAGAGTAGTTGGCCAGAAAGCAATATCACTAACTCAGTTATTTCACTATTTGAAATTTACTTAATGACGATCGACAATATAGACATAGAATACAAAACGTGCAGTTCTCGAATGGTGTTGGTACTGGAATGGACAGACAATGTGTTAGCGTGGAATAAATCTAACTTTGACAATATCTCGAAGATATCTAAGGTGGCTACATATATTTGGTTGCCAGATCTTGTAATTGGTAATCATGTAGTCATCTTCAATTCTATAGAAGCTGACCAGAAGAAGGTCGCGGTTGACTATAGCGACGGTACTGTAAAACTGTGGCCATATATTAGCGTGCATATATTAGTATGAAACTTAATATGTTCAAGTATCCATCTGATACACAAGTAATTAAATTCCAATTATTTCCCTGGATTCATTATGATCAAGAAATTAGCATACACGATGTTGGTATGGAACGTATGATCAAATTGAAGGATGTAAAGAAGATATATAATGACAATGGAGAATGGGAGTTAGTAAATATGATCAAATTGAAGGATGTAATTATATAATGAGGGAATGGGCAGTTTCATTCTTGTTTCCGGCTGACATCGGAGCACATATATTATATCACTCGTTTATACCTTACGGCTCGCCTGGAGTAATGGCTGTATTCTATACCACCATAAATGACTCCTTGCCGACGACCTACGAACACATTTCTATAATCATTGCGTACATTGGACTACAGCTTGTTGGTAGTGTTCTAACGATTGTTGTAACCGTGTGGAGTTTATCATTATCTCGTATCAAAAGGAAATATAATTCAAGAAAAATGTCGATTGACCTCATTGGTAGAGAACGAAAATGAGAGAATGGATATTTACTTATATATATATATCTGACAGAACAGGCTACATTGGTGTGCTTAGAATGCCAAAGATACACCAGTAGAGGGATCGGTACATATAGAAGAGCTACGAGTAACTTGGACACAATTTGTTTCTGGTTGGGAATTTGGAATGTTGCTCTTATGTTGATGTCGGGAATTATGGCCAATATTGAATGAGTATGTAATTGTTTAGTTTAAACATAGTTTATTTCAACCAAGAATAGTATAACATATACAAATGTACAGTTTTCACAAAGTTTACATACATGTATGAAAAAGGTTAAGAACCGACAGCTATCACAGGGGTCTGGACAACTGTTTGCGGGTTCAAAACCACACAACTAAGACACTTTTCTTCTCTTTTGTTTTTGTTTTTAAGAACACTATGATACACTCTATAGGCCTATACATATAAAAATATTTACGCCATTCCAAGCAAGTTTTAAAATGACACCCCGTCACTATCAATGATATATACTGAAAGATAACCAGGTCGCACATGTAAACAAACCGTGGGCTATACATTCAAAGGCCGTAATATGCCAGTATCTAAACTTACTTGTAAAGCAACTATTTGAGTTCTCCGCAGCAATCATTTGTCTATCAAACGGTGGTCGTCTGGACGTCCACCATCGCCTGTTTACACTCACAATATCGGACAGGTGGGTTTTCTCCGGGTACTCCGGTTCCCCCCCCCCCCACACACACACACATACGCTTTCATCCAGCCGACGAGAGTGAGTAATATATATTGATAAAGCATTTAATTTAAGTTGTTTAAACATTAACATATTAGTTGACTGTTTTTGTTAGTGAGGACGTTTATCCAGTTGACTTGCGAAAGATCAGTGGTTCTACCTGTTCGTGCCTGAAATGCTGCTCGGAGAGACATCCGGATTCTTCCTCCACCAATAATAGCTGGAGAGTCACTGTATGCCATAAGCTGTTGGTGCAACCATAACCATTTCAACACTACATACTTTTAAATAGGCGTATAGATCTAGATGAGCTGGCTCGTGACAATTTGCACTCTGTGCCAGTAATGTTACTATTTTTAGACAAAATTACCAATTTTGATAAATGAACTAGTCCAAATGTTAATTTCTGATTAATGTATTGGTATAATAATATAATGGACCAGTCCATGTATGTTGTTACTTAGTGTTAAATGGCTAAACCACAAAATAAACAAGACAATTAAACTACCACACGAAATTTCAACAACAAAAATACAAACCCAATTTTATAAAGATACGTTTATTCTTATCAACACTTGAATCCATTTCCATTAACAAACATTCAGAAAAATTTACTTGATAAACACTCATCCTACACTAACTGATATGCTTGTGTGCAAGAGGTGAATTTCTATGAAGACGGATCTGTAGTCCAGTGGTTAACACGTTGGACTGGTAATCCAGGAATCGCAGGTTCGATCCTCCGTCTGACCATAATAAAATAAACAGTCATTCAGATGGGACGTTAAACCGAGGTCTCGTATCGGTGCTTTACACCGTGCACGTAAAAGAACCAGGTTTGACTGTATACGTAAATTATGAGCGAGCAAGAGTAATGCCAAAGCTATCTTAGAATAGAATTACGCACACATCAAAGCAGCCAACAGTATTGCAACAGGAAACACAAACAAAGGATATGCATTTTAATTTAATCATATTGTATTGCTTATTTATATACAATACAATTACAAATATAAACATGGTAAATATATAAGCAAACTGATACAACTGCAATGCTATGCTTATACTTGCACAGTGCACGAATAAAATCTAGAAGCAAATGGGTTGGGCAACAAGTTTTACCAACATTAGCTAGTGCCCTCCCCAATAAACCAGATTAATGTTAACAAAATGACTGTAGCGATGTGTACTGTAATAACTATATTATTTTAGATGAGAATAAATGATCAGGATTAGAAAGGACAAAAAAACAAAATAGAAAAAAATAAAATAACTAGAGAAGCATTCTGTAACAGCTCTCTGCTTCTGCGCCATACCCCCAGCCAGCCAACCAGACCCAACCCCCAATCACCAAATAGAGAATCGGCTCGGAGAGAACAGCAGACTGCAGACTTAAAACATACAAACACATGTAATGTCATACTGAAATGAGTTTTATCTAAATGCTTCATATCAATGTAATATATATGGTGCTAAGAAGTGTATTACTCTGCTGTTTGGAACTCACCAGATTAGTATGAAGCTAAAACATACGCACCCATATTCAACCAAGAAATTATGTATTGTTTTAGCAATATGGTTTGGCGATATCTAAGGTATATATAGCATGGGGATATATTATTAAGGTAACATAGTAAATACCATTGTATGCAAATTTATTTTTGCTAAATTGCGAACCAATTTATTACAACATTGGATTTTAATCGTTCTCAGGCGAGAGCTCATTCATGATGTATTACAAAAATGTGCACCGCCGTAAGCGAAAGAAGAGGCAATATTTTTATTTACATCGCTGTTGCATTTCCTTTGATGAACGTATTTGCCCTGTTTGTATCCATTTTCGTGTGGATTTCCTCACTAATGATATGCTGCTGACATGCTGACGTTACGGACATGCACACTCGAGCGTAAGCGAGAGAGAAGAGGAAATATTTACATCGCTATTGCATTTCCTTTGATGAACGTACACGTATATGCCCTGTTTGTATCCATTTTCGTATGAATTTCCTCACTAAAGATATGCTGCTGACATGCACATTCGACGTTTCGGGTAGCGTTCTTCGCGTGTCTTATGGTTTACGCTGTTCCAATATTTATTTACCAGGTTCGACACACGGTATGTCGCAAATCTGGCCTAAATACATTTTAAATACAGTTTTGTTTTCTTTGAAAAGAATAATTAATGTAAATAAGTAATGAATCGGGGATCAATAATGTCCATCGATGTATGAACTACATTGGGTGTGTTTACAGTTTCAGTACTCCGCCCACTGTAGTTCAAACCCTGATGGAAAATATTAACCCGCGATTCATTCCTTAAATGTGCATTTAATTAAGTGTCTTGCCTAAGAAAACTACAAGCGTCTTTCTGTTGGGGCTCGAACTCTCAACCTCGGTTCCAAGGCGGACACCGTGTCCAGTATACCATAGATATCATACTAGTGAATAAGTAGTAACACAGATTGCCCAACAGGTTCACCTACATGAGTCACACTACCTCTATTAACAATTCCACTCAGTGAAAACACTTCCGGCATCTATTCGAAATAAACACCATACACGTTAGCCCACTTCCGGCATCTATTCGAAATAAACACCATACACGTTAGCCACTGCTATCAGAGATCCATTTCTATACGTGTGTGACGCGAAATTGTCCGTGTCGTGGTTCCAAATACTCCTGCTGGCTATTTCTAATCCTTGCCGCTTATTTTCTGTGATGAAAATATTGCAGACGATCTTGTACCGCGGGAAATCCATTGCTTTCACTTTGCTCTTGATATCAGTTGTAAGTTCGGTTGCTATAATACGAGATCCTTCTGGTGTGTATCTTACAGACTTTAATCGTGTCTCTAATATTTCTTTCATCATATTCTCCACTTTCATCGGAGCGAAGTATTTCCCATCTACCGGTTCCGTTCTGAATGTGTTTTCGCATTTCGCCACCGGCTTCACGACTTTCTCGCTCCGGCTACTGCTGTTCTTCGCTTGTTTACGCCATGCTCTTGTAGCGACAACAAGCTTGAAGAAGTTGATTTTTGGAGGATGGCGGACATTTTTATCTGATCTTTGCGACGCTTGATCGCCACTTGGGTGAGAGCGTCTGGATGATATGGAAACCTTCGATCCCTGGAAATACAAAATGCGAATTCAAATACAATCAACATCGTAGCCGGCTGTGTCATGAATGGATCTGGATCGAAACGCATTATGTCTGCAGGTTAGTGTAGCTACAATGTGAAGCAACTTTGTCATAGCAGAAAGGTGTTTGTGGTACGTTATACTCACTTCAATATATGTATGCCAAAAAATGGCAATTAAGATTAGGTTGTAACTTAGTACATAATGTCATACACGTAAAGATACAATACATAGCATATAAATACAAATGGTTTGGCCACACGTTTTAACAACATTAGACAACGGCCCGTAGCCCGTTTTCACTTTTTAACTTCTGGCAAAATGATTAGAAACTCAATACGGCTCAATTAATAATATCGGTTTAAAATATATGTATTTCAGTGGCCAGGCAAAATGTATCGACGCCTGTTCCCAGGCTAAACGGCCCGCACCAGAAACAATTAGTCAATCTACCATGTGACCCTCATCAAATTAAAACATGAACTAGCATAATGACACATGTTAATAGAGAATGGGATGGGATATGAGATATAAAAACTGCGATAACTCATGAATAATTATAAAAAATGTAAACTTTATTTATTTTACAACGATTGCGAAGCAAGTTTTAACAACTTATATTAATCACTCTCGTTGGCGCGGATGAAAACGTAAATGTGGTCATTCGTGTGGGAGGAAACCGGAATACCCGGAGAAAACCCACCTGTCCGATCTGGCGACCACCGTATCACCTCACGTACTTCCCGGTCCGAGGATCAAACCCGGGTTGCATTGGTGAAAAGCGAGCGCGCTAACCACTGCGCTAATCGGACAGCCAATTATAAATTATCAGACTGTTGAATTTTAGTACTGACTACGATCTTGAAAACACATATTATTGTTTGGTGTTTCTGACAAACTATGAACTAGTATATTGTTAAAACAGTCACATATACCTGCCTACGAAGCGTCCTCACATCCGAGGCAGATGTTAATACCAATTGATATGACATACTTGTTTATACACTAACATAATACTATAAACTTCCATTCGAAACTGCTGTTAATTTCCTGTCTATTTCCTGACAACGTCCTCTCTATTTCCTGTCAGATTTTCAATAACACCATTTTGCATAATAGCGTGTTACAAAACGCTCGAAGTACGTCAGCCAGTATCAAATACTGTAAATCAAAGTAAAAACTTTCAGAAACATTTATCTCATTTCAATAAAAAAAACAAATAAAAATCCCAGCTAATCCTCGTGTAGATATCTGCAATAAAGCTAATCCTGATGAAACTGCTGACCGTATAGTAATTGGAGAACTGTTTCAGAAGCTCGGTGTAACTGCAGACAGCATAAAACAACAAACTGAAACATCCACTACTATTGAAAACGAATGAGTATGAACGCTCGCTAACAAGCACAAACGATAATGACGCGTAATAAACCAATGAGAGACATCGCTAATCTTCTATTACCCCCCTTGTCAGAATAAGTCTGATTTGTTCCAAAATGTGAACAGGTCCTTTTAGTTAGAATCCTTTGTTTTTACTGTTGTTCCCTAACCAGATGTTGCGGTATAATAATTGTGATTTTATCAAACTCTCGTTAATTAACTGATACCATTCTTTTACAACCTACAAGATCTGTCAATATATAATAATTTAATACTCATAAGAAGCGATAGTGTAATGTGTAATATAATTGCTAGCATGTTGTGCAAAGGAAGCAACGATAAAAACAGAGGAAAACACTTAATAGGACCTATTTACTTTTAGTATGTATTCATGGGCAGTAAATGACCGTTGTCTCACATTGATGGGCCTATCAGTAATAGTCTCTTAAATGTGTGAGTATGTTTAATATCACTGCGCAGGTGTATATAATATAGTTGTTTACAACACTGATGATAAACATACGGTCTGTAGTTCAGTGGTTAACACGTTGGACTGGTAATCCAGGGATCGCAGGTTCGATCCCCCGTCTGACCCTAATAAATAATAAAACTAACAGTCTTTCAGATGGGACGTTAAACCGAGGTCTCGTATCGGTGCTTTACATCGTGCACGTAAAAGAACCAGATGAGACTCTGGAATTGGTCTATGTCTGTATCATTGCACTATCCTCCAAAAATCTAAAATGACTAATCTCTTCAGGAGGCGTTGCTCAAATGGGCAACCGGTAACGACGTTAAATAAGCGTAAAACACACAGAATGTGACAAGCCCACATACCTCGGCGGAGGCGACTCAACAGCAGAATGTGAGTGGCTGCGGAAAAGGCCGAAACGATGTTCGGCAAATTCGGGATAATAGTATTAGGTTAGTCAAACAAGATTTATTTTCGAATACATTTAAAATGTCTTTACTTTCATTTGTTTACTGAGGCACTGGGGTAATACAGGTTTACAAATACATGATAGCAACATTATTAGATTATATATTGTGACAGTGATTTTGAATAGGGCTACGATTCTTTAAATTAATAAAACAGGCACACCAAACAAATAAACAAAGCTGAAAACCTTTCCGAAAGTTCAGCAGTCAAAAAAGTATGCTTAATGTCGCTTTCATGACCCATGTAATTTACGGCCGCATGCCTGAGGATCCGTTTGAAAGCCACGGATTAGGCGTATAACAAAGAGCAGTTCATGTATCTACTGTAGAAAAGTAATAACGTTAGACGAGTGTCGAATACGGCTTCTCAAGTGTTTGTATTTATGACAATGGATTATTGCCACTGTATCTCAAAATGTCACCTGATATTTGAACAACTTATAGAAGAAAGAAGAAATTATTTTATTATAGTGACATGTGCATTAAACATAAATAACAAACAAATATATACAAAATGTTGCACCCGACCCAGTGGGCCTATAAGTCACCTCATATACAAAGTTACAGTTAATGACATTTAACTAACATACATATATATACGATTTCAAACAATTATGGTTTAAATATGATCAATGAGAGAAAGATTTGTTAACAGTTGGACATTAAGCAAAAATAAACTACAAACAGCATTTCCTTTGCAAAATAATGATGTTCCATATTGAAATAGGACACACTGTGTGTTGTATGGTCATGTTTATGTATAAACAGTTCTTCTTCTCAACAGATAGGCATGTACCACATATTTACTTAGTTTTCTAGGGTAATTTTCTGTACAATACAACAGTTTCTGCTCTAATGACATATTGTTAAAATCATTGTCTGACAGTTGGCTTTCAAACATTTTTCGTCTTATATTGAATGTTTTTAACTTAGCCTACTTGTTTTAATATGATAATGTTTAAGGCGTTGTGTGAAAGGTTTTTTTCTAGGAAATAAGACACACTTTAAGAATGTACAGTTGGCTCCCCCCTCTTTGGTCGAGTAGTTAAGGTCGACTCCCACTTGGGGTGGTCAACTTCTGTCAAATGAGGTTTCTATCTTCGTAACTTTAAGACGACGCCTCTAGAAGTATATTAGTCATAGTGGAAGTCGTGATAGCGCAGTTGATGCGCGTTCGCTTCAGGTGCGAAAGGTCCGGAGTTCGAGCCCCGCTGGAGCCGTTACGATTGTGCCCTTAGGCAAGGCATTTAATTTCCACGTTGCCTCTTCTCGTGACGATGGATTCCATCAGGAATGAGGTCTCGAGAGTGATTAATATAAGTTGACATAACTTGTTTCGCAATCGAGCTAAAATAAATTTGTATAAACTATTAGTCATATTATTTTCTTGGAGGATAGTGCAAGCAAGATACAGAAGTGCAAGCAAGATACAGAAAAAGGCTCAAATTCCAGATGCATCTGTTTCTTTTACATGCCTGTTGTATAGGACCGACACATGAGACCTCTGTTTCTCGTCCAATCCGAAATACCGTTAATATTATTACAGCTGGACGGGGATCAAACTCATCGCGTGTATACATGTATACTTATACAGTACAGGCATACATATACAATACATGCATACATATACAATACATGCATATATATACAATACATGCATACATATACAATACATGTATACATATACAATATTACTACTTATAATTTCTACGGCACAGCTAATGGTAATCCTACACGTATGTGTGTTTTACGTTTATTTATCGTCGCTACCGGTTGCCCATATGAGCGATGCCTCCTGAAGAGATTAGTCATTTTAGATGTGTGGAGGATAGTGCAATGATACAGACAGAGACACATTCCAGAGTCTCATCTGGTTCTTTTACATGCACTGTGTACAGCACCGACACGAGACCTCGGTTTAAAGTTCCATCTGAAAGACTGTTAATTGTATTATGGTCAGACGGGATGATTGATATAATATAGGCAGGAGAATAATATATTTAACAATGAAAGTTTAAACTTTTTGCGATTGCGAAGCAAGTTCTAACAACTTATATTAATCACTCTCGTTGACGCGGATGAACGCGTAAATGTGGTCATTCGTGTTGGAGGAAACCGGAGTACCCGGAGAAAACCCACCTGTCCGATCTGGCGACCACCGCACCATCTCACATACTTCCCGGTCCGAGGATCGAACCCGGGTTGCATTGGTGAGAAGCGAGCGCGCTAACCACTGCCTGCGCTAATCCGACAGCCAACAATGAAAGTACGTGATATCTATTCAAGGTATATGCTAAACTATTACAATTTAGTATGTGAACCACACGTTATTGTATTAGTGAGTAAATAGTTTTGGATGTTAAAATGAAAATTGTTAACATGTAGATGAATATTTATTTGAAGAAAGTTCAAGGACATGAAATATCAAACCGGAGCACAAAAAGAAGAAGAGATTAATTTAAACAAAAGTTAGATTAATAGGACAGATTGTCGTGTCAATAACGACTGCATTCAGAATGAAATCCGCCAGGTGAACAATTTAGAAAACATCCATTTACTTATTTTGTAATATTCACTTTTTTATGTAGAAGTCTCATTTCCATCATAGCCTTTGCAATACTTGATCAATATTCACACTGCGCCCGATAAAAGTGAGTGCACGTTGTAATATACAACAAGTAAGGAATCAATGAATAGATAGAAAAACAATTTAATTTTAGTAGAAAATTCGTCAATAAATCGTCAATAAATCGTCAATAAATCGTCAATAAATTGTCTGTAAAGTGGAAATTAACGCGAGGAATTCGTCTTCGGAAACCCAGTGAGACATACGGGACATCGAGAATATATATTCATAGTGTTTAGATTGCCACGTAATAAAAACACGCATGGAGCGTGTTTGGGCACTACACACCTCCAGATGGGGATACATCTGTACAAGGTTTACATTTTAAGGGATGTGTACGTATATTACGGCATATATCGGTATAGTTCAGCATATTTCGGTATAGTTCGGCATATGTCGGTATAGTTCAGCATATTTCGGTATAGTTCAGCATATATCAGTATAGTTCGGCATATTTCGGTATAGTTCGGCATATTTCGGCATGTCACTTTTTACGGTCCTCACAAGTTCACAAACCATATGATTTTGTAGCCTCCTGTTTGAACAACATTCAACACGACGGATCAGTGGTTCGTTCAATGGTTAACACGTTGCATTGGGAATCCAGGGATCGCAGGTTCTATCTCCCGCCTGACCATACTAATATTAACAGTCTGTTAGATGGGACTTTAAACCGAGGCCTCATGTATCGGTGATATACATCACTCGGCCATATTCCTCGACGTTGATATACACCTACAGACGGATCTGTAGTCCAGTGGTATTTATCGTCGCTACCGGTTACCCATATGAGCGACGCCTCCTGAAGAGATTAGTCATTTTAGATTTTGGAGGATAGTGCAATGATACAGACAGAGACCAATTCCAGAGTCTCCTCTGGTTCTTTTACGTGCACGGTGTACAGCACCGACACGAGACCTCGGTTTAACGTTCCATCTGAAAGACTGTTAATTTTATTAGGGTCAGACGGGGGATCGAACCTGCGATCCCTGGATTACCAGTCCAGCTTGTTACCACTGGACTACAGATCCGTCTGTAATTTGTACAAATGACAAAACAACATAAAAACAATGCTCGGAAATGTATTGAACTATATGGTACGAAGAAATATAAAACATAAAACAAGAATGTAACTTATCTGGTCTTGTACAAATAAATAATACTATTCTCCTTTAATTTCTCCTTGAAGCAGTAGCGCACTGTTATATCATTATTTTAAAGAGCAGTTTGAAAAGGAAAGATAGTCATGGCTTTTTCTGGTCCAGATACGTTACTATATGAACCAGATACGTTACCATATGAACCAGATACGTTACCATATGAACCAGGTCTGGTTTACCATATGAACCAGATACGTTACCACTTTTGATCCGTTGTTATATGCATGTGTCTCCAAACAAAACAGGATGTCTCTATTCAAGAATTATATACTGTGCATATTTGATTGAGACGTACACGCCACAAAATGCATTCTATCTCAATTTCTTACAAAAAATGAACTTTTTTGAATATTTTGAATATTTGAAAAAACAACTTTTAGATTATCAAACAAAATGTACAACATGGCTTCTAATAATTATGGTGCATATGGCATGCCTAAATACATCATTTGAGTACGTCATATACATGTAAAATGCGAGTTACTGATTCAAAAGCGGGACATTAAAAATCGGTATCGTAGCTGGTGATAACGTATCGGGTAACGTATCTGGTTGTCTATGAATGTACTGGTTAGGTTTCCATATTTGTGAACTAGTACTGTTTTAATATACTGTCCTCACACTTGCCCCATCAACACATTTAATGCTAATATACGTTTCATCATTCAATCTTTGTGATATAATAGTATATGACATACATAATGGTAACGTATCTGGTAATTATGGACGTAACATGGACATATTCCCAATTCAATGTATTAACGTGACGTATTAACATAACGCACTAAATTGTATTGTAAACATCAGTTTTCTATTGCAATAGTGTATATTTGTAATCATAAATATACTTGTATTAACTCCATATATGTGTTGGTTTTGATGTTGGTAACGTATCTGGCTATAACTTTGGTCGCTACTTTCAAGACAATAAATCATGAAAACGGTATCACACAGGATATAATTATTATTTCAGAAGGAAAGATCGCCAGATATGGAAACAAAAAATAAAATAATGGAGTTCCCTGTTTTCATTATTGTAAGAATGTACGTATCTCGTACGTAATATGTTAGATATACACTGGCATCATGCCAAACTTGTGAAATATGCACCATTTGAATGTACCATATATAAAGTGAAGGCGGGTCTATTTATCTACGTGATTGCTATTATTGAATAGCTGTATTAGTGCCTTAGCGGAACTATCAAATGTTATGTTATGTTATGTTATATTTCGGATTTTACGCCTGCATCAGCACCATTTTGGGCTATATCGCCGGCGGGCAGTTTACCTAACAACACCTTTCCTGGGCAGACTCCAGCGGTTAACCAGTACTTGGGTGCACCAACCTCCGTAAGAAACTGCCAACTTTTTCATATAAATGAGACACGGCCTGAGCGGGGCTCGAACCCGTGACCATCGGTGATGATAGGTTACAGTGGTATACAAGTCAGCGACCTTAACCACTCGACCACGAAGGCGGACCCTGTCAAATGTTACATGTACCAACCAACAATTAATAGAAATAGTAGCGACATGAGTATTCTATATTCAATTTTACCCAATTAGTGTAGAATCAATGATTGTGTGCTATTATTACTAGAGCTTATTTAACATATGACCACGTCAGTAGAATGTGAGTTGTTGCAGACAAAGCCGGACTACTTTCGTTCACATTCGGGATAATATTTTTTCCCTCAAAATAGCCGTGTGAACAAGATAGTAAAAAGAGAAGATTTTATTATGTTCGAATACACTTAAAGCGACTTTACATCGCAAAAAGCAAATAAAATGCATGTGTTCACGTATAAATGCATTGGTACTACACATTCTTCTGAATACATTCGAACACTCATTGATTCAATACACATGTTTTTTGGTATACAAACTTTCAAAGTGAAAGTAGGATTTCATATAGCGGTCATCCGCGCTTCTGGATTGACGTTTGTTTGTCATTGGAATCAATACTAAACGCGCGATACTTTCATTTAACTAAGATTAGTCTACCAATAAATATGCATAGGCACACATGTGAGATATCACGGTAAATATAATATGTACAATATACCCTATTTACATTATTGTGTTATGTAGGTCACTGACCCAGGTTTTTCAGATAACTCGGGCAAAGTGACAAGAGACCACTTCGCAGTCATATTTCATGCAAGAGCGGCGAAACCGGCTCCTGTACGAAAAACAGTGTCGTATAGAAAATTCCGTTCAATAGATGTAGATACTTTCAAAAGTGACATCATGGCATCAGAAAAACTTCGTAATAGTTTGCAATGCACGGATGCTGACGATCTTGTCAACATATACAACAGTGAACTTTCTGCATTGGTTGATAAACACGCCCCTTTACGTACAAAAACGATTACATTAAGGCCTTCATGTCCCTGGTTTACAGAGGAACTCCACGATGCCAAACATGTAAAACGTAAATTTGAACGCAAGTGGAAAAAATCAAGATTAACTGTCGACCATGAAATATACAGGAGTCAGTGTGCCAAGGTTAATAAAATGTTGAAACAAGCACGGCTTGACTACTTTTCTGATAAAGTAATATCTTGCGGTCGTGATCAAAAAAGCATGTTCAAAATCACTAAACACCTGCTTGAAGGCAATAGTGAAATAGCGCTTCCATCAGGCAAAAATCCCAATGAACTAGCACAGGAATTCAGTGACTTCTTCATTTCTAAGGTGGAAGGCATTAGAAATGACATATCTTCAAACTCCCAGTCGGAACTGGGTCCATTGAACATTGAAACAGAGAAACTCCCTCACATAAGCTGCTTGAACAATTTCTGTCCATCATATGAGAAAGAAGTCGAACAATTCATTAAAACAGGGCCAAATAAATCCTGTGAAATTGATCCAATTCCGACATGGCTACTGAAATCTTGTCTTAGTGAAATCCTACCAATAGTGACACAAATTGTAAATATTTCATTGGAAACAGGCAATGTACCAAAGTCATTCAAAATCTCCCGGGTAAGACCTTTGCTGAAAAAACCAAGCCTTGATCAAAACGCTTTGAAGAACTACAGGCCAGTGTCAAACCTGCCTTATGTCTCTAAGATTCTGGGAAAAGTAGTAAATAGTCGAATTGATGAACATTTGACAAGTAATAACTTACACGAGGTACATCAGTCTGCGTACAGGAAGTTTCACTACACAGAAACTGCCTTACTGAAAGTCCAAAACGATATACTCCAATCTCTGGACCAGAACAATGCTACAATCCTTGTGCTTTTGGACCTATCTGCTGCATTTGATATCATCGACCATAGAACACTTTTACAGCGTCTCGAATTTCATTTTGGAATTACTGGAAAACCTCTCCAATGGATATCATCTTATCTTACCGACCGTTATCAAGCAGTATGTATCGATGGAAAACTATCCAACTGAGTGCTCATGAATTTCAGTGTTCCACAGGGGTCTGTTTTAGGCCCGAAATTTTACACTATGTATACCAAGCCTGTAGGAGCCATTTGTAAACACCATGGACTGAACCATCACTTTTATGCTGACGATTCCCAGCTTTACCTTTCATTCAAACCAACTGTTCAAGCTTCACAAGCAGAGACACTACTTCGAGTGGAAAACTGTCTACAAGACAGTATTGCTTGGATGCATGCCAATATGTTAAAACTCAATACTGATAAAACTGAAATGATTATGTTTTCTAGTCAGCGAAATTTTCAACACATTGAAAACATAAATGTGAAAGTAGGAGACTCAAATACAGAACCATCAACATGTGTGAGAAATCTAGGAGCTTTCCTAGACCCAAGAATGGATATGGACAAACATGTAAATTCCGTGACAAAATCATGTTATGCGCAGATCCGGCGGATTGGACACATTCGGCAGTATTTAACAACAGACGCCACGAAAACTCTCATACACTCACTCGTTACATCCAGGCTCGACTACTGTAATTCACTGTTGTACGGCGTGCCAAAAAACACTTACCAATAAATTACAAACTGTTCAAAACACAGCAGCTCGCATCATAACCAGAATATCCCGTTTCAGTCATGTAACGCCCATTCTAAAAGAACTTCATTGGCTACCAGTTCAAGAAAGAATAAAGTATAAAATACTGACTCACACATATAAAGCATTGAATGGAGAAGCACCGATTTATTTGAGAAACGTGCTTGAGGTTTATATACCAAGGAGAGACTTACGGTCTAAAAATGAAGCAGCTACTCTTGTGTTACCAAGAAGTCGGACTGTCACATACGGAGATAGCAGTTTCATGACTGCTGCCCCAAAACTTTGGAATTCTCTTCCATCAAATCTTAGAAGTGCAACAACATTGTGTTCTTTCAAAAAGGCTTTGAAGACACACCTTTTTAAATGTTCATATGGAACATAAATATCGAACTGTGTCTGTGCTCAATCAGGATTAAGATTGCAAATGAACACATTTTATTTAATTATTACTTATATTTTAATTGTTATAATTTTAGATCCTAATATTTTATAGCATATTTAGAATCCATTGTAATTGTGTTTGCTAATTTTGTCTTGTTTTATCTCATTGTATGTGGAAGTTTTTATCAATATTTGTGATATTTTAGGCTGTAAAGCGCTTTTGAACGTTTTATTTTTAGATGAAAAGAGCGCTATATAAGTGTGCATATAATAATAATAATAATGTCAACAAACCGCGTATACGACGTTTGTTTATTTGTAGAAATACTCCGATTTTGAGGCAAATATTTGGAAAACAATTATACATTATAATAGGAAAATACATTCTGCAGAAATTTGCGTTTTCACCGATGTAGTGTCGCTTTAATATGTCTTTGATTTCATTTGTTTACAGAGACACTCGGGTAATAATGGTTTTATAATGAGTACAATGAAATGATAAAAACCTTTTCACAATTTTGAACAGGAGTGTATCTTTAGCAAAATTTAAAAAGCATACCATAACCAAACATATTTCTAGTTTACTAAGACGTAACCTTTGAACTTAGGATCTTGCATTGGCATTTAAAAATATTCAACATTTATATGCTGTCATTCGTCGGACAATAGGAATCAGATATAGGGAAAATATCTGCACACGTTAGAAATGAAGTAAATGCATGTTTGGTATCGAAGATGATTTAGCGTGCACCAGCACCACAATAGCCTGGGAACAGACGTCGATATATGTGTTGCCTGGTCAATCAAATAAATATAGTTTAACACCGAGACTTTTAATTGGGCCGTATTGAGTTTCGGGTCATTTCGCCAGAAGTTAAAAAGTGAAAAATCGACAGACTGGAATCCAAGCTAAATTCCGGGTCAAGTTGACCGTTTCGGAAATTCCCACATTCATTTTTGCGAATTTGTAGATCGCATAAGCTTCGTTTACAGACAAAGACAATTTTATTGAAATTATTTCAGAATTTTTTTTGGCGATGCTCTGTCGCTTTAATAGAATCAATTTGAAAGTATTGAGTTTCGGATCACATCAAGTTAAAAAGTGAAACATCGACAGACTGAAACCCAGGTTACCACTACAACCGTATTTTATCTGAATTGAAATTTAATGACATTTTAACGTGGGGATTGTATCAAAGTTATCGGTAGATTTTATGGAGAAAGTAAACAAAACGGAGAAACCGTTACGACCTGTGGGTATGTAAAGACATTAATTTCATTGAGGTGAAGACTTTGCGTGACAATGCCACGTTTTGTTACTCCATAGATTGGTTATGTGAAATTGGCTGGAAATTGGGCGGACGCGCATAACATAGCCATAAAATGAAGTAATTGTGGAGGAAATTTAATACATGTTTCAATAGATCTTTAATCTGCTTTCAATATCAACTACTGTTGAAAATCAACAATTAGTTTGTTCTACGTGGCTACGTCGGCAACACGTATTCGTTTTAACAATGGTCTTTTTCTGTGTGTTTTTACGTTTATTTATCGTCGCTACCGGTGACCCATATGAGCGACGCCTCCTGAAGAGATTAGTCATTTTAGATTTTTGGAGGATAGTGCAATGATACAGACAGAGGCCAATTTCAGAGTATCCTCTGGTTCTTTTACGCGCACGGTGTACAGCACCGACACGAGACCTCGGTTTAAAGTCCCATCTGAAAGACTGTTAATGTTATTATTGTCAGACGGGGGATCGAACCTGCGATCCCTGGATTACCAGTCCAGCGTGTTACCACTGGACTACAGATCCGTCTCGAAATGGATAAGAGACACATAATTAATAAAACAAATGGTGATGTTCTTGTGTTAGCCATTTTCTAGTGTTGTTAGTTTATACAAATTTATTTTAGCTCGATTGCGAAACAAGTTCTTATAACTTATATTAATCATTCCTGATGGAATCCATCGCCACGAGGGAGAGAGAAGAGGCAACGTGGAAATTAAATGCCTTGCCTAAGGGCACACTCGTAACGGCTCCAGCGGGGCTCGAACTCCGGACCTTTCGCACCTGAAGCGAACGCGCATCCAGTGCGCTATCACGACTTCCACAGTGTTGTTAACAACTGGTGGTCCAACCTATTTGTATAATCATGCCCTGTACTTACATGTATATGTTTGGTATGTTATATCATGTTGAATGCAATGGAATACGATTAACTCTTTCAACACCACATGCCTCTAAATAGACTTACAAAAAGTGTAGATCCAGAGCCGTCTCATCAAGATCTGCACTTTTCGTCAGTAATATTACAATTTTTTAGACAAAATTTACTCATTTTAATAAATGAACTGGTCCAACTTTAATATTCTTATTAATTTATTAGTCTAAAAATATCATGTACCAAAAGTCCATGTCAGTTACTTGGTGTTGATCAAAACCACCAACACTGTCATTCAGATCCCAGAACAGATTTATAACCTCTATGCTAGTACGGTGAATTGCGACTTACGTCACTTATTTCTTTGGAACCATGTCCTCGACTTGTGGAAGAGAATTTCGGCTGCACTTTATCGTGGTCTATCAGCGCTTGAATAGTCAATTTCTCGTTAATTGACATCTTGGAAAATACCGAATCTGAAGATATAGTAAAACATGTAGTTCAAAACGATACGGAATCAAACAATATTTAAGGTCTTGAATAGTGACTAACTCAAAACAATACCGAACTTAATATTGTATACAATTATGCCCTTAAGCAAGGCATTTAAATTCCACGTTGCTTTTTATCTCTCCCTCGTAGCGATGGAATCTATCAAAAATGAGGTCTCAAGAGTGATTAATATAAGTTGTAAGAACTTGTTTCGCAATCGAGCTAAAATCAATTTGTAGAAACTAAGGAAAACAGTGCATTGATGCGAAATACAAGAGGCAACCAATATGTTCAAAGCTGTCGAACGCGAAAATACTGTCATTAGAAATTGTGGAAAATGTGTTTATAGCTCATTTGCAATACTCAACGAAATGCTTTGTGGTCATATTTAAGTCAGACACCGCTATTGCAATTTCCATAGACCGCCATTATAACACACAGTGCCATTAGATTTTCCCCAAAAATAGTTTGGCACAAAAGAAAATGTAAAATTTCAATGGGGTGACCCACTAAAGGTAACAACCCTCTACTCTGAAGGTGAGTTGGTGGTGAGTGTAGCACTGACACCTGCATTTATAATATGCTGTTTATTTGTCACCAAATAGTCTGCAAATATTTTAAAATATTCCAAAATGCAGCTCATAATTTTATATTGTATTTTAATATTTAGAAGTCATTTTCACTACTGCTGACAATACCTACTCAGCCAATCAGTTCATGTATCAATAACTCTTAACACCTTTTCAACCAATCCGAGACCACTGTATCAATAACAGCGCCTGACCTAAAGCTGAACATATTTCACATACTGTCAATATGTAGCAAAAGAATTACCTTAAACATTTAGCTTTCAGTTCAATCCATATATCACGATACAAATGTATGTTTCTGTATATTTCTCAATGTATATTACATGTATCCTGATAAATAAATATGTTTAACCCAATATGTAGCATACAATAGCTGTACTTGCTTCTCGAATAACTGTATAGGTGCATGTTATGTCGTCAATGGCTTGTTAGCCTACTGGAACATTGGAAAATAAACGTGTCTATTACTTGTCTATAACGTGTCTATAACTTGTATATAACGTGTCTATTACTTGTCTATAACGTGTCTATAACTTGTATATAACGTGTCTATAACTTGTATATAACGTGTCTATAACTTGTCTATAACGTGTCTATAACTTGTATATAACTTGTCTATTACTTGTCTATAGCGTGTCTATTACTTGTCTATAGCGTGTCTATAACTTGTATATAACTTGTCTATTACTTGTCTATAGCGTGTCTATTACTTGTCTATAGCGTGTCTATAACTTGTATATAACGTGTCTATAGCGTGTCTATAACTTGTATATAACTTGTCTATTACTTGTCTATAACGTGTATATAACGTGTCTATAACGTGTCTATAACGTGTATATAACGTGTCTATAACGTGTCTATAACTTGCATATAACTTGCATATAACTTGTCTATTACTTGTCTATAACGTGTATATAACGTGTCTATAACGTGTCTATAACTTGCATATAACTTGTATATAACTTGTCTATTACTTGTCTATAACGTGTATATAACGTGTCTATAGCGTGTCTATAACTTGTATATAACTTGTCTATTACTTGTCTATAACGTGTATATAACGTGTCTATAACGTGTCTATAACGTGTATATAACGTGTCTATAGCGTGTCTATAACTTGTATATAACTTGTCTATTACTTGTCTATATCGTGTCTATAACTTGTATATAACGTGTCTATAACTTGTATATAACGTGTCTATAACTTGCATATAACTTGCATATAACTTGTCTATTATGTTGATTCTCCTCATCACGAATCATTATATGAATTGCACAGTGTTTAATATTGGGAAATAAACCATGTGTTAATCTATTCATCTCGCTTCAATGTCTCTTTTATGTGAATACTTGCACACCATTCGTTTCATTAAATGAAACTGTTTAAACGTATAATTCTGATTATATTAGTACAAATCTATCATCAATAAATGTGCACAAAATGTATACATACGCGTTTAGTTTAATCATAGTTAAGTTTGCTCTGTTATGACACAGAAAGCAAGCAAGGGTCGAGCCACTTTGTGGATATCTAGAGTGTTAGCCTAGGTGGAAATGGACAGACTTTGTGAGAAGTCGGCTAAGGCCTGTGGTCAGGTCGGTCAGCGAAGTCTCCACTCTCGTTGATCTCTGTAGTAAATTAGGTTATACACATTTAGCTTAGCTCGATTGCGAAACAAGTTCTCACAACTACTATTAATCACTCTCGATACCTCATTCCTGATGAAATTTATCGCCACGAGGGAGAGAGAAGAGGCAACGTGGGCTTTAAATGCCTTGCCTAAGGACACAGTCGTAACGGCTCCAGTGCTGCTCGAACTCCGGGATTTTCGAACCTGAAGCCACTATATACCACTGCGCTATCACGAATTCCACTTCAGCGAGGTACGCTGTACACAGTATATCTATGAGCAAACGACTACGGTCAACCTTGATATGAAACAGAAATCTATAGTAAATTGGACACTTGCTCGCATTGACCGCACACATTGAACCGATTGCTCCCAACATCCTACCAAGACAGACAG
>CM026403.1:55594266-55597108 GCA_014843695.1 Archivesica marissinica
AATAAATTCCATTATTACTTAGATATGAATATTAGCCTATTTTTGCCGTTATTTGCCTACCACAATACTGTCTACCACCCAGGTTATTTGCCTACCACAATACTGTCTACCACCCAGGTTATTTGCCTACCACAATACTGTCTACCACCAAGGTTATTTGCCTACCACAATACTGTCTACCACCAAGGTTATTTGCCTACCACAATACTGTCTACCACCCAGGTTATTTGCCTACCACAATACTGTCTACCACCCAGGTTATTTGCCTACCCCAATACTGTCTACCACCAAGGTTATTTGCCTACCACAATACTGTCTACCACCCAGGTTATTTGCCTACCACAATACTGTCTACCACCCAGGTTATTTGCCTACCACAATACTGTCTACCACCCAGGTTATTTGCCTACCACAATACTGTCTACCACCCAGGTTATTTGCCTACCACAATACTGTCTACCACCCAGGTTATTTGCCTACCCCAATACTGTCTACCACCAAGGTTATTTGCCTACCACAATACTGTCTACCACCCAGGTTATTTGCCTACCACAATACTGTCTACCACCCAGGTTATTTGCCTACCACAATACTGTCTACCACCCAGGTTATTTGCCTACCACAATACTGTCTACCACCCAGGTTATTTGCCTACCACAATACTGTCTACCACCCAGGTTATTTGCCTACCACAATACTGTCTACCACCCAGGTTATTTGCCTACCACAATACTGTCTACCACCAAGGTTATTTGCCTACCACAATACTGTCTACCACCCAGGTTATTTGCCTACCACAATACTGTCTACCACCCAGGTTATTTGCCTACTACAATACTGTCTACCACCCAGGTTATTTGCCTACCACAATACTGTCTACCACCCAGGTTATTTGCCTACCACAATACTGTCTACCACCCAGGTTATTTGCCTACCACAATACTGTCTACCACCAAGGTTATTTGCCTACCACAATACTGTCTACTACCCAGGTTATTTGCCTACTACAATACTGTCTACCACCCAGGTTATTTGCCTACCACAATAATGTCTACCACCCAGGTTATTTGCCTACCACAATAATGTCTACTACCCAGGTTATTTGCCTACCACAATATTGTCTACCACCCAGGTTATTTGCCTACCACAATACTGTCTACCACCCAGGTTATTTGCCTACTACAATAATGTCTACCACCCAGGTAATTTGCCTACTACAATACTGTCTACCACCCAGGTTATTTGCCTACTACAATAATGTCTACTACCCAGGTTATTTGCCTACCACAATACTGTCTACCACCCAGGTTATTTGCCTACCACAATACTGTCTACCACCCAGGTTATTTGCCTACCACAATACTGTCTACCACCCAGGTTATTTGCCTACCACAATACTGTCTACCACCCAGGTTATTTGCCTACCACAATACTGTCTACCACCCAGGTTATTTGCCTACCACAATACTGTCAACCACCAAGGTTATTTGCCTACCACAATACTGTCTACCACCCAGGTTATTTGCCTACCACAATACTGTCTACCACCCAGGTTATTTGCCTACCCCAATACTGTCTACCACCAAGGTTATTTGCCTACCACAATACTGTCTACCACCCAGGTTATTTGCCTACCACAATACTGTCTACCACCCAGGTTATTTGCCTACCACAATACTGTCTACCACCCAGGTTATTTGCCTACCACAATACTGTCTACCACCCATGTTATTTGCCTACCACAATACTGTCTACCACCCAGGTTATTTGCCTACCACAATACTGTCTACCACCCAGGTTATTTGCCTACCACAATACTGTCTACCACCCAGGTTATTTGCCTACCACAATACTGTCTACCACCCAGGTTATTTGCCTATCACAATACTGTCTACCACCCAGGTTATTTGCCTACCACAATACTGTCTACCACCCAGGTTATTTGCCTACCACAATACTGTCTACCACCCAGGTTATTTGCCTACCCCAATACTGTCTACCACCCAGGTTATTTGCCTACCACAATACTGTCTACCACCCAGGTTATTTGCCTACCACATACTGTCTACCACCCAGGTTATTTGCCTACCACAATACTGTCTACCACCCAGGTTATTTGCCTACCACAATACTGTCTACCACCCAGGTTATTTGCCTACCCCAATACTGTCTACCACCCAGGTTATTTGCCTACCACAATACTGTCTACCACCCAGGTTATTTGCCTACCACAATAATGTCTACCACCCAGGTTATTTGCCTACCACAATAATGTCTACCACCCAGGTTATTTGCCTACCACAATACCGTCTACCACCCAGGTTATTTGCCTACCACAATACTGTCTACCACCCAGGTTATTTGCCTACCACAATACTGTCTACCACCCAGGTTATTTGCCTACCACAATACTGTCTACCACCCAGGTTATTTGCCTACAACAATACTGTCTACCCACCCAGGTTATTTGCCTACCACAATACTGTCTACCACCCAAGTTATTTGCCTACCACAATACTGTCTACCACCCAGGTTATTTGCCTACCACAATACTGTCTACCACCCAGGTTATTTGCCTTCCACAATACTGTCTACCACCCAGGTTATTTGCCTACCACAATACTGTCTACCACCCAGGTTATTTGCCTACCACAATACTGTCTACCACCCAGGTTATTTGCCTACCACAATACTGTCTACCACCCAGGTTATTTGCCTACCACAATACTGTCTACCACCCAGGTTATTTGCCTACCACAATACTGTCTACCACCCAGGTTATTTGCCTACCACAATACTGTCTACCACACAGGTTATTTGCCTACCACAATATTGTCTACCA